>OX244283.1:1030000-1515000 GCA_945867215.1 Epinotia demarniana
TTTCTCAGCCCTAATTTATCAGAAGCTAATTGCTATTGTCTGGAGGCATGTTGCGCTGCTGATCCAACTGTCAAACGAGTTGTACTGAGAAATTGCATGCACATGTGGACGGATTGTTACATCTGTATGCTGCACCCATTTATGACTTCGACATGTTGTACTGACAAATTGGGGTAAAATCAAATAATCTGTATACGCCATAATACAATGATTGTATAATCCGTAACGTGAAAAAAAAAAACAGATGCATATATTATGTACCTAGGTGAGTGTGTAGTTCCTCTATGGTGAGACGAAGTTCGCCGGGTCAGCTAGTTACATATAAAACGATGATGATGATGTCATGACCGATTTCGGCCACAGCGACTGCGTATTCTGGCTTTGGTGTTACGAGTAACAATTATTATTAGTAGACTTGTTTTTCTACTCTCTGGTGCGCTCTCAGGTGGCTCACGTATCCTATCTTTCTCGCAAAAGTAATAGTAAAAAAAAAAAAAAAAAAGTGCGAGCGCACTTGTTGCAAGTTAACACTCCACTGACGTAGTTGTAACTGATGGCAGCTGGTGGACGTGCCTTGAGCTCGGCTCGCTTTTTATCGAGCTCATTGCGACGCTCAGTTTCGAAGTTGTTAACCTGCTCATGGATGAGCCGTCGCCATTCGGGCCGCCGCGCTGCCTTCTTCTCCCACTCGGAGGGCACTATTTTGCATCTCTTCATGTGTCCTTTCAGAACATCTTTGTAACGAAGGTACTGGCCATATAAAATAATACACTATACTAACGGTTTGTTTACGTAAAGCTGCCTGAAGCGTCGCCGAACTGGTCACCTTTACATACTCGTAACTAAGGCCTCTGTCACTGTTCAGGCTACGGGATATATCATTTTAAATGTTTAGTTTTGTTTATCTGGTTTGTTATCCGGCAGCTTAAATATGTCACGCTCGCCTGAAGGTCGTTGTTGTGGTGTCGTTGATCGGGTACTATCCCAAACATATGGTCGAGGGAGGCGATGGCTAACTTTAATACAATGCAAACGTAGTTCAATTTATAATCTTGATCCCTATGACAGCCGTCATTTCGATACAATTTTACGTTCATGTATCAAGAATTTTTACTTGTTTTAAGTTTCCCAAAAACCGTCAAAATTACACCGAAAACTCTCCTCGTGTGTAAATATCCCAAAAAACTTACTGATATTGGCGAATCCACCTTGCTAAAACAGAAAGGAGTAAAAGCAATGCTACCTACAATCAACAACAGATGTACATATTGACTTGTAAAAGTGCCCTTGTTGCCTATAATATCCAGTATAAATATTTAGATTTTGGATATGGACTAAACAGAAACTATTTAGTAAGGGGATTTTGTAGCACTATCTCGAGTTCGAATGTTGCATTGTACGGTTCGAAGCGCTCATAGCCTAGCCGGCGAGTAGGGAACGATAACGCAGGTTAAGCAAAGATGGCAGCGGTCAGTCTTTGGATGGGTGACCGCCTTATGTTAGAGTGGCTAATATAAATGAGCGCTTCCGTGCTGCTAGGCGCGCTAAGCAGTTGATCCCGGCTGCTGTCTATGACAGTAGTCGTTAATAAAGGTCAAAATAATGTATGCCATACGATTAAATAATTTGTACAGCGGGCGTAGCATGGTTGCCATTTTATCACTTATCGTTGTGGATAAGGCATCCGTCAGTCGCACTCGCATACTTGTCAGAGCGTGAGTGGGACGTGGACGCTGACGCAAAAGGACAGAGAAAGGCTATGACAAACGAAGAGGTTTTGACGATGGTGAGAGACAGACGATGGCAAAAACTATACAAAATAGAAGAGGCCAAATGTTCAGACATGAATACGGCACCACTCTTTTTAAATATCTTGGAAGGCACGATCGAAATAGAGGAGCAGGCCCAGACATACTTACATACATAGATTCACGCCTTCATTCCTAATAGGGGTAGGCATAGCAGATGAAACTTATGTTCTAGTGGCGCTTTTAGCATAAATGAGATTACAAAATATCGACTAAATTTAATATCGCAGTGGTAGGTTGCTAGCCCATCGCCCACAACACACGTAAACCTGTTCCTTTAGTTCGACTTACGATGGGATGGGGCTGTGGGTACAGGAAGAAAGTTGCTGTCGAGTCGCACGAAGACGTCAAGAGGCTGGCATAGGAAAAAAAACAGTAGCGAATTCTCCACCGTCCAGAGCCTAGCTCTTAAGTAATGATGACGATCTAGAGTTCGTTCGAACTTACCTTTAAGTAAAGCTACAAGTGGCCGATGCGGGCGCTCCGGGCCGACCACGAGCTCGGCCTTGACCGCGTGGTCGGTGTACAGCCCGGCCCGCATGGCTGCCTCGCTGACGCCGCTGCCTGAGGGCTCCGTGGCTACGCACACTGCTTCATCAGCACCATCTGTCTCTTTCTTCACACTGTCTGGTGTCTCCGTTGCTGGCTCCAGCTTCACGCGCGCTGACAAGCAATGGATCCCTCTTATTTTTACAGTAAAGTGTAATTCACATTATAAAAAATACAGAATAGCTAAGAATCCTGACCAACACCTTAACACGTTCGCAACCAAGAACCCGCCTAGCGGGCACTCTTTAATGTTTGCTCAGACGCCGGCTGAGCCCGCTAGGCGAGCAGTAGTAAGAGATGCAACGGATATCCGGTTGCTATCCGGTATCCGGCCTATCCGGCCATTATTTTACTATCCGGCCGAATACCGGATAGTTGCGCACTATCCGTCCGGATACCGAATAGTGATTCTGTTTGGTATTTAACTTTGAAAAATGGTTATACACATTAAACACAAAAAAAAACTTATCTATTCAGCAAAATAGGCGGGCACACGTGTACTGCATACAAAATAGTTCCGTACACTGACCTAATAAAACTCGTTTCTTGCCTAGAAAACGGTCCGCGCGAACCTACAATACGTAACAGGTTAAAACCTGCACGACGCGCCTGCCGCCAAACTAAAATGTAGGTATCGTTTGGCCGGCCGAATATTCGGCGGCCAGATACTGGATATTAGGCCGGTGATCAGGCCGAATATCCGGTATCCGGTATCCGGCCAAACAACTATCCGTTGCATCTCTAGGCAGTAGAATGAACTTACACGCGAATTTAACTGACACGTAACCGGTTCTAAACTGTGTTAAGCTAGTGGCTCTCTAGACCACGCGTCTCTTTTTCTTTAATTCTAAAAACTGGATCTTCAAAAAATTCTCAGTTGTATAGAGAACAGCCGGATATATTCAAGCATTTTGGCCCAAAACGGAGAACCTGAGCTCGCGAGGATGCGTTGTGTTGAGAGCGAGGGAATTTGTTCCTTCAGCTGTCAACACAGCGAATCCTCAAGCATATCAAGGGTCGGCAACGCCCATGTCACTCCTTTGGATGCATGCGTCTATAGGCTGCGGTGTCCGCTTACCATCAGGCGGGCCGTATGCTTATTAGCCACCGTCGTTGTATAAAAAAAAGAACCTTATGTGCTTCTCTCGCTCATTCAATTAATGAACTTAAATGATTAAAAAAAAACTCAAGTTGGTTTCTATAGCGTATATCACAAATACAACTAAGATATAATGATGCTGTTTAAGTCACAGTCGGGTAATAATGTCTGCGACGAATGGAACAGACATTCAACTGATTCAATTATACCTGTCGGAGGAGATTCCATTTTGGCGTATGTGTGGTCCCAGTTGTTGCCAAAATGTGAGAAATAAGAGTTTTCCCATGTTGATTCTGTAACAATTTTGGTGGATTTAGATTAAGAACCAGCATCTGGTCTCACAGCATGATTTATTTAATCATATCACCGCCCTAGCCGGAAAACTTAGTTCGGCAGCCTATGCAGTAAGACGCATAAGACAGTTAACGAACGTTGAGACCGCCAGGCTGGTGTACTACAGTTACTTCCACAGTGTTATGTCCTACGGAATCCTATTGTGGGGGAAAGCAGCTGATATCCAGACCATATTCGTGCTACAGAAACGCGCTGTGCGATCCATATATACGAACTAAAAGCTCGAGAATCTCTCAGGGACAAATTTAAGGAGGCAAACATTCTTACTGTAGCATGCCAATACATTCTTGAGAATATCATGTATGTGCGGAAAAACCTTCACGAGTTCAAACTCAACAGCGATATCCACGACTTCAACACCAGAAGTAAAAACAAGATCGCAGTGAAGGCCAGTCGTCTCCGCAAGGTTAGCACGTCGTTCGTGGGGAACTGCATACGTTTTTATAATAAAATACCCACCGAAATTGTTAATTTACCGTTCAGTCAATTTAAGTCTCATGTTAAAAGTAATTTGCTAAGCAAGGCGTATTATACTGTCAACGATTTCTTAAACGACAAAAATGCCTTTAAGCCAGTAGTAGGCTAATTCTATTAGGAATATACCTAAATAAACATTATAAGTACCTACCTGAAATAATTGTTCCATTTTATGTAAGAAGAGAGCACGTAATGCTGTTTCTCGCCGAGCAAGTCGCTTATTAATCTTTGTTCTTAACACTGTCCGGTGGCTTGAATATGTCATGCTCGCTTAAAGGGCTTTGCTTACGGTGGCGTCGTTGATCGGGTCGCCACCTTCCCTAACATATGGTTGAGGGAGGCGATGGCTGAGATATGCGTCATACTCGTGATCGGGTGCTGTTTGTGGAGTCCGGACTGTTCATGTTTGCAAGGGCATAGTACTTAACTTCTTAAATACTAGTGTTATTTTATTATTATTGTATTGACGAGAGACATCATTCCGATCTTGACACGTTTTATTGTTATTGACCATGTACATCACTGACAATATTACATTAATATTCCTTTTTTTATTGTTTTGTTTGGACGCTTAGAGACCGTATACATCTCTACGAACATTGAATAATTATTAATTGTACTTGGACGCTCAGAGACCTTATACATCTCTTGAATACTGAATTAATATCATTAACTTTCTGTTAATGCACAGACCTTATCCTAATCGAATGTAATGGTCATATTATGTTTTGTTTTCATTAACTTTGTGACATTTAGTGTGTTGTTATATCAGTCCTTAATGTGCAAATTTTAAATTATTATTGTGCATGATTATTATTCTTTTATTGTAAGATTATTATTTTTATTGTAAATTACCGTTTGACATGTAAAAGTGCCCTTGTGGCCTATTTGCAGAATAAATAATTTGTATTTGTATTTACATACATACATACATACATATAATCACGCCTCTTTCCCAGAGGGGTAGGCAGAGATCACGGATCTCCATTTGCTACGATCCTGGCAAACCACTTTCGCTTCACTCACTTTCATAATATTTCTCATACATGCTCGTCGGTTTAGGGTACTTTTGACCTGGCCTTTTGTTAAGATTTCTCCGATTTGATCGGAGAAAGTTCGCCTAGGTCTTCCCCTTCCAACTTGCCCTTCCACTCTTTTTATATACACTTTCTTCGTTAATCTTCTTTCATCCATCCTCTCTACATGCCCAAACAACCTTAACATACCCTTCTCAATTTTTGTGACTATATCTCCATCCATTCCACACTTATCTCTTATAACACTGTTTCTGACTCTATCACTCAATTTCACTCCACACATACTTCTCAACGCTCTCATTTCTACTGCATTCACTCGACTTTGATATCTTTTCTGCCACACCCAACTTTCACTACCATACATAAGTGTGGGCACCAAAACTCCCCTATGCACAGCCATCCGTGCTTTTTGGGATATTTTCTGGCTGCCCATAAAGGCATTCAGTGCCCCATTCACTCGGTTCCCTGCATTCACTCTCCTTTCAATATCTTTCTCATGCTTTCCGTCTCCAGTAAATAACGTCCCCAAATACACAAACTCTTTTACTTGTTCCAGTCTTTCTTCACCAATCATTATTTTGCAGTCTGTCATAATTTCATCTTTTTCAAATACCATCACTTTCGTCTTACTTACATTCATCTTCATCCCTTTCCATTCAAAAGATTCATTCATCTTCGTTACCATCATTTGTAACTCCTCAGCGGACGACGCAAGTAGTACAAGGTCGTCAGCATATAGGAGACATTTGACGCGTAACCCTTCCATTCTCAAACCACATTCATCACCTTTTAGATCCTGCAGACAGCTGTCCATGAATAGATTAAACAGCCACGGAGACGCTACACATCCCTGTCTAACACCCTTTTCGATGTTAAACCAGTCAGTATATGACCCGTTTATTCTCACACAAGCACTGGAAATCTTATATAAAGATTTCAGTGCTTGAACGAGGCGGCTGTCTACTCCATACGTGCACAACACCGACCATAGTTCTTTCCTCACCACTCTATCATAAGCCTTTTCCAAGTCCACGAAAGCGCAATAGACCTTTTGACCTTTGGCCAAATACTTCTCGGCTATGCATCGTAAGGAAAAGACTTGATCCGTACAACCCATACCCTTTCTAAATCCTGCTTGTGCATCCCATACTTTCTCATCGGTCTCTTTCACAACCCTTTTAACTAACACTTGCATACAATTTGCCGACGATGCTGAGTAAGCTAATGCCCCTGTAGTTTTTGCAGTCAAGTTGTGACCCTTTCCCTTTGTAAAGAGGAACGATTACGGCCTTGCACCAGTCCCTAGGTACACGGCCGGTGCTGTAGCACAAATTGAAGAGGCGATACAACTGACTCGCTATGACGCCCTGTCCTGCCTTCAGCATCTCGGCGGAAACTCTGTCATACCCTGCAGCCTTACCCGATTTCATTCCTCTCAATTCTTTCACAATTTCGTCCATGCTAATATTACTTTCATCCTCGGTTGCGCTACCATTCAGACTTGAGGTTGAACCATTTTCTTCCTCCTTATCATACAAACTTTCAAAATATTCCTTCCATCTCCCTAATATGCATTCTATCTCATTAAGCATACTTCCATTCCTGTCTTTGACTGACTTCAGCTCAGAGTTCTGGCTCTTACCTCTGGCTAGTCTAACGGATTTCCAGAAATATTTTATGTTCATCTGGAAATCCCGCGACAGCCTTTCATCCAAGTGGTCATTCTGTTCATCTTTCTTTCTTTTTACTAATTCTTTCACCCGCACTTTCATTATTCGATATACCTTTTTTGCTTCATTAACTTCGTCAAAGGAGGCTTTATTGGCTCTTTGGTTAGCTCTTGTAGCTAACCAATCCCGCCACAACTTTTTCTTCTCACATACAGCTTCTTGTACTTCCTTATCCAACCACACATTCTACTCCTTTCTTCCTTTGCTCCTTTGACTGACACCACACACTTCCTGAGCCACATTAACAACTTTATTTTTAAAGTTGTGCCACAAATCATCCATCTCGCTCAAACCATCCATTCCTTCGAATTCAATCTTTAACTTACTGACAAACTCATCACTTATTTCTTTTTCCTGCAAATTTTCTACTTTTATTCTCTCTAACACGCTATTAGTAATACGGGGTCGGTGTCGCCATCCCTTGAACAGACCATTTATTCGGCACATTACCAGGAAGTGGTCGGTGTGGACACCGGATCCGCGATATACTCTAGCGTCTAGCACATTCTTTCTCATTCTTTCGTCAACTATTATAAAATCAAAAATGCTTTTCCTTACATTTTCTGCCTCTCGAGTGTACAAATGGATCCATTTATGGGCGAACATTGTGTTTGCCACACAAAGATTCCACTCGAGGCAAATTTCTAACAGACTTCTTCCATTTTCGTTAACCCTTTCGTCACCATGCACCCCTAACACCTTTTCAAATCCATCTCTCTTCAGTCCTACCCAGCTATTAAAGTCACCTAACATTACTAACCTTTCGTTGTCCTTGCATAGCCCTAACACGTCCCTCAACTCATCCCAAAACATCTGTCTTTCATCCTGTGTACGCTGTGAACTTCCCGCACCCTGATCTACAGGTGCGTAAACCCCAACGACAAAAATCCGCACTAATCCCACTTTCATTCTTACCCACATCAGTCTAGGGCTCACACAGTCGAACTCATTCACGCACTTAGCCATCCTAGCGGAGAGTATAATACCAACTCCCTTACAGGCCCGTTCTGAGCTTGGCACCCCTGACCAATAAGCCGTGTAGGGTCCGTGTATGGTGGTGTCACATCCCTTCCGCTTTGTCTCATTCACGCATAGCACATCAATCCTTCTTTCATCCATCATCTGTAACACCTCATCAACTTTGTCACTCATACCTCCTCCAACATTCAACGTAGCAAAACGGCTTTCCGTGAGCCGCTTCTCGCCCCCGTGAGAAACGAGACGTGACGGGTGGCGTACCACGTCGCCGCCATTCGGATGATTTTTAAATGTAGTCTCCATAGCGTTCCCACGAGTAATAGGGATTTACGAGTCCACCCCAGCAGAGCCCTGATACTGAGGTAAGACGGATAAGAGTAGTGTCCTGTGACCGCCAACACAGACACCCTCCGTTATCGACCAGACTCCCTCTGGTCATGCATCCCTTAGCACGGGTCGGTTAACACCTTGGATTGGGGGTTTAGATTCGAAGTTTTCCGTCTCCTAGACAGGTTGCAGCACAATGCTAACGAGGCCCATCTCCCCGGGTTATATTTTGGAGTTTTCCGTCTCCTAGACAGGTTGCAGCACAATGCTAACGAGGCCCATCTCCCCGGTATTTGTATTTGTATTTGCATAATCATATTTATTAACAATAATTCATTATTACATGCCAAATTTGTTAATAATTAGTTCATATTTTATTAAGATGAAATAAAATAATTACAATTAACAGAGAAATATTAAAATAGTCCGAGGTAAGCTCGATTCTCCATAAAACATAGTTACACTCTCATTTTATGACAACTAGCTAGTCGTTATAAAATGACTAGCTAGCAAACTAGCTAGTTTGCTCTGAAACTTTGTACTTAGAATAAGTTAAGGTACATTCAGGTCTGTAATAAGTTTGTGTAACTTCAGATATCATAGTAAAAAAAATACAGCGAATTTACTTTTTTCATACAAAACTGGTTTTTGCTGTATTTCGTTTGTTTTATAACAGACCTAGATATACCTCATGTCATTGTACATGCAAAGTTTCGTTACAATCCAACACACCGTTTTAAAATGAGAACGAAACTCTGTTTGTGTGCGAAGTTGAAATTCAGCCGAGCTTATGGCGGACTCTTAACAGTATCATACTTAAACAGAAGATTCAGTAAAACTGTAAAAGGTATGCTTGATAAGAAAGAAAGAAAGAAGACATTTATTCACTACACAAAAGACACACAGAGACAAGAAAAAATAAAATAAAAATATAAGCTGTATAAGCCATCATTAAAGCCTAGAATAGTCTTTATGTATTTAAAATGGCAAAAATAAAATGGCATATTCGTCTTTTTTCGGTGTTCTTACGAATTATATGGGTCAGCTGCCGAATATTTACCAAACAATTTAAAGAGGTTTTTGTTACAAGTTACAAGAATGTAAAATAGTTACTGTTTCGTTAAATTAACACTAATACCCCTTATTCTTGTTATATAACTAGCTTTATTGTCAATATTTCGCTTTGTTCATTATCAATGAACAAAAATTTTACAAATGAATTTGTCTGCTAGAACAACAGATGAAGGCATTACGTTTAACTGAATAACTCGGCCGAATGTTCGTATAAAGCATTGCAAGCATCCATAGGCATACATACCCTAAAGAGGAAGAATGTTTTGTGAAAGGACAGTAGCAGTACTGACGCTGGCCACTAAGCCTACAAGTCACTAAATCACTTGTTGTCAACAAATCAGCCTATAGTCTCGAAACCAAAAAAAAACTTACCATGAATGCGGGTCCCATCGAGCGCCAGGTGCTCTTCAACGGGCTCCACCTTCACTGCCAGGACCATGTCGTAGCGAGTGCAGCTACTGCCCTCCATTCTCAACAATACGGGTCCGTTGTTTCAAACCATCGGTAAATCTAGGTTATCTTCATATATAGGAAGAAAATGTGTCTGTTGACACCACATTTTCACGCACACACAGTTTCGACAGTTTTCTGTACCCATATATTACACTATTTAACCCAACTCAATTCAATGATTATTATATGGTTATAGGTATTGTTGTAAACATAACCTCAACAGAAGAAAATGTATCCATATGATCACAGGCCATGGACCTATGATTAATCGGGACAGGCTATGGTAATAATAATACCACGAGTGAGCGAGACGGTGCTATACAAATCGTAATAAGTGTGACACAAAGAGATATATCATTCGTTGTCCTTGTCATAGTTCCACTTTTTTTCTATTTGGCACAACGGTTGTGGCATACAATGCTGTCAGTGCTCGCGCGTTGCTACATAAGAATCCGAAATCTTTAATTTTGTTGTGAATAAAATGGTGTCCTTAAAGTAATTTACGCACGATAAGGTGTCTGGTGTTCCCTCTGTGCCAAGAAAATGGTAATTTGTTGAGTGATTGGCTGTAAAAGCCGGTTGGAACAATGTGATGAAAATATAACCTTTCACACGTAAGTAGAAGATCATTCACTTTTGTATATACGCAATACGTAAAAATAGCATGGTAAAATTACATTACGCTTAAAATCTTGTAAGATTAGACGATTACAATAGAAATAACATCATTGTTTACATTGTACAAGAGAACATTTGTTGACACATTATCCGCCCAAATTACGTAGGTTGTTTATGGTAAGCCGCGAGAGGTGCAAGAATGTCTTCTCGATTTAGCTTCTTTGCCATCATTTTAGGGATACCAGCCAATACAAGTTAAAAATACCCGATTTCTCGGGTAATTCATACTTTAACAAAATTCTCGTACTTGTTATTACATAACATTCGTATATAATGGGATCTATTCTTATATACTTAAATTTACTCTGTACTCATAATAAAGAGGTAAAGCTTTTATGTAGCGAGTAATCTTCGGAACTATTCAATCGATTTCATAAATTCTTTCACCTGGCTTTATTTAATCCTGCATCTGCGCCTCCGCTTGGGTTCTTTCTTATGCGCGCGTCTCCACCCAGGAGACGCGTGGACAGCTAGTAATAAGTAAAGACGATCGAAGGTTTAGAAAGAATCATTTTTTCTTAAAGCCGATGAAAAAAAAGGAATTGAAAAAATTTAAAAATCAATGTCGAATAATATGTTTTATTTTGTAGGTTTCCACTGGAGGAGGACGTGCGTACGCGCAGTATTTGGGTTACGCAGCCAACAAAATACAGCCGCATGTGCTCAAAACATTTTGTCGCGACATCCTATACTATCAATCTGTAATAAATAATAATTTGAATAGTAAATGTTTTTTTTTTATATGGTTGTGTCTCATTTCGGTCCTTAGTGTCAATTTTATTTCTGCCTTAAACCTGTATCTCACTGGCGCGGCCTGCGGTGGCGGTATCACGGGACGACCCGCGAGTTGTGTTTGTGTCGCGGCGAGTTAAGACTCTTTCTAGTTAGAACGCTTAGAAAGAGACGGACAGTCTACCTCGCTGCAATACAGCTCGCGGGCCGTCCTGTGATAACTGTGCTGATAAGAAACACAGGTAAGACACTTGCAGAAGGACTATTAATTACCTACATTCTCTGTTACTAGAATAATATTTCATGTTATTAAGATGAATATTACTAGTACTTGTGAACAGCGCGCCTGCTAGGCAGTGAATGTGTAAAGTTTCAGTAAAAAGTACTTACAATAAAAGCGCATTATTTAAAATAAGCATATGGAAGCGATGGGGTAATTTTTAGTTACATGGCCACCCCACGGGAATCATCTACTTTGTTGCCGTCCCTCATTGTGGCGACACCTACGTCGCCTCTGTACCTACATATATATACTCTAAGTCACAGGCCTATATTTAAACTAATAGGTAACTTTTTTGCAAGTATTATGTTAAGTTCATCTGGAACTAAGTATGTATGTATGAATGTAACAAAGCTTGTAAATTGCAAACAGTAAATTGACCACAGACATACTACTAAGAAAATATTTTCATTTGGCCATAAACTAAATTAGGTTTTTTTTTACAAATTGCAGTGATGCCACAAATTAACACTTAGTTACGTAGGCCATTACACACCTAGCAATTTGTCACAACAACTTGCTATAGTTTTAAATTCCGTAGTGCCAAATTTACTGTTATGATGTGTGTCTTTTCTTGTAAATAAATAAATGAGGACTCTAAACTGGAGTGAACGGGGTATGACATGAAATTATCGTATGTGAGGTCCGGTCCATACATGATCTCATCCTCCTGCACGGCTATCACAAGACGGCGCGCGAGCTCTCTCGATTATTCTCACACTTTCCGTCTCTATCTTATTAGAAAACTTAAGAAAGAGAGGTATAGTGCGAGAAAAATCGAGATAGCTCGCGCGCCGTCTTGTGATAGCCGTGATGGCTGAGAACTTTGCAGACTTAAGCTCGACAAGCTCCAAGTACCATCTATAAGGGTGCCATTCCACCAGAGATGTGCTGCGCAGATCTGGAAGCTACGCTACGTAACTGTGTGACCGTTTCCACCGATACTAAGCTATGTAGCTGTGCGAAGAAGATGCTCTATGCTCTATGTAGATGCACAGCCGCGAGACCGCTGTTCGAGGAAGATGCGCAGCTCAAGCTATGCGATGGTTCGACAGGGGCGCGCGGAGTGGTAGCGCGGTGAGGGGGGAGACACTTGCATCGCCGCCGCTACATGGCTACATGACTCGCGACCATCTATAGCACGCATCCATCGCATTCGTATGATCCGTAGCACGCATCCAGGGCACGCATAAAATGCTTATAAAATAGGTGCCGATTTTAATTATTGGATTGCTGTAAATAATCTGCTGCCTTTGCTTTTCAGAGCCTGTTTGGAGAGGAACAAATGTTTGAATGGGAGCAACTACATTTCAAGAACATAAATATCCAAAGAAAAATGATTAAGCCCGCTCCACATTCTCGACAATATACGCGAGACTGGTTTCACCGGAATATTTGCCGAGACAGATTTGTACATTCTCGCCTTGCGCAGTTGTAATTGGACTTTCATACAAGATGGACGCTTCCTACGGCTGCCGTCGGTCGACCACACTCTCGTATTCGGGAAATCTCGTGTAGTTTTGTCGAGAATGTGGAGGAGAAGTTTCGCGTAAACACGATACCTCTTTGATGTTTGGCCATTTTACCGACACAAAACGGAGACTACACGAATATACGCAAAATAATACGAACATAGACAAATACTCACTCCACACTCTCGTATTTGGCAAGTCTCGTGTAGTTTTGTCGAGAATGAGGATCGGGCTTTAGTCGGACCTCGCTAGCTCAAGCCGAAACGAACGATACCAGTAGGTAGTCGAAATTGCAGAGTGTGACGTCGATTAGTAAATCGACGTCACACTTTGCAATTTCGACTAATCGTATGGAAAATCAAGTAAATTGCTGTTTCGGTCGGGAAATACTGCGCTCAGGTCCATAGCTGTCATAAAAAAAGCGTAAGGATTTTATTAGCAGCATTAAATATACTCTTGAATAGTAAAAAATGCATATTTAAAAAAAATCAAGGTTTATATCTTTTTGTGATATTAAGTTTTGTAATTTATACTTTATTACACTAATTTGATGGTTTACCATCCATTTAGCAACACTACGTTATAATATAAATTATATATAACGACGCAACTACCTAATTGAAGGAATTATTATAAATGGTTTTAAATTAAACGAACGCTAAAGCTATAAAAACATATATTATACAAAACTGTATACATTAATCTCGTATCCAGCCCAGCTAGCATGGTAGGTTTTATGGTCCAGTTTTGAACATAAGTCATATCATAGCTACCCAGGAACATCAAGTCTATTTCTTACAACTACCCATAGTACAAGCTTTGCTTAGTTTGGGACTAAGTAGTTTTGTGTAAAAAAAAGGGCCCTATTTATTAACGTATATTAATAGCCCCGATTATCCCTCCACCTACATTAGACAGTCATAATATCACCGCTTCTTGCTCTGTAGGTATGTGGTGTTGTTCCTGGTGGTGAGGGAGGTCGCCAGAGCTCCTGAGGATGTGCTGTGTTGAGAGTAAGCGACCTAGATCTATTAGATATCTCAAGCTGTCAAAACAAGTCCTCATAACAATTAAAGATCGGCAACGCGCTTGCAATTCTTTTGGCGTAGCGAGCGTCTATAGACTACGGTGTTTGCTTACCATTAGGCAGGCCGTATGCTTGTTTGCCTTCGGCATATAGAAAGTAAAATAAGAACAGTATCTAAAACAGTATATAAAGTGCATTCATCCTTACTTGTCTTATTTGGTAAACAAAATTCTAACCTCAAAATGCATCTTGTTAGGATAGAATAGCAATTTTATGAGTGATCATACCGAGACGACTTTTCGGACATCACTTCACGATTTTTTGTCTAGCAACGCTTTTTTTACGATAAAATAGCTGCTATAGTCTAAAAAGATACATTTTGAGGTTAGAATGTTGTTTACCAAATAAGACAAGTAATGATGAATGCACTTTAAACAATATAAATAATCTAATTTATAACTTATTGCATGAAACTTTTAACCTCTTTCCAGTTGGAGGCATTATATCGATCACAAACTGCCTGTCCAATATGTATCTTATGTCAATAAATTGGACTGACCTTTGTCTGTAATTTTTCAACTGCCAGCCTGGATAAGAATTAAATAGCAAATAACTATTGGCCACTGCTTGCTATTGACACATGTTTATGACTAAGAAACTTTGTGAGTTCGTCTATGCACTGACAAATGTCCAGATCGCGAAAACTGCTTATTACATACTTCGCACGAGAATGGCTTTTCTCCAGTATGCATTCGCCTGTGGTAAGTCAAGTGGCCGGGCTGAGCAAAACTCTTCGGGCACATTTCACAACTGTAAGGTTTTTCACCGTTATGGATCCGGTTATGTTTGGTCAGGTCCCCCGAGCGCGCGAACTTTTTGTCACATATGGTGCAAGTGTACGGCTTTTCTCCTGTGTGAATGCGCCTGTGTCTAGTCAGGTGACAGGAAGACGCGAATTGCTTTTGGCATACTTCGCAACTGTATGCTTTTACTCCTGTATGCACAAGATTATGCTTAGTTAAATCATTAGCACGCAGAAAGTCCTTTTGGCATATTTGGCACAAATATGGCTTGACACCAGAGTGGATTAGTGCATGTCTTTTCAAATCGCTCGAAGTGATAAACTGCTTTTTACATACTTCGCAAACGAAAGGTTTTTCACCAGTGTGAATCTGTTTATGCACTTTCAAATGCTCTGAACGAGAAAATTGCTTTTCACAAATATCACAGTGATACAGCACTGGGCTTGTGTGTAATCGCTTGTGGTGAATGAAGCTGGCTCGGTTCCGGTACTGCTTACTGCATATATCACAGGTGTATAGTTTCTTTTCCTTTGTAAGCAGCCCAGGCTTGTTGTGCGTTTGAATATGCTTGGTTAAGTTGCTTTTTCGTTTAAAAAGTTTGCCGCACGGGTCACACACGAAAGTGTTAGTGTTAGTTTCGGTATGCTGGCGGTAGGTGAGGCTTTTCTGTCTCGATCCAATGGCTCGAGCGTGACTTGTAGAAGGCTGCTTCACGGCTACCGCCTTCCTTGGAGCTAAAAACACAGAGTTTAAACTTCAAAATAGTTAGTTGAATTCTAACATGGTTACCTAATATACCTATACTTAAAAAACCTTAGAAAAACAATACTATGACGAAGCTTGCGTTTTGAGTGCGAGGTATAGGTATAACTCAACGAACCAAAGGCGTTATGACGAATGCTGTCAAAGTAACCATCACACTAAGAGTCACGTCACATCCTGACCTGATGAGAAGGTATGGGACCAGGGAGCGATACCCTTTCAAACGAAAAGGGGTTTTCCAAATCGGTCCAGCCGTCGATAATACGCTTAGCTTGATTCTGATTAATTAAGAACCTCCTCCTTCTTTGAAGACTGTTTGGTTGAAAAGAAAAAATACAAAATGAAGGGTAAATATAAGTGTATGCTCAATGTAAAATGGATGCTGTTACAAACTGTGCATATCATTAGACACGTGTATTGCCATATAAGCTAGCGTTTTATTCTAATTATCAGAAATCATAAGCGGTGGTCGTGTGTTCGAATCCCGGCTCGTACCAATGAGTTTTTAGGAACTTATGTACGGAATATTTACCGTAGCCGCCCTTATAAAAGAGCTCTTGAGACCTACTTGCAGTTCTTTGACAGCCGCTTGACAGCCACATGCCTGCACCACTAGGCTACCGTAGCTCTCGCATCATGTCAAGAAAAACATGAAGAAAGACCTGTGAATACTTTAAACAGCCCGAGCCTGATACTTAATTCTTTAGAGCCTGTAACAACTGTTTGAGTAACTCACCATGAGGTCGCAGCCGCACACTTGGGGTCTGCATCAGCGGATCTGTGACGCCATGGGGGGGAAACAGAACGCCATGGGGGGGAAACAGAACGCCCCGCGCCGGCAACAGCGGGTCTGTGACGTCATGGTGTGGGTACAGTACGCTCCGTGCCGCACTCTCGCCGCAATGCCCCGCAGTATCACAGCACGGACCCGCGCTGTCAGAGCACGGGAGCTCGTTCTTATCGAACTCAACTTCCACCTTAACTGTAAAAGACATTTGACAGTTTAATATTTAACCAACCGGTTTAGGCACTAGCCCAAACCCGGAGGAGTTGGTTCCCAACAAAAAAAAAAGCAATGGACCTAAAAAGTGCCTTAAAAAAACAATTGGTGTTTTTGTCCAGCGTGTCCACATTTACGACAATTTGTTCGAGCACTCTGTCCCACTATTGAGACGATTCTGGAACATATGTATGTATGGAAGCATCAATAGACAAAAAAAATTGACAATGTCGGACCTCGCAGGCGGAACGCTTCATACTAATTGACACAGAAGTATGACGTCACCGCTGTTTATTTGTATAATCCTCGTATGGAAAATAAAATTTATAAATTAAGTACATTACCGTCTCTATCGCGAAATACTGCGTTTATGTATATAGTTGTCGTACAATTTTGTTTCTATAAAATTATAAGGATTCTATTGGTAGCTGGTGTACTTTGTACGTAACAATTTTTCTAGCCTTTCTATATCAAATTTTATGATATTAATCATAATTTTTAACTTATCTGGGGGCACGGCAGTGCCCCCGCCAAGTCGAGCGCGAAGCAAACACTGCCGTACCATCCTTTACTGGAACCACTTCGCCGCATTTTCAGGCCCCTATTTGAGAACCTCTGGATAAGATCAGATCGCAGAAATTTTCGTCATCCAGTAAGCTGTAATCACATACTTAAAATCCAAAATTTCAAGTCTGTAGGTCATTTAGTTCCTAAGTTAAGCAAAAGCAAAGTTTCGCATTTAATACACTCACTCACTCACACACTCATGATCATCAAAATAGAACTAGTACTTCCCATAAACTCAGAGAGCTGAAATTTGGTACAGAGTTAGGGTTTAATGGCCACATAAAGGGAAAACTATAAAAACTAGGAAAAAAAATAAAAAAAAACGATTAGAGATATATCTATCCTAAAAAGAAAAAAACTGTGGCAAATAAGAAAATCTAATAAAATAAATCAATAAGCCCACATTTCTACAAAAAGAAGTGAAATCCCATCAAAAACATTCTGTAAAAAAACTAGCCAAGTCTCGATGGAGCTGCTTGTTTATCTCTAAAAAGTAATAAAATCTGTGAGATATTTTCTATTTTGTAGTGCCAAGTCTCAGGCATTCTTATTATTATTTATTTGCTAACTAAATAAAATTTTGTGACTTGGCAATTACACAATACTACATACTCGTAGTTTCAGGTATCCATAAATGCAATAATAATAATAATTATCATTTATAGGCGTAGGGATGTGACGGCCCCATCGCCCACCAGATTTCTGGTGCAATCAGTCAACGTAAGGCAGCTTGTGGCGGGCTGATAGGGAGTAGCGACCCTACGTACCTGAGTGCTCCTGGGGGTGTCCTGTGGTCAGGCTGAGCCGATGGGGTTGTTGGTTGGACAGGCCCTCCCTCCGCCTCTGGCTTGCCTTTATTGGCCGTCTAGAGTGGAGTCGCTAGAGCTGTTGCTCGAGGGTAGATGTGGACACCTAAGTGGCGAGTTGGCTATATTTTTAAAGTCCAGTGCCACCTCTCTACCCCCCCAGCTCTCTGACCGGTGTTGCCCTTAGGCCATTTTTTAATGTCGCTATTAATAGGGGCCCATCTAGCAGTTAGCGAGTCACCGTCTACCAGAGATAAAGATTGAAACAGTTTTATTAGGCAGGCGTCCGATGTTTCACCCAATAGCCCAGCCACTAGTCCATCATTTCAACCCAATAACCCGTTTTATTTAGATTCCATCAACCATCAATAGTCCCTATACACCCCAGCGGGTGCTGTCTCTTTGTGTGTCCCATGACACGGGCAGGGACAGCATCCGCTCTGTGTACTCCTTGCATTTCATTAAATTGTCAAAAGGGCCTCTACGTGTTGGCTCAGTTGGTACTTTGTAGGTACCTAGCTCCACGCACGCCTCCCAAAGGTCCGGGACATCATTGTCCCGTGAACGGGAAAGACATACATAATTATTATTAAATGCAATAAAGTTGTGTGATTGCCAAGTTGCAGAATTCTATTTAGTAAGCAAATATAGAATAATCAGAATGCCTGAGACTTGGCAATACAAAATATCTCACAGATTTCATTACTTTCTAGGGATAAACAATCAGCTCCATCGAGACTTGGCTAGTTTTTTACAGAATGTTTTTGATGGGATACTTTATTACAATAATTTAATGGTTTACTATCCATTTAGCAACACTACGCTATCAATTTTACCATGAGTCTATTGCGTGTATCAGTGTTGCCTGTAAATAATTCACTGGACAACGATTCGGATGTTACCCCCTAGTTTTAAGTTCACTTTTGTAATTTATACTTGTACAGTGCCTAAAAATTATAAAAATGATTGTCTAGTTTAGTTTTAGTTTTATTCATTTTTGGGCCAGCACTGAAAACCAGCGTCACGGTCTACGTGACAAAATGCTGAGTGAGGTTCCCATGTAGCACAATGATGCGAAACCTTTTTTTTGAGAAATATTGAGAGCTAGCTAGGTTCGGTAATTACGAGTATAAAGATTCAAAATAATTCGTTTTTGTTCTAGACTGGTTCACGAGTTTCACCGCTTACAGAGCCATTCGTTTATAGTATCAATCTAGAAACAGAATAGTATGTTTCACAATCGTGTTATAATAGAAAGCTTTTTAGTCGAGTACCGTGTTTAGGCCATGAAGCTTGCTGAGTAGCCTAAGTAAGGTACGAGATTAAAAAGCTTGATTATGACACGATTGTGAACAATACTTTTTCTACGAGTCAACTGAACAAATTAAACAAACTTGGTATAGTCAACAGCAAAAGTAGATGATCATTTTAGTACCTTGTCACTTTCACTACTTAGACGCGTTCCAAGTGTCGCAGTATTGTTACGTTTAGTGCGACAAAGTACTAAAATGATCATCTAATTTTGCTGTTGACTGTACCTATTGAAAACGAAGTGCAACCAACGCTTTTTCATTTTTGTGCGTTGATGTCTATTTACCTTTTGACTTTCTCATGATGGCGTCCTATTGGTCAAATACATTATAGTTCAGTAAAGGCGCCACGTGATTGGTCAATTTCATTATAGTTGTCTCAACAGTTATGAAATGTTGAGTTGGGAGCTCCATAGTAAAAAGTATGTGATTTAAGTTTGGTGTACAAAGTCTTAATTCAAACATTAAGGTCGACGAGTATAAAAACAATATTTCAGTCTCGGAACCAGAGACCTGTGATACATTTCAGTTGACCTGTAACTTAGGACAATATAGGGCCTGGCATACTTCGCTAGATTTAACTGTGATACTGATATCAATTGGATACATTGACTGACTGATTAAAAGTGTATGATTTAACCAGCCAGGTGTAGAGGACATCTATACTAATATAATTAAGAGGAAGTCTGTGAGGTTGTAAGGGTTTGTATCTTTCACCAGTATATTGAATCAACGATCGGGTTGGACAGCCGCTTATTGGATACGGCAACCGATTATATGGAAATGTAAAATACTACACCCATAGTACCTATGTTGCTTGCTGTTTATTGTTTAATGCTTTTGTTTCTTTAATGTTTTTGTTTATTCAAATTTTACTAAGCAATCTTATTATATATTTTAGTGTAATTTGTGTCACAGTACTACATTTAATCTGTTAGAATAATATTACTGCCCTGCTTGCTCAAATTGAATGCTGTTGCACACCTGTTATTGAGATACAGGCAGGAGTTGGTTCTTCTCTTCATCCCTCCGTGTAAATGTATAAGCCTTGTATTTTGTTGGTGTGTCAAATAAATAAATAAATTGTTACAAGATATAGTTAAAAGCTCACTGTATTCAGGTAACATCAAAAATTTGGGCCAAAATGGCTACAATCAAATTCCCACACCTGTAAACTTTTTTGTTTAACCCTTCTTTTTTTAAATATACGACCGTTAGGCTCTAGAGCACATGAGCTGGCTGAAATCCAGGTGATAGACTGACTTTCCAAACTGGTTTACTCTAGTTTTACCGACAAACATTTGATTGAATGTATGTTTTGCAGAATTTTCACTTAATTGAGAAACCAATTTTGTCAGAAACAGAAAATTTTTCACGATTGTCATAAAACCAATTTAACGTAACATAATGGGTGTAAAACTTTGATGAAATGAAAATTCGGTGAAATAATGCATTTGGTAAAACATTTGTCCTTACAAGGGTATCCCCTGGTCAGCACAAATAGGACATGGTGTCACGATCCTCAGCATTGAGGAAACAACTGATGATAATGAAGACACATCTTCGCATTTCACTGATGGATATGCACCCTAAACTTGACAGTGTACCTTTAAATGCACACATTTTTAGTCACATTTTTGCAATTTTTTGTGGAACGATTTTTCGCGTTCTATACAGTACAACAGAGACTTGAACGCAAGATTTTTTTATTTTTTGCCAAGTTTAGGATTCCAACCAGTGTTGGCTGTAAGTTTATTTATAAGATTAAATGTAAAACTCACTGTATTCCGGCAACATCACGACTTTGGGCTCGGGCAGCATCCCGTCCTCACCGTGTGTCCACCCGGGCTCCAACTTAACGCGCGGCGCATCCTGCGACACGCCGCCGCCCTCCATTACAACCAGCAAGTACAACTGACGTCGCGACGGGAAAATCTCCGTCTCAATCTTATAACGGTGAAAGTGAGACAGATCTCGCGCGCGACGCGACTTAGCAGCCTGTTGTACTAGCTTGACTAGCTCACTGTGCAACAGCGATCGATAAAGATTCATCCGACGGTGTCGTAATTTCAGATGGTGAGTAACATTAAAGCAAAAAGGAAGACATTATGTGACCATGCATAAATTAAAGAATAACACAACTAACAAAACGTGTGTAAATTAAAAGATAAACAATTAATCGCGAAATTTGCGAAATATAGCACAGAGTCCAAAAAGAAAATCTGTCAAACGAAATTTGACGTTGGACACTGACGGATGTGGGGCTGCCACACTTCCCAGCCACAGACAAACGATCTGCCCACCAACTTATCGTTGCAACCTGTTCACCGATAAAATCGTAAGTGTTAGAGCGGGAATCGTCGTCACAGAGAATACTATTGATTCTTACCATATTGATATATCTCTAATGGTATGCACATGTGTATGTATGTTTATTTATATCTTATGTATGTATGTAAGCACTTTATTGTACACAATAACAGGTTAAAGAATATACATGTTACACAATAGATCAAAGTACAAAGGCGCACTTATCCCTATAAGGGATCTCTTCCAGCTAACCTTTGAACAATTGAGAGTAAGTTGGATTATTAATAAGATATAATTTACCTATATTTATAATTATGTGTTTTGCATATTTAAAAGATGTAATCTTATATTCGTTTTTTCATTACCTTAGCATTCAGTCAGGAAGAGATCGCTAAAGCTCGCTAAGAACACCTGTGGATTTACCTCTACTGTCTCTCTGTATTCTTTTGCAGGTTACTGATTTATATGTGTGAGGTGTGCTATAATAGTAATTCTATTGTAATAGCTATTAGTCCCATTTTTCTTTCCATCGCGCCAGTCTGTGAGAGGCTTTACAGAGATAGAGAGATCAGAAAAAAATTGGAGTATTGGAGGAGTATGTATTGCTTCCTGTATGTTTTGCTGTGTTGCCGCCAAAATTAGTCTTAATTAGATGATGTAACACGTTAGGAAGCAAGCATGCATGGTATGAGAATTATTGTATACTAGCTTTTGCTCGCGACTTCGTCCTTCCCGGCTCTCAAAATATCTGCATACCAAATGTGGGTATAGACTTTTATAATAATATTCTCTTTATTTTGTGCAATAGTTATACATCCACATATTATTAGTAATCACAATTTACACACAAATGTAATCATCATCCTCATCATCCTCCTAGCGTTATTCCCGGTTGTGCCCCTAAAGGAGCCCAGGGTCCGCTTTGACACCTAATCCCAAGATTTGGCATAGGCACTCACACACAAATGTAATGCGAGACAAAAATAAAAGTCAAGTAAACAACACAACTGATTTATTTCGGGGTTGCCTATAAAAAGACGATTATTAATCAACCCTCCATTGCATAATAGAACATTATGAACATTATTAACAGAACTACAGCAACATAACATAAGTTGTTGATGTTGATGTTGTGAAGGGACGCCTGGCCGGAAGCAGGCGGGCAGTCGATCGCTCGTTGCGTTCATTCAGCCCCATTCCCTAAGGTTGGGGCTTAGGGTTACTGTCCCGGCAGCGTTCCCACATTACAATAATCACATAAGTTAGCCGCCAGTAGTCTCAAAGGTGTCAGAGGGGTTCCACGGGAGTGCGGGGGGCACGTTCACTATCCCGACATTTACGCTGCCGAGGTTTTGGTATTGTATGGACACGTGCATGTTCCTTCAACTTATACGAGCGCGCAAACTGCCTCTTACATATATCACAAGCATACGGCTTTTCTCCAGTATGGATCCGCGTATGTATTACCAAATCACTCGAACGAGCAAACTGCTTCCCACACGTTTCACACGAATGCGGCTTTCCACCAGTATGTATCCGTCTATGTTTAGTCAAAGCATCTGATCCCATCAACTGTTTCTGACAGATATCGCAGGTGACTGCTTTTTGGCCGACATGTATTCTCTTATGTTTAGTTAAGTCGCATGATGCTCTGAACTGCTTCTCGCACATATTGCACGAGTGTGGCTTTTGATCAGTATGTATAAGTCTATGTCTGCCTAAAACACTCGATTGCGCGAACTGCTTTTTGCAGACTTCGCATATGTATGGTTTTTCTCCAGTGTGAATACGTCTGTGTCTGCTTAAATCGCTGGAATCTCTGAACTGTTTTTCGCATATGCCGCAGTAGAACGCCTTGTTTCGGGCGGGTTCTTGTCTGTCAGAGCTTATTTTATTCTCTATCGGAACACATTCAGTTATAGCTTTTTGAATGTGGCGAATTAGGTCGCTTTTTTGTGGAAAAGTTCTGCCGCAGGTATCGCAGTTGTAGCATTCGTCATCAGTATCCTTTGTGCCGGGGTCCGTCTGTAAATAAATGAAATATATGAATTTCATTCGGCTGGCCGCAAGGCAAATTCTACCAGCGTTTCTAAAAAAGACCACCACCGTCAAGAAACAAAGACAGTCAGTAATTTTGTCCAAAATTACAATTGCAATTGCAGTGTTGAGAACTGGATCGACATCCGCGCGCGGGCGGCGGACACAGAGCGATGTCACCGTCGCGGAGAGCGCGGCGACACGCGAGCGACACTCGGCTTCACGAACCCCACCGGCAACGGACGACTCACGCATATAAATTTACTTTTGTTTGGCCGGGTATCCCATTTTGTAATTAAGGCGGAATAAACCAGCCTATTCGAATTTACAGTCCTTTCATTTAAGTCCCAGTAGGACCCTAACAGCAGCATTGCAGCTTATTATATGATAGTGCTTAAACTAATTAAGAGCTGTGCGTTTGTAACGCGGATTTAGCATACAAACGCGCGTTTTATGAACGCGCGACGTGCGCGCGACGCTAGCAATAGATCACATGCACGACTATCATATTTTCGTAATTCTTTTTTCGTTGTCTCTGTTTATTTTTTGTGTATTTTTTATTTATTTTGTTGCAAAATGCCAAATAAATAATTTATCTATCTATCTACCACGAGATGGCGCGCGAGCTCTCTCTATCTTTCTAGCACTATACCTCTCTTTCTAAGAGTTCTAATAAGAAAGGGACGGATAGTGCAAGAAAAATCGAGAGAGCTCGGGCGCCGTCTTAAGCCGTGCTGCATCGACACTGTATCGCTTTTGTGACGCTACAAAAAGTCGCCGAGTCTCACTCCAAAAGAAGTAAACCTCAATATGATAAAAAGAAATCGAGAGTCTTTCTCTTCGCCGTGACGTTCGCTTTTTTGGTGAGGCAGGGCACAGCGAAATGTCATCCCGCTCGAATGTGGAGCAGCCCATCTGGGGAAGTACCTCCGCCTTGCAGAAGACCATAATAACACTACTTGCTTTGTAGTAGTGTTGTGTTCCTGGAGGTGAGCAAGGTCGCCAGAGCTCCCGAGGATGAGTTGTGTTGAGAGCGAGGGCATTTGTTCCTTCAGCTGCCAACACGGCGAACCCTGAAACATATCAAGGCAGCAACGCCCATGTTACTCCTTTGGAGTTGCATGCGCTAGGCTGCGGTGTCCGCTTGCCATCAGGCGGGCCGTACGCTCGTTTGCCACCGTCGTTGTATTAAAAAAACTCACAGCTGGCGCGGTGGGTCGTATGCTGCTGGGCTTGTGAGGTGTGGACTCTAGCTGTTCCCCGCTGCGAGTGTACTTTAGTGTTGCTTCTCGCGCCGCACCGGACGGCTCATTTGACTCTGGAACCAAACAGATTAATAAAAACTTATCCATGCTTCGGCACATTAGATAGCAGAAGACCAAGAGGCAGACGCCCCAAACGCTGGCTTGACCAAGTGTCGCAGCAGATTGAAATGCCGGTTAAGGGGATGCCTCAATTTGAGTTGAACACACGCCCCTAGCCAGAGATACGCTTATGCCTACCGCGCACGAGAAAAAGAGATTTAACACTCTTCGGGTATGGATTTTTTGATTTCGATAAATACTTAACTTAGTGAAGTTTTACTTAAATTTCGTCAAGTGCGATAAAATATGACAATAAAATTTTAAGCAATCATGTACCGATCAAATCAGATAAACAATTAGATAGTCAAGAATCATATATCTGAAAATCAGACCTTATTGTTTCTTATAAGGAATATTGCAAATCAACATATTGACATTGTCGAACACAAATCAACCTAGTCCCGAACTGAGCAAGGCTTGTACTTTGGGTACTAGTTGCGTACGAATTTGAGCAGCCTCTGGTTGAGGCACGCAGTAAGTAAGTAAGTAATTTATTTTGTGAAACATAGGTTAAGTATACATTGTAGTTCTAAAATTAGGTTAAGAGTCCTCCATGTTCCGCCTTGGTACAAAAATAAAATAAAATAGGAAAACGATTACAGTAAGAAGATGTCATACATAATTAAGATTGAGGAATGTCAATCACAGATTTAGAAAACAATAATAATAATTAAAGTTCAAAATGTCAAGAGAATTCTATTTTAAACATGACAAAAGTTAAATTATATAAACATGCAATCAGACTTTGTCATTAAAGAATTCATCCAGCCTGTAATGAGCTCTTTCGACCAGTTTGTTTTTCAAGTCCTTCTTAAAGAAGTTATAAATTTTCGTTGCTTCACAATATACTTTTTCTTAGTAATACAGTTTTGCCAGGGACCACATTTATTTTATGTGTATGCCGAATCTTTTTAGTGGAAATAGAACCGGATTTGATTGTGATACTTCAAATATATATAGGCTTGTTAAAGTTAGTATGCCTAGTGTTTTAAAATGGGGTTTAAATGATTCAATTTGTTTATATCATATTGCTCTAATACATTTTTTCTGTGCTTTAAAAATACTGCAATGTTTGTTAGAAATCACCCAAATTTGTTCACATTCCAGAAAATTACTTCGTAGAGAAATAATAAATATAAACTTTAGCTACCAATTTCAAAACTGGCCATGTATAGAAATGGTCACTACCGCAGATGCATCATTATAGTGAACAAGGTACCTGAACAAATTATTCAAATAACCAGCGACAAATTATTTAAAAGCAGATTACATAAACTACTTATTGAGAAGAGTTATTATTCCATTGATGATTATTTAAATGACAATACATTGTAAATTGACCTTTTAAATGAACTTCTACATTATTATTTATAATGATCATTTTCTTAACCTAGACATTTTTATAATTGCTTTAATTGAATTGTATTATTAATTATGAACAAATATTGACAGCCTAATGTATTAAGAGTTTTATCAATTTCTGTATGCATGTATAGTGCATTCATCCTTAGTTGTCTTATTTGGTAAACAACATTCTAACCTCAAAATGCATCTTTTTAGGATAGAATAGCAATTTAGTGTGTATTAGATCATGCCGAGACGACTTTTCGGACATCACTTCACGATTTTTTTGTCTAGCAACGCTTTTTTTACGATAAAATAGCTGCTATAGTCTAAAAAGATAAATTTTGAGGTTAGAATGTTGTTTACTAAATAAGACAAGTAAGGATGAATGCACTATATACTTGTCAAAAGTAAACATTGTGTAATTTTTGCAATATGTAAGTGCTATAAAACATTATGTGCCCTCTCAGGGTGTCATGTACCAACCACCTACCTGTATTAATTAACATCCCTTGTAATGCGCATGACTTATGATGTTGAATAAATAAATAAATAAATACTTTGTATTGAGTTTTGTACTGAATTTCCCCAAAGTACTATGCCGTAACGTAAAATTGACTCCACATATCCGTAATAAGCTAGTAACACTGTTTTTTGATTGGATATTGTTGAAACTTTGCTAAAGGCAAATACAAAGTTATCAGCATGCTCACCTATTTTGCTCTAATTCGTACACACTCACGCGTTGTTCGCGAGTATCGCGCGAGCTGCCTGGAGTCGGGCTTTTGACAGTGCTCAAAGGCGCCTCAGTGTGTGTGCCTCGCGTAATTTGGACGTGTATCCAAGGCTGCGGCATGTTTCTGTGCACCAAATAGGACAACGGTCCGGAGTCTACAAGAATTAGGCTACACTTACTGAAAACATACTTTTTGATAGTGTCTGGGCCCTAGTTGGAGGACGAACTTGTACCGAATCTCAGCCATACCTCGCGCAACCACTCTCCTCAACTCCGTGTTGTGACAGGGATGTCGTGACTGATGACTGAATGTTAGAGAGTGTTAGAGAGATGTATGGATGGTTTTAAGTTAATACTCAGATTTAGTTAAGTAGGAACGAATCCCTGCAATGTTTTGGCTAAGACTGTCATGTTGCACAGCATTAACCTAGCGCTTAACCGGCACTCGTAATGTTTGCTCAGATGCCGGCTGAGACCGCTAGACGGGCAGTAGTATGAACTGACAAATTCTGTCGGTTTCTGGTGAATTGTTTCATTTTTATTCCGGTTGCGAAACTGTCAAGGTTCAGTCAATTAAATAAATGTATAATGGTCTAGTACCCATAGTACAAGCTTTGCTTAATTTGAGTCTAGGACGATTTGTGTAAGATTGTCCACCAAATATTTATTTGAATACTTACTGTTTCCTGTTACAACTACGTCACACGGCGCTCTGAGCGGGTCCTCCTTGTCATATTCCCACTCAGGCTCCTGCTTAAAGTGTGTCGCCTGTGAGCCGCAACCCTCCATTACAGCGGCGACACACTTGACACTGGCTGGCTATATAGCCGGCTACACCAGTCCTATTTTCATTAATAGGTCGCTGAATTGGCGGACCGGGGTATTGCGTTCAAAATATCACCATTCCCACCCGACGATTCAACTTCATAAAAGTCATTATTAGCATCGACGAAGGTGTTAGAATTTATCCTAATAGTATATGTACTGTAAGAAGAACGTGGAATGGATTATATGAAATACTAAGTTACGTATGCTGTGATAGAATGAAATTGAACAATTAACGTAAAACTAGAAAGCATAACCTAGCGCGCAAATAACATATGACATATGACCACAGACTAAAAAAAAGGAATGACTGAACACACTAGTTACTAAAGGCGCACTAGACGATCCTGCATAGCAACGGACGTGGGAATACGGCTTTACAGTAGTTTTTTTTACAAGTACCATAAGAACAAAACAACAAACAACCTTGACTTTCTTTATGTTTTAGGTCATGGACCTATGATTAATCGGGACAGGCTATGGTAATAATAATACCACGAGTGAGCGAGACGGTGCTATACAAATCGTAATAAGTGTGACACAAAGAGATATATCATTCGTTGTCCTTGTCATAGTTCCACTTTTTTTCTATTTGGCACAACGGTTGTGGCATACAATGCTGTCAATGCTCGCGCGTTGCTACATAAGAATCCGAAATCTTTAATTTTGTTGTGAATAAAATGGTGTCCTTAAAGTAATTTACTCACGATAAGGTGTCTGGTGTTCCCTCTGTGCCAAGAAAATGGTAATTTGTTGAGTGATTGGCTGTACCGGTTGGAACAATGTGATGAAAATATAACCTTTCACACGTAAGTAGAAGATCATTCACTTTTGTATATACGCAATACGTAAAAATAGCATGGTAAAATTACATTACGCTTAAAATCTTGTAAGATTAGACGATTACAATAGAAATAACATCATTGTTTACATTGTACAAGAGAACATTTGTTGACACATTATCCGCCCAAATTACGTAGGTTGTTTATGGTAAGCCGCGAGAGGTGCAAGAATGTCTTCTCGATTTAGCTTCTTTGCCATCATTTTAGGGATACCAGCCAATACAAGTTAAAAATACCCGATTTCTCGGGTAATTCATACTTTAACAAAATTCTCGTACTTGTTATTACATAACATTCGTATATAATGGGGTCTATTCTTATATACTTAAATTTACTCTGTACTCATAATAAAGAGGTAAAGCTTTTATGTAGCGAGTAATCTTCGGAACTATTCAATCGATTTCATAAATTCTTTCACCTGGCTTTATTTAATCCTGCATCTGCGCCTCCGCTTGGGTTCTTTCTTATGCGCGCGTCTCCACCCAGGAGACGCGTGGACAGCTAGTAATAAGTAAAGACGATCGAAGGTTTAGAAAGAATCATTTTTTCTTAAAGCCGATGAAAAAAAAGGAATTGAAAAAATTTAAAAATCAATGTCGAATAATATGTTTTATTTTGTAGGTTTCCACTGGAGGAGGACGTGCGTACGCGCAGTATTTGGGTTACGCAGTCAACAAAATACAGCCGCATGTGCTCAAAACATTTTGTCGCGACATCCTATACTATCAATCTGTAATAAATAATAATTTGAATAGTAAATGTTTTTTTTTTATATGGTTGTGTCTCATTTCGGTCCTTAGTGTCAATTTTATTTCTGCCTTAAACCTGTATCTCACTGGCGCGGCCTGCGGTGGCGGTATCACGGGACGACCCGCGAGTTGTGTTTGTGTCGCGGCGAGTTAAGACTCTTTCTAGTTAGAACGCTTAGAAAGAGACGGACAGTCTACCTCGCTGCAATACAGCTCGCGGGCCGTCCTGTGATAACTGTGCTGATAAGAAACACAGGTAAGACACTTGCAGAAGGACTATTAATTACCTACATTCTCTGTTACTAGAATAATATTTCATGTTATTAAGATGAATATTACTAGTACTTGTGAACAGCGCGCCTGCTAGGCAGTGAATGTGTAAAGTTTCAGTAAAAAGTACTTACAATAAAAGCGCATTATTTAAAATAAGCATATGGAAGCGATGGGGTAATTTTTAGTTACATGGCCACCCCACGGGAATCATCTACTTTGTTGCCGTCCCTCATTGTGGCGACACCTACGTCGCCTCTGTACCTACATATATATACTCTAAGGTTTTAGGTGCTTATCTATGGTCGTCATTAATACGTGAAGTTTTATTTAAGGTTATATTTATTTTGAAAAGGAAAAATCCAATTATTTGTATCGTCTCACCTCACCAGTCTTTTTGTGCACAATGTCGCCTTCAGATGCTGTAGTTCAAGACCTTGACGAGAAACATGTCGACTTGGTGGCGAAATTTGTGTCAGAGGTCAGAAATGGGTACGTGCGTGGCGTAGTAAAATATCCCTTTATTTAGAGATAAGTAGTTAAAAATCGATTATTTTATAAATATATAAGAACTTAAAGCTGCCTGCGTCAATGGAATAGGTTTTTATGAGTACATTTGAGGCCATTTATTTATTAGGACGTCGAAATATTTCATCATCCTATGACCGATAAATACTCTACTGATGATCATCATCATCATATCAGCCGAAAGATGTCCACTGCAGGACATAGGCCTCCCCCAAAGAGTACCAAAGTGCCCGGTCCTTCGCCACCCGCATTCAGCGGACTCCCGCAACCTTTACCAGGTCATCAGTCCACCTTGTGGGGGCCCCACCCACGCCTCGTCTTCCGGTACGTGGTCGCCACTCGAGAACCTTTCCGCCCCAACGGCCATCGGTTCTACGTGCTATGTGCCGCACCCACTTTACTGATAGGAATGTTATTAAACTGGTAAACTACAAGCTCTGCTTAGGTTGGGATTATGTAGATTTGTGTTTGATTGTTCACAATTATAATAAAGTAGTGTCTTAAGTTCTTTTCGTAGTGTCTTTAATAAGTGTTATTATGTTTCTTTATTTCTTTCTAAACCGCCACACATTCTAAGTCATTAGATCACGTGCCCTTTCAGGGCTTGCTTATACTGAATTTTATACATACATATAAATGTTGCTTTTTGAAGGAAAATGTCAAGAAGACATAAAGACATAGAATAGTTTTTATCCCATAAATCATCATCAATATAAACAAGTTCCATGCCTGAGTCATAAGCAGAAGCAAATCTAGTCACATCAATAAACATAATTGAAAATGGAAAGCAAAGTTGTTTTCATTGAAAAATATCCTATATTATGTTACAGAAAGATTGAAGGTTCTAACAATGTAGCGTTGGCCACCGTCACACTTCTGGAGCAGATCATCAATGAGTCGGACAACACCACAGTCATGTGAGTATCAAGCAGTGGACAGCGTCAGTTAGGCAGTCCATAGAAACTGAAGTAATTGATTGAATCAGATGTTACAATGCGCAATTCCGATCGAAGTGAAATATTGCTAAAAAACCGTGGGCTAGGCTCGTGGGGACGAACCCTTTCAATACTTTCACTTTTTCTACATACAACTTAGGGAGGCTAGCAGAGACATCTACCGCGAAGTTGGTTCCAAACTTCTGAATCGTCAGAATTTGAAATTTCGTTAGCGGAACGTTTCTGCTTAGCAAAACATGTTATTCTATGATAAGTTACTAGAACAATATTGTTATGCTATGCCGCTAAAGAATGTGCCGGTATATTAGTGATGATGAGAGCACCTATTTGTCCATTTACAAGGTACAGAGCAGATCCAAACGTAGGCAACATTTATTCAGTGTACCCTCAGTTAGATAAAAAAAGTCTGCGTTCTTCAAGTGGTCTATGCAGCCGCGTCCGCGCCGCCGGTCGGTTGCTAACGCGCGCGCTCCCCAGCCACCTCAGCGCCGCCAACATGGCGCGCCGCGTGCTGCGCGCGCTGCGCGACGAGGCGCGCGCCGACGGGGACGCGTCGCTCGCGCGCCTCGTGCTGGCCGCGCCGCCCGCCAACACCGCCGTGTGCGAGGACCTGAGGGGGCCGGTGCGCGAGCACGTGAACGAGGTGAGTGTACTGTCAGCTCAGCGCCGCCAACATGGCGCGCCGCGTGCTGCGCGCGCTGCGCGACGAGGCGCGCGCCGACGGGGACGCGTCGCTCGCGCGCCTCGTGCTGGCCGCGCCGCCCGCCAACACCGCCGTGTGCGAGGACCTGAGGGGGCCGGTGCGCGAGCACGTGAACGAGGTGAGTGTACTGTCAGCTCAGCGCCGCCAACATGGCGCGCCGCGTGCTGCGCGCGCTGCGCGACGAGGCGCGCGCCGACGGGGACGCGTCGCTCGCGCGCCTCGTGCTGGCCGCGCCGCCCGCCAACACCGCCGTGTGCGAGGACCTGAGGGGGCCGGTGCGCGAGCACGTGAACGAGGTGAGTGTACTGTCAGCTCAGCGCCGCCAACATGGCGCGCCGCGTGCTGCGCGCGCTGCGCGACGAGGCGCGCGCCGACGGGGACGCGTCGCTCGCGCGCCTCGTGCTGGCCGCGCCGCCCGCCAACACCGCCGTGTGCGAGGACCTGAGGGGGCCGGTGCGCGAGCACGTGAACGAGGTGAGTGTACTGTCAGCTCAGCGCCGCCAACATGGCGCGCCGCGTGCTGCGCGCGCTGCGCGACGAGGCGCGCGCCGACGGGGACGCGTCGCTCGCGCGCCTCGTGCTGGCCGCGCCGCCCGCCAACACCGCCGTGTGCGAGGACCTGAGGGGGCCGGTGCGCGAGCACGTGAACGAGGTGAGTGTACTGTCAGCTCAGCGCCGCCAACATGGCGCGCCGCGTGCTGCGCGCGCTGCGCGACGAGGCGCGCGCCGACGGGGACGCGTCGCTCGCGCGCCTCGTGCTGGCCGCGCCGCCCGCCAACACCGCCGTGTGCGAGGACCTGAGGGGGCCGGTGCGCGAGCACGTGAACGAGGTGAGTGTACTGTCAGCTCAGCGCCGCCAACATGGCGCGCCGCGTGCTGCGCGCGCTGCGCGACGAGGCGCGCGCCGACGGGGACGCGTCGCTCGCGCGCCTCGTGCTGGCCGCGCCGCCCGCCAACACCGCCGTGTGCGAGGACCTGAGGGGGCCGGTGCGCGAGCACGTGAACGAGGTGAGTGTACTGTCAGCTCAGCGCCGCCAACATGGCGCGCCGCGTGCTGCGCGCGCTGCGCGACGAGGCGCGCGCCGACGGGGACGCGTCGCTCGCGCGCCTCGTGCTGGCCGCGCCGCCCGCCAACACCGCCGTGTGCGAGGACCTGAGGGGGCCGGTGCGCGAGCACGTGAACGAGGTGAGTGTACTGTCAGCTCAGCGCCGCCAACATGGCGCGCCGCGTGCTGCGCGCGCTGCGCGACGAGGCGCGCGCCGACGGGGACGCGTCGCTCGCGCGCCTCGTGCTGGCCGCGCCGCCCGCCAACACCGCCGTGTGCGAGGACCTGAGGGGGCCGGTGCGCGAGCACGTGAACGAGGTGAGTGTACTGTCAGCTCAGCGCCGCCAACATGGCGCGCCGCGTGCTGCGCGCGCTGCGCGACGAGGCGCGCGCCGACGGGGACGCGTCGCTCGCGCGCCTCGTGCTGGCCGCGCCGCCCGCCAACACCGCCGTGTGCGAGGACCTGAGGGGGCCGGTGCGCGAGCACGTGAACGAGGTGAGTGTACTGTCAGCTCAGCGCCGCCAACATGGCGCGCCGCGTGCTGCGCGCGCTGCGCGACGAGGCGCGCGCCGACGGGGACGCGTCGCTCGCGCGCCTCGTGCTGGCCGCGCCGCCCGCCAACACCGCCGTGTGCGAGGACCTGAGGGGGCCGGTGCGCGAGCACGTGAACGAGGTGAGTGTACTGTCAGCTCAGCGCCGCCAACATGGCGCGCCGCGTGCTGCGCGCGCTGCGCGACGAGGCGCGCGCCGACGGGGACGCGTCGCTCGCGCGCCTCGTGCTGGCCGCGCCGCCCGCCAACACCGCCGTGTGCGAGGACCTGAGGGGGCCGGTGCGCGAGCACGTGAACGAGGTGAGTGTACTGTCAGCTCAGCGCCGCCAACATGGCGCGCCGCGTGCTGCGCGCGCTGCGCGACGAGGCGCGCGCCGACGGGGACGCGTCGCTCGCGCGCCTCGTGCTGGCCGCGCCGCCCGCCAACACCGCCGTGTGCGAGGACCTGAGGGGGCCGGTGCGCGAGCACGTGAACGAGGTGAGTGTACTGTCAGCTCAGCGCCGCCAACATGGCGCGCCGCGTGCTGCGCGCGCTGCGCGACGAGGCGCGCGCCGACGGGGACGCGTCGCTCGCGCGCCTCGTGCTGGCCGCGCCGCCCGCCAACACCGCCGTGTGCGAGGACCTGAGGGGGCCGGTGCGCGAGCACGTGAACGAGGTGAGTGTACTGTCAGCTCAGCGCCGCCAACATGGCGCGCCGCGTGCTGCGCGCGCTGCGCGACGAGGCGCGCGCCGACGGGGACGCGTCGCTCGTGCGCCTCGTGCTGGCCGCGCCGCCCGCCAACACCGCCGTGTGCGAGGACCTGAGGGGGCCGGTGCGCGAGCACGTGAACGAGGTGAGTGTACTGTCAGCTCAGCGCCGCCAACATGGCGCGCCGCGTGCTGCGCGCGCTGCGCGACGAGGCGCGCGCCGACGGGGACGCGTCGCTCGCGCGCCTCGTGTTGGCCGCGCCGCCCGCCAACACCGCCGTGTGCGAGGACCTGAGGGGGCCGGTGCGCGAGCACGTGAACGAGGTGAGTGTACTGTCAGCTCAGCGCCGCCAACATGGCGCGCGCCGACGGGGACGACGTATTAAGGGCCCAAGCAATTTATCGGACGTCAATCTTGTACATCCACGACTCGCGACATTTACACGCTCGCCACAAGCTTGTAATGGAAGCTGTTTGGCTTGGTTTGTGTGAGCTTGCAATAGCTTGTAGCCGATCCGGGCTAGTGTCGGTATTGAAACACAGATCAAAGGAAATAGCCAAGACAGTTTTAATGGCATCCAAGCGTTTGTAAAGTTTGTGGGCGCCAAGCAGCTTGCCACTCTTGCCGACACAAAGTTTATTGCTTTATTTTATTTTATTTATTTGTTTAAATTAAATCATTCAACAAAGCCCATATTAGTAGTGCTGTGTACGTGTAGTATTTAAGCTGAAGATCTTCCTATATAAATAAATTAATTAATGAATTAATATTACTAATACCTTAAATACTAACATACCATAACATATCAGTATAAACTTATTAATGACTACAATTACTGCGACGTGTTACTTGACTCCGTTCGGACAAAATTCTTCCATTAGTGAAGACCGATGGGTGATCTGTTGGAAATCCGACAAAGGAATTAAAATTCGCGTCATGGCGAGACTCCAACCTCACGACCTTCAGGATGAATCCGGTCTTCAATGTTCTTCGGTCTGACCATCATCATCATATCAGCCGAAACACGTCCGCTGCTGGACATTGGCCTCCCCCAAAGAGTGCCAAAGTGACCGGTCCTGGGCCACGTGCCCCTGCCTATACTGATATTGAAATATAATTCTCACAGCTTCGCACAGAACTGGAAGGCACGGCGGCGGCCATCAGCTCCCAAGCTAAAGAGCACATACTATCCGACGAAATGATCCTGACGTATGGGGCCAGTAAACTGACTGAACGGTTCCTCCGCTCCGCTCGCCGCTACCGCCTGCTGCTGGCGGAGAGCACCGACGTCGCTGAGGTACCTCAGCACAGCAGCAACAGCAAATATAGCTGATGATTTTAGTACTTTGTCGCGCGTAACGTAAAGGTATTGTTACACATGCTATTTAGTAGCACGAAAGCATGCTAGGTTCGAGCAAATAGCATGTGTAAATGTAAATTTGCTAGTAAATAGTCGTATGCTCAAACAAGCGTGCTACTAAACAGCATGTTACACACTGTAACACAACTGCGACAGTAGGGATGAGTCAAAGTAGGGAAAGTGACGAGGTACTAAAATGATCATCTACTTTTGCTGTTGACTATAATACTACAAGAACATGTTGGTACACCTATTTAGAAAATAGTAATTGGCTTCGCTTACAAATGTACAATGAAGTCTTATTATAAAAAATTGCTTTTTTGAGGTTAGATATGAGGATATCACGTATCATTTGTGGTATATTGAATTTTAAAAAAATCAGCCATATCGTGTCTGGAGGAGCCCAAACTTGGTATGTTTCGAAAATTATTTTTGTTATAATTAAAAAAATATGGCTAAATTTTTAGAATCGCCTCAAAAAGCCCTTTCATAAGACACTACACACGATAGGTTACTGAAAAAAAAATTGTTTTTTCCATACAAAAAGAAAAATGTTTCGGCACTCCCCCCCTAAAGGAATTTTTTTAGGAACTGCGGGTCAAAAAAATTGTTTTGACCTCTAGTATGCGTGTGCCAAACGGCTAAACTGTACATCGATTTGCGGTTTTCTTATAAAATTGGGCTTGTGGGGCTTCCACTATAGATGCATATTTGGAATCGCAATGCGCTACCAAATATGGGTAAGAAAAGGACCAAATTCTTGGCCAGCTTAACTCCCTCAATTAAATTTTCTATGAAACTTTTCCGTTGTGACACGAAAATTAACCATACAATTCTGTGGAATTTTTTGTGTCACAACGGAACTTTGTTCCCTTTTTCAGTTTGTATGGCTAAGTACCGACTAACCAGCCTAACTATTGGCCATGAATTTGGTCCTCACCCATATGCCGTTGCTCGGTTCACAACCCATTTTTGTGCACCCTGTATATATTTTATTTATTGTCTACATCCCTATTGTGTGTGGACAGTCTCACGCGATGGCGGCCCGCCTGAGCGCGGCCGGCGTGCCCGTCACGGTGCTGGGCGCCGCGGCCGTGTGCGCGGTCATGTCGCGCGTCAACAAGGTACGGATGTCTCACCATTTCGTTTGTTTTCATCACTCTTGCTCGTAAATGTTGTTATTCCATGACTGTTTACAGGACAATGGTCTAAATTGATCCCACGGGAGTTTTTGAATTTCATAACTCTCTAGGGAGTTAGCTTAGTTAGCTGTTAAGGGCGAAATGACCAGCGTTCTTCACGAATATGAGCCCCATTTATGCGAAAATGTTGCAACATTGGTCCACCAGGATACACCACATTTGGGTGAAATTACGAGTACATTTCATAAAACTAGCTTATATTATTATGAATTGTCAGCTGTTTGTTCTCCGAATAATAAATAAATAATTTCATCAAATACACTTCAATTGCATTATTGTCGAAGCAAGGGAAGTAGGCAATTGCTGGCTGAGTATAAATTTTAAACGGACGACCTTGGGATTCCGATTAATCAAATACGAAGCCAGCAATTGCCCTACGCTGAGACAAATACAGGGCGTAACATAAAACCCTGGCAAATAAAAAAAGGCAGTAACCGGTATCGAATCGCGATTCCGAAAATCACTTCCTTTTTATTTTTAAGACGGCATTAAAAAAAAAAACAGAAGTCTTATTTTTTAAATGTTGCTTACCCCTGATGTTATGAATGGCAACGTCGCACGCGCACGTAGAAAGCACGTCCCATCCATGCCCCTCGCAGCCCCGCCACTCCCCGCCCCCCCCCGACCCTCTTTTCGTGATTTTAATGTTATTACCTACGAAATGAAAACTCTCATAACTTTTTTATTTGATGCGATTTTTTTTTCTTACTATTTTTCTCAGATTCTATTTACAGGTATCTATCTACCCTTAAATGATGAGGCATGCCATTCTTATCGCCACTTCATGAAATTGCCGTGCGCCTTTAGATATTTGCCTTTTAGCTTTGCAGGGAACGAATTATCAAAAAAATGAGATTGCAGTTTCTTTTAAAGAAAAAAAGTCTATTCACTATGTATGTATAAAAACGAAATGGTTTTTTTACTATTTTTAATAATAACTTATAAGTGTATTTCTCTTCCATAAATTATTTGAGACAGCTAAAAAGTCGCGATAAGTCACAGTTATGTTCCGTTATGGCTGTTAGGACCCATGCCTTTTTTATGGCCGTTTTAACTTTGAAAAGTTTGTACCTCGACAAATAATGAAATTTTTATGCAACATTGTTGTCAAGCAAAATCGAGGCGGCAATGTTTTGTATGTTTAATTTTTTGACTAACCACTTCACTGGTCCTGATTTTTAACCAAATCAACTTTCTCGAACAAATTTGAGAAAAATACGTTAATAAGCTGCACAGGTAAATTTATTACATTTCAAAGATCGAGCGTTTTTGATGAAAGACCCTTTATAACATTTTCTCAAACATGCAATGCAATATTGACGTTGTGTTCTTCATAATGGGCTTCGAAGTGTCACGTTTCGGGCGCAGCGAGACGAGAGACACGTAATGGCATTTCATACAAAATTGGAGGCCTAGCCCTGCAACATAGTCTTTTTTTAATTTCCATTCCAAAATTTGTAGCACAGCATCAAGGCGTTCAGCCATGAAAATTCAAGTTTGATTTCTGGGAGTTTTTTTATTTTATTGCATGTTTGCGAAATGCACTATACATACCTCGGTGTGAAAAGGGGTTGCCAACCTCATAACTATCTGTACTCGGCCGGCAACCCCTTGCTTCCCGGCCCGTACAGTAATGTAGTATTGTGTCTACAGGTAGTGGTAGGCGTGGAGGCGGCGCTGGCGGGCGGCGCGGCGCTGGGCGCGGCCGGCCTGCACGCGGTCACCGCCGCGGCCCAGCACTACGGAGTGCCGGTCAGTACCAGGAAAAAAAAAAGAAAAATGAAAAATTCTTTATTAACGATAAGCATTGTTAATAAAGTGTTAAGCTAAAGTATATATACCCGCCCGGTATCCCCTTCGAGGGTTTTTGAAAGGGTTTTTCGTAATGCTTTGCTTACCAAAGCCGATCCTCCTCAAAACCCATTCATTTGGCTATTAAAGCGCTCCAATACGGTAACCCCTTCAAAGGGTTTTTGAAAGGGTTTGCTTACCAAAGCCGATGCTCCTCAATACCCATTTGGCTTTTAAAGCATTATGAATGGGTATTCAACACGAGGAAGCGCTTCAACCCTTTAAAATGCGCTTAATTAAGCCTTTCGAAAGGGTTTTTCTATCAGTAGCGGTAGCGCCCCGTAAGGGAAACCCCTTCATACGGCTAAGTTAAATAAATGAGTTTACAAAAAATACAGAACAGCAAGTGATTTGGGCTATTAAATGAAACACCTAACCCGTTCAAAGGCTTTTTTTTCTGGGAAGGGGTGGGCGGGTCCCAGTACACATTAGCCGTGTCCCTTGTCCGTGTGTAGGGGCGGAAAGGTTCTCGAGTGGCGACCACGTATCAAGCAGCGTGGGTAGACCCCCACAAAGTGGACTGATGACCTGGTAAAATGCGAGAGTACGCTGAATGCGGTTGGAGGACCGGTCACTTTGGCACTCTTTGGGGGAGGCCTATGTCAAGTAGTGGACGTCTTTCGGCTGATATGATGATGAGCCGTGTTTCTCAGACATTGTCCTCCAACTGAGTAACATTACACTATATTGGGCAAGCCCCTTATTAACATCACATAGTCATAAGTAAGATTAATTTATTTGTGTTAAATCTTATGATTTAAATGTACTATTGGTACGTGTACTAATTGTACTAGGTGGACTGATGACCTGGTAAAGGTTGCGGGAGTCCGCTGGATGCGGGTGGCGCGGGATCGGTCACATTGGCACTCTTTGGGGGAGGCCTATGTCCAGCAGTGGACGTCTTTCGGCTGATATGATGATGATGATGATGATGAAATGTACTATTCAGAGCAACGACGCTTAGTTGCAGTTTTATAGAGGCAACCGGATGGCTCGCGGTATTCGAGTTCTCGAAGTGTTGCGGAACCACCCTGTGCAACCCGAATTGACGCAACTTGGACTAAGACAAGTTTATAATTTTTCGACGTTCGCAATACTAGCTAACTCCGTCGGGGGTAATTGAAATCTTGCAAGTTAAATTTGACCCTTGATTGAGCTGAAATCTTGGGTATAAGGCACGAGCAAAAGCGAGTAAGAATTACTATGAGAGTACTCGCTACTCGCCGGCAGTGTGACAAGTGCCTAAGTATAGTTTGGATGATAATTAAATATTGTGGTACCATCGAGCTGATCTGATGATGGAGACAGAAGGTGACCATGGGAATTCAGTACTTAACCGACGTAACCCCGTTGATTTCGGGCTCGTTAGAATTGTCTCAAGGAGTAGTTGATGACGGTATACAGAAAAGTACAGTCGGCAATAAAACCTTGTACCAAAAATTAAATTTTTGCTAGAGACTTGTCAACTAATCTCAAAAATGCAATGAAATATTTACGTTGTGTTCTTCATAATGGGCCTCGCAATGTCACGTTTCGCAGCGCACGCAGCGAAACGCGACATTTCAAAATTAGGAAATTGTAGGCCTAGGCCTGCAAGGTGGTCTTTTTTAAGTCATTTGTGGCACAGCATCACGGCGTTCCTCCATGAAAATTAAAGTTTGATTTCTTGGAGTTTCTTTTATTTGTTTCGTTGCAATTTGGTGAAAAGCTCTATTCATGCCTCGGCGTGAAAAGGGGTTGCCAGCCTCATAACTATCCGACCTCGCTACGGCCGGCAACCCCTTACTTCCCGGCCTCTGTAGTAATGTTCTAAATGTATACATTGTTTGATAGCTTCTGTTAGTGTGTTTACCCCTATGTGTGTGTGTGTGCAGGTGGTGGCCCTGTGCGCGCTGCACGCGCTGAGCCCGCTGCACGCGCGTGACCCCGCGCACCTCAACTCGCTGCTCGCGCCGCACCACGCGCTGCCTTACCAGTCAGTATACTCAAGTAACATTACAATAGGGATGACGACTAATATTTTTTTATGATTTCATTCGAACCAGTTTTTGGAGAGGAACAAATGTTTGTATGGGAGCAACTACAATTAAAGAACATTAATACCCAATAAAATGAGACAAAGATTGACCTCGCTGGCGGCAGCGCAAAACGCTCCATACTGAAAGACAGTTAATTATGACACAATAATATTTGTTAGTACAAAGTAAATGTATCGTTGTATGGAAAATCAGGTAAATTGTTGTTTCGGTCGGGAAATACTGCGTTTAAGTACATAGTTGTCATACAATTTTGTTTCTATAAAAGCGTAAGGATTCTATCGGTTAGTTTAAATTTACTCTTAGACAATAAAAAAATGCATATTTTTTCTTAACTTTCAAGGTTCATATTTTTTTAAGATTTTAATTATAATTTATACTTTATTAAGATAATTTGAACATGAGTCATCACGCCTATTTAATTAGCAAGCAACTTCACTCGCTAATTTGATAACAAACTTAAATATAATTGCCAGCTGATGAATAAATAAAATAAAATAATAATAAATATTAGGGGACAATCTTACACAAATCGACCTAGTCCCAAACTAAGCAAAGCTTGTACTATGGGTACTAAACGACGATAAACATACTTATATAGATAAATACATTCTTAAATACATAGAAAACATCCATGACTCGGGAACAAATATTCGTGCTCATCACACAAATGTATCTTCGTAGGCAGGGCAACATTACTAAATTGAGAAATATCAAAAGAATAATACATTCTGGACGCTAATGTCGTGTATAATTTATTTTATTTTATTTTTATTTTATTTATTTGGAGATCCAACAGCTAAGACATAAACGATAACAAATTTTACTAGGCAACAGAAAGCCAATTAAAGGAACTCACAGGTAGTAACATATTATTTCACTAAAGGTACTTAGATACTAAAGTTGCGCACCAACACAACAGCACATGAAGAATACTAATAAAAAAAATTCTTCTAACGCTGAAGTTCAAGTTACTAATAAAATAAAGTAAGTATAACAAGGTTTAGTCGTGTTATATCGGTGATGTCAGCTTTAGTACAATATTTTCACAGGTGACAAACAAAAAAGCCTATATGCACTGAGGGATAGGAGATTTGACATCGTATCTCATTCCTACTCGTGTTAAATGTTTTTTCTTTCTTTCTTTCTTTCTTCCTGTTATTGTCAATGTTTTTTTTTTTATATAGCTATAGCTGTAAGAATTTATGTATAGAAAAGTACCGTTGGCTGCGTCCAGCGGCGACCTGGCAGTTGGTTATTTCCTTCTAACCTCCGAATCCACACTTGTTACACATGTCATGTGTGTAAGTGTGCATAGTGTGTGCAAAGAAAGAAAGAAGGAATAAAATATGCCTTTTGACGAAAATCCCATTCAGATATCTCAACGAATTACGAAGCTACAACCGTTTTAATATCGCTTGTTGGAGAGAGAAAACGCAAACAGTGTGTGACGTCACGTTATGCGAGGCTGCCGGGGGGCCGCGTCGACGGGGCGCGGCACGTTGCCTTCTATTAGTGACGTCACAATCTTCCAGCGTCATCGTTTCATATGAAGTTGCGTTTTGCGAGAAAGGGACAGAACATACCCCTTCTTAAAACTTTGGACACATAACTTCGTGATTATTTAACCGCTTGCGTTGATTTTTTGCTCCATTTGACTACATTTTTAATCCTTTTTCGAGGAACTATCAAATTAACTTTATTGCCATAACTTAACTTAACTGAACCTACATTACTACTATTGTAATTTTTAACCTTTTTGTTGATTTGATGAATTAGGAGGACGTTGTACTTTTTTTTTTTGACAATATTATTTTATAAATTGACTTTATTGCTGTTTTATTTTTATTTCATGTTTTTAATTTACATTTTATCTTTTTTTATATATTTTAGTTTGTGACATACATACTCTTTACGTGATGAATTTGTATCTTTTAACCTTTTTGTTGATTTGATGAATTAGAACATTTTTACTTTTATTTTTTAACACTTATATTTTATAAGTTGACTTTTGTGATCGGTACAATGTTTGACATTTTCGTAAATTAAGCTTTGTTTTTGTTCTTAATATCATGTAAACGTCTTGGTGACCGCACTGTAAGTTTATTATAGGACTGAATAAATGAAATGAAATTACAATATAATTCAAAATAACTAACATTCATTAAAAATGTGTTGTTTTGGCAATGGGTACCAACCTCAGCATATGCTGAGCTGTTGTCCAGCGCTGATTTTCAGCTTGGCCCCTTTTCAGGTGGTCATTTCGGTGCATTATAGACTAAATAACATGCGCAGTGCAACAGGTTGTACTCAATATGTGTGTATGGTTGTACTATGACATTATTGATTATTTTATTTAGTGGCTACACCCCTATTGAGTAATTACATTAGTTAATGGCTTGTTGTTTTGTCTCGCAGGTCGGCGGAGAGTGCGCTCGCGCACGTTTACGCGCCGCGGTTGGATCTGATCCCAGCTGATCACGTAACACTCTACATCACCAACCTGTTAGTATACATCTTCGATCATAGTGGGAAATTGAAAAACCTATTCGCCACTAGCGGGATTTGAACCCACAACCTTTGGAATCCGTCCATCGCTCTGCCTTGAGCTACCGTGGGTCCGCTAATGGCGACGAATCTTTCAATCGTTTCCACTGTTGTATTGACACCTCAGGGAGGCTAGTAGCGACATCTACCGCGAAGTTATTACAACTTCTGAAACGGCATCGTCTCAAGATGCATTGAGAATCGTTAGTAACAATGCGCTACCCCACTCTTTAACAGCAACTGTTTATTAAGCAGCAAAGTCTGCTAACGAAATTCCAAAAAAAAAACCGTGGTGGGTCCATGGGTCTTGGGTAATTTTTCAATTTTCCGCTATGATCGAATTTGGATTTTCGTTAGCGGATGTTTCTGCTAAACAGTTATTAACGTACGTTTCACGTGCTCTGCCTAGCCCTTTTGGGAATAAAGGTGTGAATGTATGTATGTACGGTATGGGTGCCTTCAAAAGCTTCTGCAAGCGTGTAAAGGTAGCATAGTGGATATTCTATTTGTCCAAGGTCTTTGTCCAATGCGTCTCGCTCACTCTTTAAGCGAAAGGTGAGACAAACACACATTGGTCAAATATCTTGGCCAAGTGGAATACCACCCTTCATATCAGACGAAAGACGTCCACTGCTGGACATATGCCTCCCCCAAAGAGTGCCACAATGACCGGTCCTGCGCCACCCGCAGCCAGCGGACTCCCGCGACCTTTACCAGGTCACCCTTGGAAAGCTGTTTTTTTCTGCTGCTGTAGTTTATATAACGCGAGTACCCTCTAAGAAGGGATTTTTGAAAATTCCACCTTCAAGGGGGTGAAAAGAGGGTTGAAAGTTTGTATGTGGCTGGAGTAAAATTTTCAGTGAGTGACTTGAAAGCTGTGTATGGACTGACTTCTTATAACAACACTAGAAAATATATTTTACGGTTTTGGAAAAACTTACCCCTAAGTCGGTTAAATAGGAGAGCAAACTTTGTATTAGGGACATTCTTTTTAGAGCTACAAAATTAAAACTTTATGAAAAGACAACCCCCGACATTTACATTTCAAAGTCCAATATCTCAAAAACGGCTGAACAGATTTTGATGAAACATGGCTAAGAACACTCGGGATAAAATTATCTATGATACAAAAAAACCGCATTCCAATCGGTCCATTCGTTTGGGAGCTACGATACCACAGACAGACAAAGAGAGAGACGCGTTAAACTTATAACACCCCTCTTTTTTTGTCGGGGTTAATAAACTCGTTCCAAACGGACGGAGTCGCGGGCAGAAGCTACTATATAATAAAATAGCTTCTGCCCGCGACTCCGTCCGCGTGGAACTCGTTTATATCACAGCTCCATACAAACTTTCCCCCCTTCCATGTCACCCCCATAGGGGATGATTACGGGGATAAAAACTATCCTATGTCCTTCCCCGGGACTCAAACTATATCTATACCAAATTTCACCTAAATCGGCTCAGCGGTTTACGCGTGAGCCAGACATACACACTTTCGCATTTATAACATTATGGGACATGCGTCTGCATCGGCGGCCGGAGGCCACTGAGGCGCGCGCAGACGCTGCGCTCGTATTTACGTGATTGTTGGAGCGAGAACGAAGACACGTCGTCCTGCTCTCAAACGTATTTGAGTGCGTGCATTTACATGTAGGGTAAACCTAGTAATACTGATTTCGAAATACCCATATTTCTATTTAATTTACAATTCTGTAAATACTATATAAGGCGACGTATGTTTCTAATAAACATTCATTATTCTACTGACATTACCGCTGTTTACTTCAAACCTCTTGCCTAGGAGTCCCATATCTGGTGACCCGTCGACGTTTTTGAAAATGAGCGACAATGAAGATGGATCGTCGAAAGTCAAGCCTCAGCTGTCGTCGACTAGCTACGACCTCGCCGGGATCTCCATTCAGTCCAAATTATTACCGTTTTGGCGCGAGCATCCACGTCTATGGTTTGCGCAGTTTGAAGCTCTCGTCGAACCTTTGAAAACCAGCGATGACCAGAAATTTCGATACGCCCTCGGCGTCATGCAAGCCACTGATATTCAACAACTCAGCGATATTATTCTCAAGCCTCCATCCACTGGCAAGTACGAAGCGCTCAAGATACGTCTCCTATCTGTATATGAGGAATCTGCGTCCAGACAATTTCAGAAGCTCATCAGCGGACTCGAGCTCGGAGATCAAAAGCCGACACAACTGTTGCGGCAAATGCGAGAATTAGGCAAGAATATGGTACCAGACGACGGTTTGAAAGTTATGTGGATGAATCAACTTCCAGCACAAGCACGCACCGTTCTATCTATCAACAACGAGTCATCCCTGGATATCCTCGCTGCCATGGCCGACAAGATGCTAGAACACTCCGAACCAATCACAGTAGCGGCAGTCTCGAGAACCCTAGAAGTACAAGCTACGCAGAGCAACGAAAACACATTCTTTGAAAAACTGACTCAGAAGCTCGACGATTTAACATTCGAAATTGCAGCACTTCGCTCCGGCGGCCGGGAACGTTATCGCCACCCCTTTCGCTCTCGCAGTCGCTCCCGTTCAAGACCTAGGGCGGCGCATGGATCTACACCCAAGCCAGGTGATCCTCAATGGCTCTGCAGATACCACTTCAGATTTGGAGATCGAGCACGAAGATGTGAATCGCCGTGCGGAAAAAGAAATAACTCGTCGGAAAACTAATGTCGACACCGGCTCTGGCGGGCGTCGGTGTTCCTACAGTTAGCAACCGCCTATGTGTCATCGATCGCAACTCTCGAGAACGTTACCTCGTCGACACAGGCGCCGAAATATCTGTACTTTCGTCGCATCACAAGAAGAGCCAGATTTCAAGCACCTACAAACTTTACGCCGCAAACAACACTCCAATTAAAACCTACGGGGAAGAAACGATGACGCTAAACCTGGGACTACGACGCGATTTACGTTGGACGTTCATCGTGGCAGACATCAAGACCTCAATCCTCGGAGCTGACTTCATTCGCCACTACAAGTTACTCGTCGACCTAGATCAAAAGAAGCTTATCGATAAAACCACTAAACTCCAAGTCAACGCGATAGAAGTTTCAACTACTCAAGAAACTGTCTATATGATCAGCAGAAAGCAAGTGTACTACAATATTCTCAAGGAGTATCCAGATGTACTACGACCGATGTCATTGGAGACGCCTGTCAAGCACAATGTGCAACATTTCATTGAAACGACTGGCCCTCCACTCTTCGCCAGGCCACGCCCACTGCCACCTGACAAATACGCGGCGGCGAAGGCTGAATTCGAACGCTTGATGGGAATGGGCATTTGTCAACCTTCAAACAGCCCCTGGGCTAGTCCGCTACACTTCGTGAAGAAAAAAGATGGTACCCTACGTGTATGCGGCGATTATAGACGTCTCAACGCCGTAACGCAACCCGACCGATACCCGCTACCTCGAATTCAAGATTTTACGTACCAGTTACACAACAAGAAGATTTTCTCGAAGTTAGATTTGAAGATGGCATATTTTTGGATACCTATGAACAAATAAGATGCCCAAAAAACTTCGATAATAACGCCATTCGGGTTATTTTGATTTAACTCAATGACGTTTGGACTCCGAAACTCAAGTCAAACGTTCCAACGATTCATGCACGACGTTCTACGAGGCATCGATGGCTGTTTCTGCTATGTTGATGATCTTCTGCTGTCATCTGAAAATGAAGAAGCGCACAAAACACTACTTCGGCAAGTCCTAGACCGCCTAGACAAGCACGGCGTAACTCTCAATGTCGATAAATGCGAGTTTGGGCAAACAAAAATCAATTTCCTCGGTTATGAAGTTTCACCTGACGGCATCAGTCCCACTCAAGAACGGATTCAAGAAATATCGAATTACCCGAAGCCGAAGACAGTCTGTGAGCTAAGAAGATTTCTAGGCGTATTAAATTTCTACCGTGACTGCCTACCACATCAAGCCGAACTACAATCACAGCTGAACAAGTATCTGCACAACTCTAAGAAAAATGACAAGACTCCCATCGAATGGAACTCTGAATCAGACGAAGCTTTCAATAAAAGCCGACAAAGCATATTGGAAGCAACCACACTATCATATCCCGTTCACGGCGCTCCTCTGAGTATCATGACAGATGCGTCAGACCACAGCGTAGGTGGATTAGTACAGCAGAAAGTTAACAATGTTTGGAAACCACTGGCATTTTTCTCTAAAGCCATGAGTACGACGCAACGCCGCTACAGTGTGTATGATCGCGAACTCCTGGCGATTTACACAGCTGTCAAACATTTCAGAAGACTTAGAAGGCAATGACGTCATCGCTTACACGGACCACAGACCACTTACACATGCACTTACGCGGGCGCCGGGCAGCAGCGACACTCCGAGACGAGAACGACAACTTCACTTTATAAGCCAATTTTGTTCGAGCATCCAGTACATCCCAGGCCATAAAAACAATATCGCTGACGCTTTATCTCGGATTGAAGAAATACACTGTACATCGGTCATCAATTTTGACGAGTTAGCCAGTGACCAGCGCACCGATGAAGATCTCAAGATATTAAAAACTCAAGAAAATCTCAAGTTCACCGAAGTCACACTGCCAGGCATCAATCAACCAATCACCTGCGAGCTCTCAACTGGCGCACTGCGGCCGTATTTACCTAGCACTTATCGTTATGCTGCCTACAAAGCGCAACACGATATAAGTCACCCAGGAGTACGCGCAACAAGAAAACTAATGGCATCTAAATTTTTTTGGCCGGCGATGAACAGAGACGTCGCACTATGGACTCGAGCTTGCATTGGATGTCAACGAGCTAAAATTCATAGACACGTCATTCCACCACTCGGCGAGTTCCCGCAATCTCAACGCTTCGAACATGTACATATCGATATTGTGGGGCCCTTAAAAATATCAAATGACTATCGATATTGCGTCACAATGATCGACCGCTGCACGAAGTGGCCCGAGGCGATACCGGTGCGCGATATAACAGCTGAAGTCGTCGCTAAAGTCTTGTATGAGCACTGGATTACAAGATTTGGATGTCCGTTACGCATAACATCAGATCAAGGCCGTTCCTTCGAGTCAAGCCTTTTCAACTCTCTCCTGAAGAAATTAGGAACCACGAGAATACGGACTACTGCCTACCATCCCCAAGGAAATTCCCAAGTTGAGAGGTTTCACCGCACTTTGAAAGCCGCTCTTATGGCAAGGGGAGAAGGTTCAAAATGGTCTGAGGAGATTCCGACAGTCTTATTGGGGCTGCGATCCGCATTACGCAGTGACAATAACCTGAGTCCTGCATTGATGACGTATGGATCCCCGCTACGCATGCCAGCTGATTTCTTCGTACCTACAAAGTCGAAGATTGAAGATGCAGAGTTTGTACGTCGTTTGTCAGAAATAATGTCATCGCTTGTACCTGTCACCCGGACGCACGCAACGCAATTACGACCCTTCGTACATAAGGACCTGTCATCGTGCAAACACGTATTCGTGCGGAATGACACCGTTCGGCCACCGCTCACACCTCCATATGATGGCCCGTTTGAAGTCCTGAAACGCTACGAAAAGTATTTAAAGATACAAATGCCTAAACGAACTACAGTTGTCACCATCGAGCGCCTGAAGCCAGCCTACATCTACAGTGACGATATCACGAGCTCCAGCCAGCGTCCGTTATCGATACCAGACACACAGACGTATATAACAAGATCCGGCAGAGTCACGAAACGCATACGCTTCGCTTGAGGAGGAGTGCTATGGGACATGCGTCTGCATCGGCGGCCGGAGGCCACTGAGGCGCGCGCAGACGCTGAGCGGCTACCACGAACTTCGAAAGTCGAAGTTCGTAATATATGCATCCCTGTCACTCGAGTAAGGGAGTGCGATAGAGATGGAAATACCCGAAATTCGACTTTCGAAGTTCGTGGTAGCGCCGCTGCGCTCGTATTTACGTGATTGTTGGAGCGAGAACGAAGACACGTCGTCCTGCTCTCAAACGTATTTGAGTGCGTGCATTTACATGTAGGGTAAACCTAGTAATACTGATTTCGAAATACCCATATTTCTATTTAATTTACAATTCTGTAAATACTATATAAGGCGACGTATGTTTCTAATAAACATTCATTATTCTACTGACATTACCGCTGTTTACTTCAAACCTCTTGCCTAGGAGTCCCATAACATTAAGTATGGATGTGTTTGTTGCAGCGGAGGCAGCTCGCCGTCCTACATCTACAGGCTGCTCTCTGAACTGTACGATCCGAACGACTACAACCTGTAGTCGACAGTCATACCACAATACTAAGCCAGAAGTTCCCCTGCCCTGATGATCTACATCAGCAGTCAGGTTCAGCCTATGCTAGCTGTTGCAAGAAACCTATAGTTGGTGCATTCGTATTTGCTTCATGACAGAGCTGAGGGGCTACCGCGAACTGAAAACTAACTTCGTTCGAGTATCTCCCTCTCTGTCGCACCTGCTAGTACGAGCGACAAAGACAGATACACAAACGAAGTTCGTTTTCACTTTTTTTTTTTTTAGTATACCATGGCTTTTTGTTACTTAGGCAATTTGCCAAAGTCAAGTGGGGAGATTTGAAATTTGAATGTACGGATCTGTGGAGTGCACCTAAAAATTTTGCCCTGGGGACTAAACATAAACATAAATAAATATATTTCACTTCGCGGTAGCCCCTCTGTGATCCCAGTACAATAAACGTCAAATTTGACATAATTTGTACCGGGATGACAGCTGTCAAATGACGGAAATAGGAATAAGGCCTGCCACACACTGGCGCGGCCTGCGGTGGCGGACGATAGTAAATTTGACAGCGGCGGACAAGTTTACTATTGTCCGCCGCGGCCAGGCCGCGCCAGCGTGTGACAGCTTTAATGGCGTTGGCCGGGCGAAGGTATTTGCAGATGGCGCCAGAGGGCCTACCGCGAAACGAAAACATAAACATAAACATAAAACATAACATAAACATAATTTATTGATAAAACATAAGTACATCAGTTTTACTATAGACTAAAAGCTTACAATTAGAGGCGAGTAGCACGTGCCTGAGCTAGGATACCCTGTGATTCAGGCAAACGAAATTCGTTCGTGTATCTCCGTCTCTGTCGCACTTGCTAGTTCGAGCGACATAGACGGAGATATTCGTTTCGCGGTAGCCACTCAGCATAGGTTTTACCGTCAGTCCTACCAAAACTGTCAAATTCTTGTTTTTTTTTCAGAATTTCCTTGTTTAGAATCAAGCCGTTTAAGCTAAATCCCATAGGAAAAGGCTAGTGATTAGGTAAAACCTATGATGGCGCCATCTAGTCAAACATTTGACAGTTGCCAACCCCGTTCTACCATAACTTATATAAATGTATAAAATTAAATTAAATCTTTTATACGGAGAAATGTGTTTTAATTACCCACTCACAACTCTTCTGATATTTCAATGTCTATTATTTAAAAGTAGCCCTTATTTAAAACGTTTTGCAATATTATAAAGTTTGAACGTTTTGGGTTATCTCCGAAACTACCTATGCAATTTCAAGTTATTTCATGTACAAGGTGTCAAAGCGGACCTCGGGCTCCTTTAGGGGCATTACCGGGAATAACGCTAGGAGGATGATTTCATGTATAGTCGACCTCTCCAATATCTATGCAGACAACCTTTCAAAATCTACACATGTGTATTATGTTAGTAATAAAAAAGTATCTGTATAGATATTATTGAAAGGTGGTCTGTGTAAAACCAAATAGTAGGTACACACCTACTGTAAATATATCCTATACCTACCTAGTCAGATTAGGTTATCAAAATGTGTGTTCCATATCAAGCCGCAGACTTAAACTCTCTTACAACAGACTCTTTAGCTTTACCAAAAATAACATTCTCGTAGGCTTTTACGCTAATAACCTAACGGTAGTTGGATTTCTGTTGTCATTTTTATAACTGGTCCTAATGTAAGTAAAGACTTGTTCAGGGTACATTGCCTTATTCAGAGAAGCTACAAGGCGGACTGCTCCGTAATCTTTACTATCAAGTTTCAACCAAACTTGGCCGAAACTCGCAAGAATGTCACAAGTTGCGACGAAATTAGCATATATTCTCTTTTTACGATATCTAAGTGTGTCGCGTCCGCTTCCTACGCGTTATCTTTTGAATATTGAATTCTGGATGACGCCCGTGTTGCTCTCAATGATGCTAAAATTGTGAAAATATTTCGCAATACCGCAGCATTGAAATTAATCGTAAAAATAACATCTTTGTGGAAAATGCAGAATGTACAGTCATGGTGTAGGTACACAAATAATCAAAATAAAAAGATTGATACTCCGTCCTCTTCTCGCTCTGCGGTTAGAGGGAGAGCGCGATCGCGTGTCATGTTTACTATGGCTAACTTCACACTGCACTATGTGCGTCATGTTGGCTGCATTATAATAACAATGGGGCGGGGTTCCCACCAAAACAGCGCTAAAGCGCTTTACATTTTTTCTTACAGAGGTCCGTCATTTTTCAAAGGTCGGAATCTGAAGCGCTTCAGCGCAGAGCGTTGTCAGTGTAGGCGAGTTGTGTAAACTTTTTTTTATGAGGCTTACGTATCGTGTCGTCCGGACGGGCGCATAGCATTACATTATTATCTTGGATTTTTTTCGCATTCCTCTTCTGTTTTAATGCCAAATACGGATTTCAGTGTCGAAAACTCATGTGAAACGCTTGTAGTGCTTTAATTTAGTGCAGCTGTGCGCTAGTGCGTGACGATCACGCATCGCCAAGGGATTCACACTAATTATGTGAACGTCGAAGAGAAGAACCATTTTAAGTGCGCGATAACACGCCCTCGTCGCACTCGGAACCAGGACAGATTTAAAACTTGACTCGATTAAAATTACCTCATCGCGTGCAACACTAATTTAAAATCAATACTTGGGAACTGCTAATCCTCACTGCATTCTCATTTTCACTCGCCGCTTGATACCGAATCAAGGTAACAAGAACAAATTAACCCAGTTCGGAGCACGAATGTCATTTGCGTTATTACGTAAATATTTAATTACCAAAAATCAAGGGGCTTCGCGGTCGTTTTCGAATTTAGTTCCATAGTCACCCGCCAGAGCGCGCGTCCTAGACGTTGCCGCGCCTGCGCCCATACCGCGCTTACTTCGCGCCGGAGCACCGTGCTTGCAGCACCCATCAGGGCTCCCGTGGAGTCCTATAACTATTATCCTTTCCAAATAGTGGTTCAACAGTGTTTTAGTGTAGTGTGTGCAGTGTTAGTTTTAGTGGATACAATTTGTTTTGCGCTGAGCGGAGCGCTCGGTGTCTTGGCGGATCGATATCGGAAGTTAATGCAATGGCGCAGCTAACATGAGCCAAGGAGGTTCAAGGAGGCCTTATTCGCGCGGGGGCCCTCGATGGCACCCGCGGTACAAGGATTACTGGGATTATGAGCAAAACTACAGGTTAGTAGAAACTATTAGCGCTTGCGAGCGTTTCACTTTCGCTTCATCGCTATACGTAGGTAACTAGGTATGTGATTTCACTCTCGGATAGGATAGCGTTTTCCGTAATTGATGTTCAACCATGGTCGCTCCGATAGCCAATCGTGAGGCTGATAATGCTTCCGAGATAAAATTAACACGTCCCACTTGCGTTGAACGAATAAAGATTGTCCGCATTTGCTACTGAGTAATAATTTAAATTTACACAGCTTGGTTACAGAGTAGATATCTTGTGCCTTGTAAATTATGAGGCGTAAACATTTTACCATTTGTTTTTATATATATAAATTTTGCTAGGTACATATTGTTTTGTAAACATGGTGATAAAACGAGTCACACTTTATACAGCTTTTCAACGCTAGCATTATGAATACAGCTTGACTACTGGTTAGAGAGAAACTAAAAAATGCACTCATCTAGACAGAGATGGGATTAGTCTCTCAGTTACTCTACAATTACTTAAACGGTTGTTCAGCCTGCACCAGAGTATGAAAATAAATTGGAAAAAGAATCTGACTCATGCTCTATGATTGATTAAATAAAAAACTATAACTAGTATTTCACCTAATATAGCACATTTTTGCATCTCAATCTCATTGTTAAGTCAAAACACATAAGCAAAATTATATGAAATCACAAAGGATATTTTAAAAGGTTTCAGGTTAAATTAATTCTTTTAATATCTGTGGTTTATGGCCTCTGCCATGGCCAAGTAGATTAATATTCTAGAACTGAGCTTAACAAGAAATTCTCACAACTTATTCAAATGACAGAGATAGAGATATGATTTCGTGGTAGCAGCTCTGTTGAACTATGGATAGTGTAGAATTTATGTGTCCATTTGTAATATTGTTTACTGTAATTCCCCATTTATGAGCTGTGGATTTATTCATTATGTGTTATGAGCTTATGAGGGAGTGCATTTAAAAATAGCTATAGCTTACCAAAAGTCTACTTACACTCTAGAACAATCCACTTAACAAGAAATTTGAAGCGCACATTATTCTCGAATACATTGCTTATACATCATACCATGGTTGTTTTCGCAAAGACAGATGATTGTTTAAAGAAGATACACCTTTTTAAGCCCCGACATTAACAAGCGGTATATGTGTCTTTCTGTGGTACCAGAGCTCTTAAACATAGAAACCATGTGTGAGCTTTTTTTTAAATAAAATGTCTTGCAGGTTTAGATGGTTCTTAACTATGTTTGCCAGCACATCTATTATGAGACGGCCACGACATACTCTCGATTTTTCTCGCACTATCTGTCTCTTTCTTATCAGGTCACTTAGAACAAGATATTGTGCGAGAAAAATCGAGAGTATGTCGCGACCGTCTCATGAATCATGACATGATAGACATGCATGAGTGTTTAATATTTAAATTTTGTGGTTTTTGTTCGACTTAAAAAAAAATCCACTGGTCAGTGTTTACCAGCTGTGGTGTTCCTTGTTAAGAATAAATAAACAAATTAACTGAACTCCCATTCAAGTGTTGATATGTGAGCCATGTGTGAGTCACATATGATGTGAGTATGAGTAAGCCCTTCCATGAATGTTCGGGTCCTGCGCCATTGTTTCTAGGGTTCCGTACACAAAGGGTAAAACGGGACTCTATTACTAAGACTCCGCTGTCCGTATGTCTGTCTGTCCGTCTGTCAAGCTGTATCTCATGAACCGTGATAGTTAGACAGTTGACATTTTCACAGATGATCTATTTCTGTTACCGCTTTAAAAACAGAATAAAATAAATATTTAAGGGGCTCCCATACAACAAACGTGTTTTTTTGCCGTTTTTATAATGGTACGGAACCCTTCGTGCGCGCGTCCGACTCGCACGTGGCCGGTTTTTATTTATTACATTTTCGAGAATCCTTGAGAAAGTACAGAAGTAGGTGATGCCTTTTAAAAGGCCTGTGCTCAGCTAGAAATTATACATATATTGAATACAAGCACTCATTTACTTTTTTTACATATTATTAACAAAAAACGCTCTCATATATTTGAATGTATGATAAGGGAACTGGAACACATACCTAAGATCGAAAAGCATAAGAGGGATCCTTTAACAAATGAACTGGCTAGATTTGATTACATTGTTACATACACACATACATATACACACATACATACAGGTGAAGTTAATAACCATTAACCGTAAAACCAAGCAATTAACCTCCATTTTAATTTGACTAAGTCTCAATGTCACTAAACCAATCAGTGACAGGCGTACATACCTATACATCAACAAACATACATATTAATATTAAAAATGCGACAGTAACTCTGTGTCTGTCTGTTACCATTCACGCTTAAACCGCTGAACCGGTTGAGATGAAATTTGGCATCCAGGAGATTTCTCATCCCAAAAATCATCCCCTGAGGGGGTGAAATGGGGCGGAAGTTTGTATGGAGCTACTACAAAAACGACTTCCGCGAAGTCGCGGGCAAAAGCTAGTTGCCCCTATATAAACACATTTCATATACAAAGTACTTACATAAACACTCAGAACAACCTTTTTTCAAAAAACCTTTATTATTACCTGCATCTATCTGAGCGCACTTAATTCACAAAGGTCGTAACTGAATACACTGTTCATTACTCACATACGACGTTTCAAAGCGACGCGCACGCAGGTACCGGGGTCGGCGACCGCGCCCTAAATAGGACTAGGCATTTGTGTTCCCTTATGAAAAAACACGAGGAACTGTCTACGGAATGGTATAGCGGTCCCGCTCGCACCTGTGTATTAGAGAGGGACACGTGTGTTAACCAAAATAATAGAACCGCGAAAATATTGACATCAAATACTTGTCACAATCAAAAATATGTGAACACGACTTGTTAGGCGTAAGGTTGCTCTGTTATTTTGGCCCTTTGAGAGTGATGGATTTAGGACAAAAAGATATTAGTATTACAGTATTGTATAGGTATTTCGACCGTTTCGGGAGCACGAAACCAACTCTACAACAGTCTTTGAGCACAGAGGGAAAAAGCTAAACAAAAGTTCTTTACACAAACAGCGCGTTTACGGAGTTTACGAAGTATCCACATATTCGCGACGATTGACGACCGCTTTAGCCTAGTTGGTAGTGACCCTGCCTACGAAGCAAGAGGTCCTGGGTTCGAATCCCGGTAAGGGCAAATATTTGTGTGATGAGTATGAATATTTGTTTCAGAGTCATGGATATTTTCTATGTATTTAAGTATTTATATCTATTATATATATCGTCGTCTAGTACCCATAACACAAGCCTTACTGAGCTTACTATGGGACTAGGTCGATTTGTGTAAGATTGTCCTCTCATATTTATTTATTAATTTATATTCACTCAAAATGAGCTATATCGGATTTCAAAAAAGGTACGTCACGTCTATAAACATGGACACGTTTAGGAACGTATGTCAATGGAATAGCGTTGAAAATCGTATACATGTTTATACACATGACTGTACCCTAAATTGCTTTAAAAACTAATCTAGGCCTATACTCCCCTTGCCACAATCGATTTGGGGGTGTGCTAACTTGGCAACCCTAGTCGCCAGAAGCGAGTGACTGGAAATATTTATGAACTCAACTGTAGGTACAACATACGTAAACAAAGTCCATAGACTGATCATAGTTTAACATATTCGCTGCTCGACTCGAGTAACGTAACAGATATTCGCCCCCAGTGAACCCGGTGAATAGAGCGTGACGCTTGGGGCTTCGTCGGGACCGAGCCTAGAGCATCCTGTGGTAGCCACAGGATGCTCTAGGCGGACGCGGAAGTGCTTTGTCGATAGTCATTGGGGGGGCCCAAATAAACCCAATAAGGCTAGGCGAGCGAACGAAGTTCCCCTTTTCATCTTGGGCGAAAATGCGTGTCTGGCTTGTATATGAGAGGGGCAGGGCACAGCGTTATGTCATCACGCTTGAATCTGGAGCAGCCCGGCTGGGGGAGTACCTCCGCCTTACAGAAGACCACAGCCATAATAGCACTGCTGCCTATTCCGTAGGTATTGTAGTGTTGTGTTCCTGATGGTGTGTAAGGTTCCCGGAGCTCCATCCTTAAAGGCCGGCAACGCACTCACAACACCTCTGAGGCTCTAGTATAAGTTTTAACTAAACAAAACTTTACGATCGCGTTTGCGTTTTACCCTCAATTTGTATGGGATTTGACAGCTAAACGCGAACGCGATCGTAACGTTTTTCGGTAAAACCTATACTAGAGCCTCTGGTGTTACAGGTGTCCATGGGCGCGATCCATCAGGTGATCCGTCTGCTCGTTTGCCTCCTATAACATAATATATAATATATATATATATATATTAGGAGACAATCTTACACAAATCGACCTAGTCCCAAACTAAGCAAAGCTTGTACTTTTGGTACTAGACGACCTTATACATATTTATATAGATAAATAAATATAGAAAACATCCATGACTCAGGAACAAATATACATGCTCATCACTCAAATATAAAAACTGAAGTAAGTAGGAATTCTTTACAAATATACTTTATCAATTTACTAACATCTAGATACTCAAATACGTAGAAAACCTCCAAGACTCAGAAGCTGGTTATTTTTGACAGATGTATAAGCTTTCGACGCAATCGTGACTTGAAAACTAAATGCCGCGGAATTTATGGAAAAAACAACGAGGTTCCACCTTTTCTATAGTACAGTGCACCTAGCGTAAGTGCCAAAGACCTTTTTGTAAACAAACCTTTGTTTCACTAACTATATTAGCCGACCATGCGAAGTAGGTAAACAAAGTGTACGGGTTTTATTCTGTTTAATTGTCTACTTAGCTTGGTCGGTTATTAACTTAGGGCCAGTTCAACTTACGATTACAGACCGATCAATGGCCCTGGCAGCTGCCATTACATAGGAACTTGACAAACTTGGTGCAACGCACCCTTAGAGGATTTTTTATAGGGAATCCGCCGCAGTCGGAAAGGCTCATATGCAGCTAAATTAGGAACTTATTTGAAAACGGCTGACAGCTAAATAACCTACAAACTATTATCCAGTTTGTTTGCCCCTATACTTTGTGCAAAAACATGGTGAAACTACACACTGTTGAGTTTTGTACACGGCCATCTCGCTTGTTAGTTGTAGTTGAACGAGGGACGGAAGCGAACGAAGCTTGGGAAAAGATCATTTCTCAACCGATTCTTGTGAGACTGTGAACAGGTTCGGTTATTATATAGAATTAAGGCTTGGCCAGACACAGGGCGCGACGCAGAGCGACGTCCGCGCCGCGTGATGCCGGCGCGATGACTGTTCAAACAGGGCGCGCGTGGATCGCGCCGGCCTCGCGCTCTCAACACGCCCTCATCCCGCGCGTGAACGCGGCGCGGACGCGCGCGAACGCGGCGCGATGCGGGTGTGACTCGCGCCCGGACGCGCGCGAACGCGGCGCGATGCGGGCGTGACTCGCGCTCGGATATTACAACATGCGCGCGCGGAGGGTCGCTCATTCCTCGATGTGACCCAGCGCGGCGCAGCGTGCCGCCGCGTCCGCGCCGCGCTGCGCTGCGCTCGCGCCGAGTGGACGCAAGGGGCAGCGCGGCGCGGGGCGCGACAGAAGCGGGGCGCGATGCCGGCGGGACGCAGTCTGTTTGACATCGCTAACCTGTTAGCATGTATTTAATGCCGCCGCGGTTCGCGCCCTTTGTTTGGCCGAGCCTTTATATTGTCGATTCCGTTTCTGAAGATTAAAGAAAATGCCTTCGCGCACAGATATAGGTATACATATATCACGCAAATGCATGTACTTCGCGTCTCCGAGTTGGCACTCCGACTGACATTCCGCGCGCGTCTGTTGTGATAGCCGGTTGTCCGTGAATATTAAGAAAATGCCTTATTGCGGAATCGAGTTTGCACGGACAACGGGGAATTCACATCACTTATTCACTTGTGTGACGTCACAGTAGGTAGAAAAAAAAAACCCGGCCAAGTGCGTGTCGGGCCACGTGCAGTATAGGGTTCCGTAGTTGCCTGTCTGTCTTAGTTACATTGACGTGCGGTGCGGCTGCGTCGATCGAATTTGTACGAAAATTGGCCTTTCCAAGTACACGTTAAGTTTGTCGACTATTACTCGGTAACTACTTATGCCTACTTGTCCGTGATAGTTTTCCTTTTAAATTCATTATATATGTACTACTACCACGAATTTTTTCACATCCCCAGTAGTAGCCATTTAGCCGGCAGGGGGGGGGGGACACATGACTCGAACAAAAATTAGGGCTTTCAAGCCCAATTTCTCGCTAACTAATCACTGATTTGAAAAATAGTTTTAGGAAACCCATAATATTTTTGAACGAGGTATCCAACGATACCCCACACCAAAAAATACTTTAGGTGTAGGAGAAGTACCCTAAAAACATTTTTTTAAAGATTTTATTGTACTGATTTGTCGGCGGGATTGATTTATATAGGTGACCCATGGCAAATCACAGTTTTCTAGTACTAATGGTAACTGAGCTAAGCCGAAAACGGACGGACGGACATGGCGAAACTATAATGAATTGTGTAATTATTATAATGATTATTAATTAATTAATTAACTATTGTACAATGTTAATTGACTAATGTAATTTGTTAACTAATGTATTAATCCTTAGTTTGTAATTAATATTTAGCGACACCCTACGGGTAAAATTGTATCCTGCAATTTGAAGCTAATAAATAAATGAATGAATGAATGAATAAGGGTTCCTTGTTGACTACGGAACCCTAAAAAGTGCTTCCGAGGTCCACAGTTCACAGAGCCTACACGCCACAGAGTTATTATTATTATATTAGTCTGCTGCGTTGCCATGATATCGACAATTTATGTTCGCATGTCTCCGTCGCTAGAATATGCGAATGCGATAGAGACACACGAACGAACTAAAGGCGTTTCAGCCTTACAGTCCTCGCCTGCGCGGCGCGCGCTAGCGGGGGTAGGACGATAACGGAGCGCGGGAGGCAAAGCCCGCGCCCCCAAAACGCACTGACAGCGGTGGCGGAGCGGCGCGGAGGCGGTACCGGTTGTAATGTTCGAACTAATACGAAAGGGTCCGCACAGAAAACCGCGCCGCGCCGCTCTGTGCGGATCGTTTCATATTAGCTCGAACATTACAACGGTTACCGCCTCCGCGCCGCTCCGCCACCGCAGGCAGTGCGTTTCGGCCTTTAAGCAGTTTGCCTATAGTGTCGCATGCCGCGCGCGTCAGTCGCACGCGGTCGATAGCGCGCGGCTGCGATCGGCCGCGGTGTACTGACAGCGGCACGGAGGCGGTATCGGTTGTAATGTTCGAGCTTCTATTGAAGGATCCGCACGGAGCGGCCCGGCATTCAGTGCGAACCCTTTCATATTAGTTCGAACATTACAACCGGCACCGCCGCCGCGCCGCGCCGGGCCGCTCCGCCACCGGTGTCAGTGCGTTTCGGCCTTAATACGAAAGGGTCCGCACAGAACACCGCGCCGCTCCGTGCGGATCCTTTCATATTAGCTCGAACATTACAACCGGTACCGCCTCCGCCACAGATTATATAATAGTTTGCCTCCGCGCCGCTCCGCCATCGCTGTCAGTGCGTTATCGTTAGGCGCACTGTGACAGCTGTGCTGGGTAGCTCTTGTTAGTCTGAGGTTAGTGACTACGGCATGCCGGCGCCATCTGTCCGCCAGGTGCTGATAACGTGGGACGCGGCGCAAAAACTAATACTATGTAAACGCACAGGGAATTGTGATTGCTACAGTCAGCCTTTGTTACACTGAAATGAAACATGTATATATACTATGTTGTCTAGAAATTTTGTAAAATTGCACGATATAATATCTCTTGAATGTCGCAGTGCTTGTGAAGGTCTTGACTTACGTAATAGGTGTGTAGCTGTAGACACTAAATTCAATAATCAATAATGATTTCTTGAAACAGGATTAACGATTTAGTCAAATTGCGAAAAAAAGCAAGGTTAAATAATCACAAAGTTATAAGTGGCCAAAGTTTTAAGAGCACCCCTCTTAAAACTTTGGCCACTTATAACTTTGTGATGTTCTGTCCGTTTTCCGCAAAACGCATCTTCATATGAAACGATTGTGATTTACTATGACGCTCGAGGTTCGTGACGTCACGACCTGCTAGCGTTTTCTCTCTAACAAGCAACATTAAAACGTTTGTAGCTTCGTAATTTTTTGAGATATTTGCGTGGGATTATCGTCATTAGGTATATTGTTGCCTTCTTTCTTTTGAACTTAATAATAAATTTTGAGTCTACACCCCTATTGAAGGTTGTTCCCATTTTATATTAAATAATCACTAGTGGGGCCTTTGCCTGTGGCATTATCTTGTAAAATAACGATGTTATAATCGTTAAGCCAGACGAAGTAGAATGACATGAAATGACTCTTCGCCTTTGGCATTATCTTGGAAAATAACGATGCTATAATCGTTTAGACAGAAAACACCATGAAACAGACAGAAGTGACGGGAAAAATGTCAAATCAACAGCCATCATACTTAGAACTTGATCTCTGCCTATCCCACCGGGAAGCAGGCGTGTTTATTTACCTACCTAGGTAAACCTAACCGTAAGTCTACATAAAACTTTTAAACTTATAAAAGGTCACCCAATAAGAAAAAGGTATACTCCGTTAAGCTCTTAATATGGCTGCCATGTTCCACGTCCAAGGCGAGCGTCCTCGGCCGACTGTACTCCGGTCGTCGCTCCCGGCGCGTTGACATAAAAAAAATATAAACACCGACTCCTGCGCCGCTGCGCTTTTTATTTCTGAACGAGTCGGTTGCGATTGCGCATAGCGAGCCGCGACAGTTTTTTGTCCTTGTCTGACAAGTCATTTTGATACCGCAGATTTTTTTAATTCCATGATTAAATTAAACCTCACGACGTAAGTGGAAAAGAAATAGGTTTAGGTAGCTTCAATTTCAGATGCCCGGAGGGCAAAGGGCCTTGTAATAAGTGTCTGGCTTCATAGGGCTTTGGTCGAAAAAGGCCAATGGCAAAAAAATTGTAAAGTCATAATAATAATTTTAAATCTGTCAGGTTAGGGCTGACCTAAATGGAATAAAATTTCAGTGGAAAAAACAATCATGTTTTGACGTAAGCGGAATAGTCAAATCAGCAACTTTTCATGAAAAGAATTAACCGACAAGTAAGTAGAAAGTTTGTATGGGCAAACGTCATCCATTTTCGATATTTATTGTTTTTTTTTACATATTCTTTACTGAATGACATGTCTCTGAAAAGTACCATCCCATTCAAACAGTATCATTATTCTGAATCGGCTGTTGTAAATTCTTATTTCAATCTCCATTTCATCAAAAATTTAGTCGAGGTGTGTATTGAACATATGCGGTTCCAATAACCATGGGATACATATAAAAAGTTGTACAAAAACTCTTACCTGCTATTACTACCCATAGATATTCTAATCGACCTTATGCCAATGTACTACGAGCCCTTTTCGTACAACCGTTCTTGACTTCGGAATGTAAGGAACATATGCACGGACGAATCTTATAGGAGAGTTTTTTTTGACAGGTGTATGAAGTAGAACGCTTGAAAAGATTTGATCTGCGCCTCACATGTGTGGTTTAATGGACATTTTGTTAGTTACTCTAGACCAAATAAATCATCAGTATAGGGTCAGGCCTTGAAGTAGAATTCCTTTTTCCAAACGACACCCCGCAGTTCTAACCTAACGTAGTAGATACGCCGGTTCACAATAAAGTTACTCAGAGTTCAGTACAGTCAAGTGAAAAATATGGGTGCATAAAACTTACTCAAAAATATATCACATTGCTCTTATGTCGTCGAATTAAGGTATTAATATGGTATATATTTATGAGAGGATTATTCGATATGTACATGACTGTACAGTGTGCACTTACATTCAAGCAGTATTTAATAAACATTTCTTAGAATTTGGTAATAACAAAACATACTTTGTGCCTCGGGAGAAAGGTTATGTTTTTGAAGCGTATGTACCTACGTATGTGGATAATAATAAATTCTATTTCACGAGCTACAGTGATTGATTTTAAAAAGAGGGTCTTACAGTCCTCTTATAATAATGGGTAATATAGGTAAAAAATCAATCGGGTTTTTATTATCTTTTTGTTTGAAGAACCACCTATTCTAGTGTTTAGGTCAAACGGTCATTGGCACGTAGTTTTTTAACCCGCTCATGTCATTTCGCGTCTGAAGGTCGCCGGAGCGTGTGGCGGTCACTGAACACATGTGTTTTTCCCATATTGCGAGCCCCGCGTTCGAAGCGAGATGGAGGAGTGCTGTGCTCTTCTGTAATTTGTTTAAGTTCACCTTTTTTATACAACGACGGTGGCAAACAAGCGTACGGCCTGATGATAAGCGGACACCGCAGCCTATAGACGCATGCAACTCGAAAGGAGTAACAGGATATGTTTGAGGATTCGCCGTGTTGACAGCTGAAGGAACAAATGCCCTCGCTCTCAACACAACGCATCCTCGGGAGCTCTGGCGACCTTGCTCACCTCCTGGAACACAACACTACTACAGAGCAAGTAGTAGTGTCATTATGGCTGTGGTCTTCTGCAAGGCGGAGGTACTTCCCCAGTTGGGCTGCCCCATGCCACACCTCAACGCTCACCCACAAATATATCTGGATGCCGGGATTCGTACTCAGCGTAGGCAGAGGTCTGGTTTTGTTGGGCGTGACGGTAGGTACGTGACAGGCGTGTAGCGAATAACAGCCCTGGCGTTTCTTCACGAACTTGACAATTGGCATCTAACAATGACACTTCGGCGTACATTACCAAGTAATGTAAAGGCCTCCACCCACCGGACGCGTGTGCCGCGCGTGTGCCGCGCGTGTGCCGCGCGTGTGCTGCGCGTGTCGGGCGCGTATGAAGCGGTATATTCACACCGGAAGCGGGCGGCGTATAGCAACGCGTGTGCAGCACGGCTGCTGCGCGTGTGCCGCGCTGCCGAGTTGTACCTTTAGAGCCGCGCGGGCCCGCGCGGGCCCGCCTTCGAAACGCGTTCGATGTGTGTTTGAATTGTAGTTTCAATGCTTTACAACTTGCGCGTGTGCCGCGCAGCACACGCGCCGCGCACGACACGCGTCCGGTGGGTGGAGGCCTTAAGTAAAGTGTGACTGACGCGCTACTTTGGAAGATAAGAGCCTGAGTTTAATCTCTTTACTCGTTTTTAGGGTTCCGTACCCAAAAGGTTAAAACGGGACCCTTTTACTAAGGCTCCGCTGTTCGTCTGTCACCAGGCTGTATCTCATGAACCGTGATAATTAGACAGTTGAAATTTTTACAGATGTATTTTTGTTCCCGCTATAACAACAAATGCTAAAAATCAATAAAATAAATATTTAAGGGGGCTCCCATACAACAAACGTGATTTTTTGCCGTTTTTGTAAACAATGATACGGAACCCTTCGTGCGCGAGTCCGACCCGCATTGGGCCGGTTTTTATTGATTTAATCCTTCTACAAATATAACTTAGTTCTTTAGGATTTTAATATTTATTATCTGCAACAAACAACTCTCACATTAAATATAAATATTAGGGGACAATCTTACACAAATCGACCTAGTCCCAAACTAAGCAAAGCTTGTACTATGGGTACTAGACGACGATAAACATACTTATATAGATAAATAAATACTTAAATACACAGAAAACATCCATGACTCAGGTACAAATATTCGTGCTCATCACACAAATAAATGCCCTTACCGGGATTCGAACCCAGGACCTCTTGCTTCGTAGGCAGGGTCACTACCAACTAGGCTAAAGCGGTCAAGTCATTATTGACTTACCTATAAATCCCATGTAGGAGTTAAATGGTAGATATATTTTACCCGTCTTTGGCTGATTTCGTACATCTAAACATTCTCACTTTCTCTATTTGAAGTAGCTTTGTTTGTAAAGTCGAATTATAATGAGTTTCAGTATTTTTCAAGTAGAAGATTACAAAACATGTGTGCAGCCCCATCTAAAACAAGTCTAATGTCAAATAATATTAAAGGAATAGCCTCGAATCATCTCCTTGATATCAAAGAAAAATAAATTGTTTTAGAGTTTAAGCGGGCTTTCAGTGTATTTCCAGTATAAAAGCTTACTACTCAGCATACTTAAATAATACCTATAATCTGCAATAATGAACATGTTTAGTAGTAATATATAAGATCTTTATTGCTTAAGTTAGAACATAGCTGGACTAATTATGTACCTACCATCTAGCATTAATTAATTACATTATGTGCGTACTTGCTGCTGTCAAACGGCGGTCGTGGGTTCAAATCCCGCCTCGTACCAATGAGTTTTTCGGATCTTATGTACGGAATATACGAGTAATTTGATATTTACCGTTAGCTTTTCGGTGAAGGAAAAACATCGTGAGGAAACCTGCATACACCCACGAAGTAATTCAAAGGTGTATGTGAAGTCCCCAACCCGCACTGGGCCAGCGGACTACTGCCCGTTCCCTCTCATCCATGAGAGGAGGCCTGTGCCCAGCAGTGGGACGTATATAGGCTGTTTTTTTATATTATTATGTGCGTACTTAAAATAGTAATGAGTACTAATGAGTTGATTGGCGCAAAAAGCTCCGACTGACATACATTTTATATACGTCGTTGAGTTGTACAAAAGGTGATTTTACTATTCAACATAGTGTATGTTGCTAAATTATTCTTGTCAAGTCGAAGGCAAAATAATGTTTACAATGCACCTTATTCCATTGTAATACGGCGAACAATTTACACATACAGAGGGCAACTTTTAAAATTATCTCACCAATTTGAGTCTTATTCCCCAGACACAAGAACTACAATGTATAAGCGGTAACCGTGACGCGACTCTGTTGCTATTTCATACTGTTCAGTCACCTCCTTATCGACCTTGCATCGGCCACATATTATTTACACGTGCTATATTACGTATATGTATATTTATATCCTCACTGTTGGTGTGACGTCATTTCGTGAAGGGATATATTGCGCGTTATCTACGTTAATCAACTGTCCCCGATCCCCAGGGGAACCTAGCGGCAATTATTTTATATGCAACCAGGAAAATATGATAATGTTCGGTTATGGCGCTTCGCCGGACGCTGCCGCGTCACGCTCGCTTCGCTCGCTCGGCTCGCGCGCTGTAGGGTCGCAGTTCACCTAACAGCCTAACCGTTTTTTTCCCCTGGGAGTACAGGCTAGTGGATTCTAGTGGACAACAGCATATATTGGGTTTACTCGTGTTTAAATTCGTTACATGATTCAATTATCTGTATATACGTGTAATAAGTATGCATCAAGTTCGCAATCGTTATTAAACTAAAACCCACCAATAGCGTTGCTGACGTGTGTGTGAACCTAGCATATCAACTTTCAGCATCTCAACAAATGATGATAGTTCTTGTAGCATCCCAAATAGTTCTACAGTTCTAGATAGTTTTTTTCAGTAGTTCAGCCAGTTTCAGGAAAAAAAATGAAAATTTAAAAATGAGATGTTAACTTCGCAAATGACCTATCAGCATCTCACCCTTCCTCGATTCCTAGATGTAAAATATGGATTGGGATGCAAAGTTCTACTGTTTCTAGACAGTATATCAATAGTTCTGGCCAAAAAACCAAAAAAAAATTTTTTTACATACTTGACTAAAAATTTGAAAATAATTTCAAAGTCTACCAGCATGCATATCACGTTTTAGAGAGGCTTTAAATGCGGCATCTTATGTGTTATCGATCCTTACACATTAAAACAAACATATATCTCAACATTTCTAGCCAGAATAATCCAAAGTGAAAATAATTTCAAAAGAAAACATATCAATATGGGAGAAAAATCGTTTTTGTACGATTACTATACACATGCGATGTCTTTGTGGCCTTCCAGGCCCAGCATCGCAGGCGTTCTGGGTGGAAACACGTATAGCTATCATAGAGCTAGATAGTTCCTGTAGCTGGACGCCAAACTGAAAGAGTTCTAGAAGGAAACTTAGCATAATGTGAGAAAAATCGATTTTGTACGAATATTACTGATATACTATGTTTTTATGGGCTTCTAGGCCCAGCATCGCAGGCGTTCTGGGTGGCAACACGTATAGCTATCCTAGAACTAGACAGTTCCGGCAGCTGGAAGCCAAACGGAAAGAGTTTTCGAAGGAAACTTAGCAGTATGTGAGAAAAATCGATTTTGTTGGAGTACTACTGATATGCCATGTTTTTATGGGCTTCCAGGCCCAGCATCTCAGGAGTTCTGGGTGAAAATACGTTAAGCTATCATAGAGCTAGATAGTTCCTGTAGCTGGACGCCCAACTGAAAGAGTTCTAGAAGGAAACTTAGCATAATGTGAGAAAAATCGATTTAGTACGAATATTACTGATATACTATGTTTTTATGGGCTTTTAGGCCCAGCATCTCAGGCGATCTGGGTGGCAACACGTATAGCTATCCTAGAACTAGACAGTTCCGGCAGCTGGAAGCCAAACGGAAAGAGTTTTCGAAGGAAACTTAGCAGTATGTGAGAAAAATCGATTTTGTTGGAGTACTACTGATATGCCATGTTTTTGTGGGCTTCCAGGCCCAGCATCTCAGGAGTTCTGAGTGAAAACAGGTAAAGCTATCATAGACCTAGACAGTTCCAGTAGCTAGATGCCAAAGTAAAAGAGTTCTAGAAGGAAACTTAGCATAATGTGAGAAAAATCTATTTTGTAAGAATACCACTATTATACTAAACTTTTATGGGCTTCCAGGCCCAGCATCTCAGGCTTTCTGGGTGGCAACAGGTATAGCTATCCTAGAACTAGACATTTCCGGCCGCTGCAAGCCTAAAGGAAAGAGTTCTAAAAAGGAATTTAGCATTATGTGAGAATAATCGATGTTGTACGATTACTACTGACATACGATGTTTTTGTGGGCTTCCAGGCCCAGCATCTCAGGAGTTCTGGATGGAAACACGTATAGCTATCATAGAACTAGACAGTTCCAGCCACTGGATGTCAAACTGAAATAGTTCTAGAAGGTAACATAGCATAGTATGAGGAAAATCGATTTTGTACGAATACCACTGATATACTATGATTTTATGGGCTTCTAGGCCCAGCATCTCAGACGTTCTTGGTTGCAACACGTAACGCTATCCTAGAACTACACAGTTCTGGCAGCTGGAAGCAAAACGGTAAGAGTTCTCGAAAGAAATTTAGCATTATGTGAGAATGATCGATGTTGTACGATTACTACTGACATGCGATGTTTTTGTGAGCTTTCAGGCCCAGCATCTCAGGAGTTCTGGGTGGAAACACGCATAGCTATCATAGAACTAGACAGGTCCACCAGCTGTATGTCAAACTGAAAGAGTTCTAGAAGGAAACTTAGCAGTATGTGAGAAAAATCGATTTTGTTGGACTACTACTGATATGCGATTTTTTTGTGGGCTTCCAGGCCCAGCATCTCAAGAGTTCTGGGTGGAAACACGTAAAGCTATCATAGACCTAGAAAGTTCCAGCCGCTGGATGTCAAACTGAAAGAGTTCTAGAAGGAAACATAGCATAATGTGAGGAAAATCGATTTTGTACGAATACCACTGATATACTATGTTTTTATGGGCTTCTAGGCCCAGCATCTCAGGAGTTCTGGGTGGAAACACGTACAACTATCACAAACCTAGAAGGTTCCAGCAGCTAGATGCCAAACTGAAAGAGTTCTAGAAAGAAACTTAGCATAACGTGAGAAAAAAAGATTTTGTTGGACTACTACTGATATACGACGGTTTTGTGGGCTTCCAGGCCCAGCATCTCAGGAGTTCTGGGTGGAAACACGTACAGCTATCCTAGAACTAGACAGTTCCGGCAGCTCTAAGTCAAACTGAAGGAGTTCTCGAATGAAACTTAGCATTATTTGAGAAAAATCGATTTTGTTGGACTACTACTGTTATACGATGTTTTTATGGCTTCCAGGCCCAGCATCTCAGGACTTCTGGGTGGAAACACGTAAAACTATCATAGACCTAGACAGTTTCAGCAGCTAGGTGCATAACTGAAATAGTTCTAGGAGGAAACTTAGCATAATGTGAGAAAAAAACTATTTTGTTGGACTACTACTGATATGCGATTTTTTTGTGGGCTTTCAGGCCCAGCATCTCAAGAGTTCTGGGTGGAAACACGTAAAACTATCATAGACCTAGGCAGATCCAGCCGCTGGATGTCAAACTGAAAGAGTTCTAGGAGAAAACATAGCATAATGTGAGGAAAATCGATTTTGTTGGACTACTACTGATATGCGATTTTTTGTGGGCTTTCAGGCCCAGCATCTCAGGAGTTCTGGGTGGAAACACGTAAAGCTATCATAGGCCTAGACAGTTCCGGCAGCTGAAAGTAAAACTGAAAGAGTTCTCGAAGGGAACTATTATATGTGAAAAATCGATTTTGTTGGGTTACTACTGACATGCGACTTTTTTGTGGGCTTCCAGGCCCAGTATCTCAGGAGTTATTGATGTAAACACGTATAGCTATCATAGAACTAGACAGTTCCAGCCGCTGGATGTCAACCTGATAGAGTTCTAGAAGGAAACTTAGCAGTATGTGAGAAAAATCGATTTTGTTGGACTACTACTGATATACTATGTTTTTATGGGCTTCTAGGCCCAGCATCTCAGGAGTTCTGGGTGGAAACACGTACAACTATCACAAACCTAGAAGGTTCCAGCAGCTAGATGCCAAACTGAAAGAGTTCTAGAAAGAAACTTAGCATAACGTGAGAAAAAAAGATTTTGTTGGACTACTACTGATATACGACGGTTTTGTGGGCTTCCAGGCCCAGCATCTCAGGAGTTCTGGGTGGAAACACGTACAGCTATCACAGAACTAGACATTTCCAGCCGCTGGATGTTAAACTGATAGAGTTCTAGAAGGAAACTTAGCATAATGTGAAAAAAATCGATTTTGTACGAATACCACTGATATACGATGTTTTTATGGCTTCCAGGCCCAGCATCTCAGGACTTCTGGGTGGAAACATGTAAAACTATCATAGACCTAGACAGTTTCAGCAGCTAGGTGCATAACTTAAAGAGTTCTAGGAGGAAACTTAGCATAATGTGAGAAAAAAACTATTTTGTTGGACTACTACTGATATGCGATTTTTTTGTGGGCTTTCAGGCCCAGCATCTCAAGAGTTCTGGGTGGAAACACGTAAAACTATCATAGACCTAGACAGATCCAGCCGCTGGATGTCAAACTGAAAGAGTTCTAGGAGAAAACATAGCATAATGTGAGGAAAATCGATTTTATTGGACTACTACTGATATGCGATTTTTTGTGGGCTTCCAGGCCCAGCATCTCAGGAGTTCTGGGTGGAAACACGTAAAGCTATCATAGGCCTAGACAGTTCCGGCAGCTGAAAGTAAAACTGAAAGAGTTCTCGAACTCGAAGGGAACTATTATGTGTGAAAAATCGATATTGTTGGGTTACTACTGACATGCGACTTTTTTGTGGGCTTCCAGGCCCAGCATCTCAGGAGTTATTGATGTAAACACGTATAGCTATCATAGAACTAGACAGTTCCAGCCGCTGGATGTCAAACTGATAGAGTTCTGGAAGGAAACTTAGCATAATGTGAAAAAAAAAACGATTTTGTACGAATACCACTGATATACTATGTTTTTATGGGCTTCTGGGCCCAGCATCTCAGGCGTTCTGGGTAGCAACAAGTAAAGCTATCCTAGAACTAGACAGTTCCGGCAGCTCTGAGTCAAACTGAAGGAGTTCTCGAATGAAACTTAACATTATTTGAGAAAAATCGATTTTGTTAGACTACTACTGTTATACGATGTTTTTATGGCTTCCAGGCCCAGCATCTCAGGACTTCTGGGTGGAAACACGTAAAACTATCATAGACCTAGACAGTTTCAGCAGCTAGGTGCATAACTTAAAGAGTTCTAGGAGGAAACTTAGCATAATGTGAGAAAAAAACTATTTTGTTGGACTACTACTGATATGCGATTTTTTTGTGGGCTTTCAGGCCCAGCATCTCAAGAGTTCTGGGTGGAAACACGTAAAACTATCATAGACCTAGACAGATCCAGCCGCTGGATGTCAAACTGAAAGAGTTCTAGGAGAAAACATAGCATAATGTGAGGAAAATCGATTTTGTTGGACTACTACTGATATGCGATTTTTTGTGGGCTTCCAGGCCCAGCATCTCAGGAGTTCTGGGTGGAAACACGTAAAGCTATCATAGGCCTAGACAGTTCCGGCAGCTGAAAGTAAAACTGAAAGAGTTCTCGAAGGGAACTATTATGTGTGAAAAATCGATTTTGTTGGGTTACTACTGACATGCGACTTTTTTGTGGGCTTCCAGGCCCAGCATCTCAGGAGTTATTGATGTAAACACGTATAGCTATCATAGAACTAGACAGTTCCAGCCGCTGGATGTCAAACTGATAGAGTTCTGGAAGGAAACTTAGCATAATGTGAAAAAAAACGATTTTGTACGAATACCACTGATATACTATGTTTTTATGGGCTTCTGGGCCCAGCATCTCAGGCGTTCTGGGTAGCAACAAGTAAAGCTATCCTAGAACTAGACAGTTCCGGCAGCTCTAAGTCAAACTGAAGGAGTTCTCGAATGAAACTTAGCATTATTTGAGAAAAATCGATTTTGTTGGACTACTACTGTTATACGATGTTTTTATGGCTTCCAGGCCCAGCATCTCAGGAGTTCTGGGTGGAAACACGTAAATCAATCATAGACCTAGACAGTTCCAGCAGCTAGATGCCAAACTGAAAGAGTTCTAGAAGGAAACTTAGCATAATGTGAAAAAAGTCGATTTTGTACGAATACCACTGATAGACTATGTTTTAATGGGCTTCTGGGCTCAGCATCTCAGGCTTTCTGGAAGGCAACACGCATAGCTATTGTAGAACTAGACAGTTCCGGCAGCTGAAAGTCAAACTGAAAGAGTTCTCGAGGGGAACTTAGCATTTTGTGTGAAAAATCGATTTTGTTGGGTTACCTCTGACATGCGACGTATCTGTGGGCTTCCAGGCTCATCATCTCAGGAGTTCTGGGTGGAAACACGTATAACTATCATAGAACTAGACAGTTCCAGCCGCTGGATGTCAACCTGATAGAGTTCTAGAAGGAAACTTAGCAGTATGTGAGAAAAATCGATTTTGTTGGACTACTACTGATATGCGATGTTTTTGTGGGCTTTCTGGCCCAGCATCTCAAGAGTTCTGGGTGGAAACACGTAAAGCTATCATAGACCTAGACAATTCCAGCAGCTTGATGCCAAGCTGAAAGAGTTCTAGAAGGAAACTTAGCATAATGTGAGAAATAAAGATTTTGTTGGACTACTACTGATATACGACGGTTTTGTGGGCTTCCAGGACCAGCATCTCAGGAGTTCTGGGTGGAAACACATACAGCTATCACAGAACTAGACAGTTCCAGCCGCTGGATGTCAAACTGATAGAGTTCTAGAAGGAAACTTAGCATAATGTGAAAAAAATCGATTTTGTACGAATACCACTGATATACGATGTTTTTATGGGCTTCTAGGCCCAGCATCTCAGGCGTTCTGGGTGGCAACACGTATAGCTATCCTAGAACTAGACAGTTCCGGCAGCTGGAAGCCAAACGGAAAGAGTTCTCGAAGGAAACTTAGCAGTATGTGAGAAAAATCGATTTTGTTGGACTACTACTGATATGCCATGTTTTTGTGGGCTTCCAGGCCCAGCATCTCAGGAGTTCTGGGTAGAAAAACGCATAGCTATCATAGAACTAGACAGGTCCAGCAGCTAGATGCCAAACTGAAAGAGTTCTAGAAGGAAACTTAGCATAATGTGAGAAATAAAGATTTTGTTGGACTACTACTGATATACGACGGTTTTGTGGGCTTCCAGGCCCAGCATCTCAGGAGTACTGGGTGGAAACACATACAGCTATCACAGAACTAGACAGTTCCAGCCGCTGGATGTCAAACTGATAGAGTTCTAGAAGGAAACTTAGCATAATGTGAAAAAAATCGATTTTGTACGAATACCACTGATATACGATGTTTTTATGGGCTTCTAGGCCCAGCATCTCAGGCGTTCTGGGTGGCAACACGTATAGCTATCCTAGAACTAGACAGTTCCGGCAGCTCTAAGTCAAACTGAAGGAGTTCTCGAATGAAACTTAGCATTATTTGAGAAAAATCGATTTTGTTGGACTACTACTGTTATACGATGTTTTTATGGCTTCCAGGCCCAGCATCTCAGGAGTTCTGGGTGGAAACACGTACAGCTATCACAGAACTAGACAGTTCCAGCCGCTGGATGTCAAACTGAAAGAGTTCTAGAAGGAAACTTAGCATAATGTGAGCAAAAAAGATTATGTTGGACTACTACTGATATACGACGGTTTTTTGGGCTTCCAGGCCCAGCATCTCAGGAGTTCTGGGTGGAAACACATACAGCTATCACAGAACTAGACAGTTCCAGCCGTTGGATTTGAAACTGATAGAGTTCTAGAAGGAAACTTAGCATAATGTGAAAAAAATCGATTTTGTACGAATACCACTGATATACGATGTTCTATACTGCTAAGTTTCCTTCGAAAACTCTATCCGTTTGGCTTCCAGCTGCCGGAACTGTCTAGTTCTAGGATAGCTATACGTGTTGCTACCCAGAACGCCTGAGATGCTGGGCCTGAAAGCCCACAAAAACATCGCATATCAGTAGTAGTCCAACAAAATCGATTTTTCTCACATACTGCTAAGTTTCCTTCGAGAACTCTTTCCGGTAGGCTTGCAGCTGCCGGAACTGTCTAGTTCTACGATAGCTATACGTGTTGCCTTCCAGAAAGCCTGAGATGCTGGGCCTCGAAGCCTATAAAAACATAGTATGTCAGTGGTATTCGTACAAAATCGATTTTCCTCACATTATGCTAAGTTTCCTTCTAAAACTCTTTCAGTTTGGCATCTAGCTGCTGGAACTTTCTAGGTCTGTGATAGCTGTACGTGTTTCCACCCAGAACTCCTGAGATGCTGGGCCTGGAAGCCCACAAAACCAACGTATATCAGTAGTAGTCCACCAAAATCTTTTTTTCTCGCATTATGCTAAGTTTCCTTCTAGAACTCTTTCAGTTTGACATCCAGCGGCTGGAACTGTCTAGTTCTATGATAGCTATACGTGTTTCCATCCAGTTCAACAAAATCGTTTTTTCTCACATACTGCTAAGTTTCCTTCGAGAACTCTTTCAGTTTGGCATCTAGCTGCTGGACCTGTCTAGTTCTATGATAGCTCTGCGTGTTTCCACCCAGAACTCCTGAGATGCTGGGCCTGGAAGCCCACAAAAACATGGCATATCAGTAGTACTCCAACAAAATCGATTTTTCTCACATACTGCTAAGTTTCCTTCGAGAACTCTTTCCGTTTGGCTTCCAGCTGCGGGAGCTGTCTAGTTCTAGGATAGCTATACGTTTTGCCACCCAGAACGCCTGAGATGCTGGGCCTAGAAGCCCATAAAAACATCGTATATCAGTGGTATTCGTACAAAATCGATTTTTTTCACATTATGCTAAGTTTCCTTCTAGAACTCTATCAGTTTCAAATCCAACGGCTGGAACTGTCTAGTTCTGTGATAGCTGTATGTGTTTCCACCCAGAACTCCTGAGATGCTGGGCCTGGAAGCCCAAAAAACCGTCGTATATCAGTAGTAGTCCAACATAATCTTTTTTGCTCACATTATGCTAAGTTTCCTTCTAGAACTCTTTCAGTTTGACATCCAGCGGCTGGAACTGTCTAGTTCTGTGATAGCTGTACGTGTTTCCACCCAGAACTCCTGAGATGCTGGGCCTGGAAGCCCACAAAACCGTCGTATATCAGTAGTAGGTCAACAAAATCTTTTTTTCTCACGTTATGCTAAGTTTCTTTCTAGAACTCTTTCAGTTTGGCATCTAGCTGCTGGAACCTTCTAGGTTTGTGATAGTTGTACGTGTTTCCACCCAGAACTCCTGAGATGCTGGGCCTAGAAGCCCATAAAAACATAGTATATCAGTGGTATTCGTACAAAATCGATTTTCCTCACATTATGCTATGTTTCCTTCTAGAACTCTTTCAGTTTGACATCCAGCGGCTGGAACTTTCTAGGTCTATGATAGCTTTACGTGTTTCCACCCAGAACTCTTGAGATGCTGGGCCTGGAAGCCCACAAAAAAATCGCATATCAGTAGTAGTCCAACAAAATCGATTTTTCTCACATACTGCTAAGTTTCCTTCTAGAACTCTTTCAGTTTGACATACAGCTGGTGGACCTGTCTAGTTCTATGATAGCTATGCGTGTTTCCACCCAGAACTCCTGAGATGCTGGGCCTGAAAGCTCACAAAAACATCGCATGTCAGTAGTAATCGTACAACATCGATCATTCTCACATAATGCTAAATTTCTTTCGAGAACTCTTACCGTTTTGCTTCCAGCTGCCAGAACTGTGTAGTTCTAGGATAGCGTTACGTGTTGCCACCAAGAACGTCTGAGATGCTGGGCCTAGAAGCCCATAAAATCATAGTATATCAGTGGTATTCGTACAAAATCGATTTTCCTCATACTATGCTATGTTACCTTCTAGAACTATTTCAGTTTGACATCCAGTGGCTGGAACTGTCTAGTTCTATGATAGCTATACGTGTTTCCATCCAGAACTCCTGAGATGCTGGGCCTGGAAGCCCACAAAAACATCGTATGTCAGTAGTAATCGTACAACATCGATTATTCTCACATAATGCTAAATTCCTTTTTAGAACTCTTTCCTTTAGGCTTGCAGCGGCCGGAAATGTCTAGTTCTAGGATAGCTATACCTGTTGCCACCCAGAAAGCCTGAGATGCTGGGCCTGGAAGCCCATAAAAGTTTAGTATAACAGTGGTATTCTTACAAAATAGATTTTTCTCACATTATGCTAAGTTTCCTTCTAGAACTCTTTCACTTTGGCATCTAGCTACTGGAACTGTCTAGGACTATGATAGCTTTACCTGTTTTCACCCAGAACTCCTGAGATGCTGGGCCTGGAAGCCCACAAAAACATCGTATGTCAGTAGTAATCGTACAACATCGATTATTCTCACATAATGCTAAATTCCTTTCGAGAACTCTTTCCTTTAGGCTTGCAGCGGCCGGAAATGTCTAGTTCTAGGATAGCTATACCTGTTGCCACCCAGAAAGCCTGAGATGCTGGGCCTGGAAGCCCATAAAAGTTTAGTATAACAGTGGTATTCTTACAAAATAGATTTTTCTCACATTATGCTAAGTTTCCTTCTAGAACTCTTTCACTTTGGCATCTAGCTACTGGAACTGTCTAGGACTATGATAGCTTTACCTGTTTTCACCCAGAACTCCTGAGATGCTGGGCCTGGAAGCCCACAAAAACATGGCATATCAGTAGTACTCCAACAAAATCGATTTTTCTCACATACTGCTAAGTTTCCTTCGAAAACTCTTTCCGTTTGGCTTCCAGCTGCCGGAACTGTCTAGTTCTAGGATAGCTATACGTGTTGCCACCCAGAACGCCTGCGATGCTGGGCCTAGAAGCCCATAAAAACATAGTATATCAGTAATATTCGTACAAAATCGACTTTTCTCACATTATGCTAAGTTTCCTTCTAGAACTCTTTCAGTTTGGCGTCCAGCTACAGGAACTATCTAGCTCTATGATAGCTATACGTGTTTCCACCCAGAACGCCTGCGATGCTGGGCCTGGAAGGCCACAAAGACATCGCATGTGTATAGTAATCGTACAAAAACGATTTTTCTTCCATATTGATATGTTTTCTTTTGAAATTATTTTCACTTTGGATTATTCTGGCTAGAAATGTTGAGATATATGTTTGTTTTATGTGTAAGGATCGATAACACATAAGATGCAGCATTTAAAGCCTCTCTAAAACGTGATATGCATGCTGGTAGACTTTGAAATTATTTTCAAATTTTTATTCAAGTATGTAAAAAAAATTTTTTTTGGTTTTTTGGCCAGAACTATTGATATACTGTCTAGAAACAGTAGAACTTTGCATCCCAATCCATATTTTACATCTAGGAATCGAGGAAGGGTGAGATGCTGATAGGTCATTTGCGAAGTTAACATCTCATTTTTAAATTTTCATTTTTTTTCCTGAAACTGGCTGAACTACTGAAAAAAAATATCTAGAACTGTAGAACTATTTGGGATGCTACAAGAACTATCATCATTTGTTGAGATGCTGAAAGTTGATATGCTAGGTTCACACACACGTTGCTGACCTTGCATAAGCTGCAAACGCGCAGAGAGCGGTGCCGGGGCGGCGTGGCGCGGTGCGGAGGCGATACCGGTTGTAGGTAATGTTCGAGCTAATACGAAAGGGTCCGCACAGAAAACCGCGCCGCGCCGCGCCGCTTTGTGCGGATCGTTTCATATTAGCTCGAACATTACAACCGGTACCGCCTCCGCGCCGCACCGCGCCGCTCCGCCACCGCTGTCAGTGCGTTTCGGCCTTTAGGCTAATACTCTTCGTGTTGGAGGAATTCATCGCACACCGCTTCGCTACAACTCACAGCTCTGGTGGATATTCACCCCAAAGCGGGACCAAGTACTCAGTTGAATGTCAAAGAGCGATCCTGCGACGCCTCTCTTTACAAGGCGGAGTCGGATGTCATTGCTGGTTTTAGAAGGTAGTCCAGGGCTGCTATTCGCTACGCGCTAATGCGGCTCACCCCGCCGGTTACACTTCGTCTGCTGCTGCGGTCTGCGGTCGGGTACCAACTCGTACCTTAAAGCTGCAAACGCGCCGCGCCGCTCTGTGCGGATCATTTCATATTAGCTCCAACATTACAACCGGTACCGCCTCCGCGCCGCGGCGCGCTGCACCGCCACTGCTCTCTGTGCGTTTGCAGCTTACAACCGGTACCGCCTCCGCACCGCGCCGCGCCGCCCCCGCTCTCTGTGCGTTTGAGCCTTAAGAGGCGAGATTAGCCAAGTCACAAAATGAAGGCTTGGCTGCGGTTAGACAGTGCGACAACCTTTTGAATGCCTTTCCGTCGGCTGTCGTGCCTTAAGCCCTGCTTTTAGCAGATAATTGAGGAGGAAATTAACTCGACCTTGTCGGTTTCCGCGTTGAGCGACCTTACCGCGTTGCCAACTCGCCAGGGGCTTTGTCCTGTGTTTTTTATGGCGTGGCAATGAATACACCAGCACGGCCGCAGGAGAACCCATGAGCCCTGTCGCGGCTACATAGACTACCGATGGATCATCCGAGCGTTATTCCCGGTTCTGCCGTAAAGGCCGGAACGCACAGAGAGCGGTGGCGGGGCGGCGCGGAGGCGGTACCGGTTGTAATGTTCGAGCTAATATGAAACAATCCGCACAGAGCGGCGCGGCGCGGTTTTCTGTGCGGACCCTTCCGTATTAGCTCGAACATTACAACCGGTACCGCCTCCGCACCGCGCCGCGCCGCTCCACCACCGCTGTGTGTGCGTTTGCAAATTTAGAATTGAAGTTAAAATACTAAACTGCGTTAGGTTGGGCAAAGGGTGCTCGTCTCAAAGGCTTGAAGGCTCGCGCTGGTTTTCAGACGAGTCCCTTCGACAGGATTGGTCGTAAAAGTAACACTATTCGCTATTCTAAGTCGCTTTCGTAAAACTATTGCTTACGCCAAATCTTGTCAAAGCGGACCCTGGGCTCCTTTAAGGCCGAGCCACACCGGCTGCGTGTGCAGCACGTATGCGTCGACGTCAGCGTAGACGTGCACAGCACCCCTGTAATATGCACAGAGCGGCGCGGCGCGGCGCGGTATTCTGTCTGTGCGTTTCGGCCTTAAGGCATTGTGTAAGTTATTTATTTTTACTTATGTTGAACTTTTCTGCTTTACTATAGAAGCTTCGCGCTAGAAGTTAAAGTAGCTACTAGTATGACAAAAGGTGTCACGGGCGAGTCGCTTCGGCGAGCGGGCGAAGGTCTCTACGAATGCCGTTATTCGCGAATTCTACACAGGCCCGTTCGACCCGCAGAACCGATGCAGATGTAACTTGTTTTCGTGTTTCTAGGTCATAGCATAATTAAATAGACTGGAAAGCATGAAGTGCGTGGTAGCGAAAGTGCTGAATGAAGTATTTTCGTACCCGTTTGTCGGCTTTGGATAGCACCGCCCCCGTATGCTGGCGTAAAAGTTGGCTACGGGACGTGGTTGCAGCCAAGTTTAGCCGAAGCGACATGCTAGAGCAGTGGTCCTTAACCTTTTGCTGATGGACCATTTTAATTTTATTTTGTTTTGCCACGGACCACTTACTGTTCGGGGGTCGTTGTGTCGACTCGTTGGCACTTATTTAATATTTTTCCGATGGCTTCGTTCGCGGACCACTTCGGATGCTTCTAGGGACCACCAGTGGACCACTAGTTAAGAACCACTGAGCTAGAGTAGAGAGAGAGAGAGAGAGAGAGAGAGAGAGAGAGAGAGAGAGAGAGATTATAGAGGGACTCAAACACAGATACAGTGTCCCTCATCGCGTTCATACCTTTTTTGTTTGTCACCAGAAATGTCCAAACTCAACTGACGCCTCGTAAATAACAAGACTAAAGAATGTATAGGTCACTACTTTTTGCCCGCGACTCCGTCTGTGTGGAACTCGTTTATAGCAGCATACAAACTTTCGCCCCCATTTCACCGTCTTAGGAGGTGATTTCCGGGATAAAAACTATCCTATACCCTTCCCCGGGACTCATACTATCTCCATACTTACCAAATTTCATCTAAATCGGTTAAGCATGTACACAGGTAACAGACAGGCAGACAGACACACTGTTAAGGATGTAGTCTTGATGCTATTTCGTCAGTTTACCCTTTCGGGGATTAGCTAGGACTCGATGAAATCTATACGGACCTAGCGAACTTTAAGGATGTTGATACCTAATTATTTGTGGGTTTGAAGTATATTATAAATAAATAAATATTTGGGGACAATCTTACACAAATCGATCTAGTCCCAAACTAAGCAAAGCTTGTACTATGGGTACTAGACGACGATATACATACATATATAGATAAATATATACTTAAATACATAGAAAACATCCATGACTCATGCTCATCACATCACACAAATAAATGCCCTTACCGGGATTCGAACCCAGGACCTCTTTCTTCGTAGGCAGGGTCACTATAGACTAAAGCGGTCGTCAAACACTATATATCACTATATACATCCCGTTGCTGGGCACAGGTCCTATCATGAATGATACGGACAGTAGTCCCCAATCTCGCTTGCCCAGTGCGGGTTGGGGACTTCACATACACCTATATACTAGTACATACATAATCGTATATCGTTTCGCAATATATTTTACGTCACACCTGGCCATAATGCGAGTTTTACTGCACGCTGCGCGTACGGGAAAACTCGCATTGTGGCCAGGTGAAGACGTAAAATTTTGTACTCAACACGGGCGGTAATTCGTAAAGCCCCAGAGCGCATATTTATGACCCTCACCTTCGGTTCGGGCCACAAACACCTGCGATCTGGGGCATTCACGAATTCACCGCCCTAGTTACGTAATGTACTATTATATTCACACCTCTCAACGTAGTATCAAACTGTCGTTATAGTCGACTTATCTTTCGACAACACTCGTTTTACGACCCCCACTACGGTTCCGACCCCCGCGAGGCAAATAATGAACAAACAAAGACTACATACAGAACATACTAATCATCTGAACTTTATTCTGTTGACAATAGATTCCAATTCCTGATATACTGACTTCGAAAAGAAGGATTTTATGTCTGCCGTATTTTTTTATACATATAAGCGACCTTGCTCGCCTCCAGGAACACAACACTACTACAGAGCAAGTAGTATAGTGTTATTATGGCTGCGGTCTTCTGCAAAGCGGTACTTCCCCAGTTGGGCTGCTCCACATTCGAGCAGGATGACATTTCGCTGTGCCCTATCTCACCATGATTATACAAACATTCTCAACACAGCGTCTCTCGGGAGTTTTGGCAACCCTACTGACTACCAGGAACACAACATACCTACAGAGCAAGTATATAGAAAATAGAAATAGAAAAATTTATTCAGTTAAAACACCCTTGTTTCACAACATTTTCTTCTGCCAAACTGCAGGACAGTTTGTTGGCAGAGGGACTCCCTTACAAAAAAATAGATGGGTAGGCTTAGCTATTAGTTAGTTACTTAACTAATTTTATAACTTTGTTTTCTAATGGTACAGTAGTAGTAGACTACACTTCCAGTTTAGATTATGTTTTTTCTAAGAAAAACTCCTTCATTTTAACCTTAAACATTCTAAATGTATTACATTCTCTTATATCATACGGTATATCATTATATATTTTGGGGACCAAGTACTTCCTTTTCCTACTTCTCTTCGCATAATAATTATTACCACACGCCGGCACCTCTAACATTTTTTTACTAATTTTTCTTTTTAATTTAGAGTGACTTATATTAATTTTAAATTCGTTTTTATTAAACTGCTCTAAAGCCAGCATCAGCGATACCCCCTCATGGACCGGCAACATACGGCATTCCACGAATAATTCCTCATAATTACTCTTTTTACAGCGTGTTTTAGTGGCATTATTATAGGTTCTCTAAGGTACCTACACCAGTTGGTCCAACTACAACGAGATGGCATTCCTCTGTGCCCTTTCTAATGGAATGTAAACCGTATTAATTGCCCCCTAGGGCGGTTTTTTGCTTCGCAAGGCCAGCGAGGTTTGGGCAACTGCGCTGACACCGAATCAACGATCTGGTTTGCCGACCTTCGGGGTTCACTTGACCGACTTGTGAATGTTATGGCTATTGGCGGTTTTAAAAGTACAAGGATTTTGGTCGGCTCCGTGCAACGTAGAAGACCGCCCACCATGGGAGATGAATTGGCAATGGATTTTGAATCAACTGTGATAGGGAATAGAGTAGTTTGTTGAAACAAAACAAATGCAACTTGTCAATGGTACACATTGCAGAGGGGTATTTGTAATAGGCCTTTGAGCTGCCAGAGGGTACGAATGCTAAAAGTTATGGAACAAGCACAAAGTTCAATAAAAATTACCCCGACTACACACAACAAAATGAAAAAAAATCATTTTTTTACATAAGTTAGACATAAGCTAAGTTTTATAAAAAATCCGTATTTTTTGGGACCCGGAGCATCGTCTTGAATCAAATCGGTTCGGTATCTTCAACGCTACTGTTTATTCATGCTACTGTGAAACACGCTTAAATACAAACGTAGGATTATAAAACGTAAAATTATATAATTTCCTTTTGGCTCTACCGTAGTCGGAAAAAAAATCCTAGGGTGTGAACATATAGGAACCCCGTAACAGAAAAACACGGCCGTTGCAGATGAGTTTGGAAGGTATCTGCTAGAATTAACCTTCAGATACACCGGTGTAACGAAGACTTTAGTACCTTGTACGGTCGCGGTCGATACCCGTCGTTTCCGGGTTTCGTGTTTTTTATCCATGACGTGACCCGTTTCCTCAACGTGACGAAACATCAACTAACCGTTGATAACGAGAGAAGTGCCGGCTTTAACACGTCGTCATTACGCCATCGGCGCGCGAGCTGTCTCGCGAGACTATGCAGCTCTTTCTCATAAGAACGCTTATAAAGAGACGCATAGTCTAATATCTCGCCGCGAGTCAGCTCCTGCGCCGTTGAAGTTCGTGTACATCCCGTTGTGTAAGTGCGATAGAGATACCCGAACTTCGACAGTCGAAGTTCGTTGTTAACTCAGCAACAGACCACGTGTCGCGGCGACACGCCTGGTTTCCATGTATTTGTAACACAGCGACGCCCGGCGACGTGTCGCTAGCTACGAAAGATATTTCATAGAAATACATTGAAACCATTTGTGCCGCTGTTGTCTACTGCTACGTGCGGTCGTGAGTGAGTTAGATAGATCTCGGCCGAGCCTGAAAGACTCGAGCCGTCAGGACTAACGCGAGTCGTCTCAGTACTGCATAACTCTAGTCTCGCTAAATACCTTACTAGTTCTAATTAAAACATGACAAATACGCCGAAAGGAATCAGCGTCTTTGTTTCGGTCGGTGTCGAGACGGTTGGTCCTTTTCGGGGGCCAGAAAGCGTATCTGGGAGGCAATTATAAGTAACTTTCACAAACTTGCTCGTAAGTGGTCGCATTTTCTTCATAAACAAACGCGCAAACCTTCGGCAAACCAACTACCGCGTCAGGCAATCCCTTTGCGTGTCGGCGTGATGTATTTTTTGCAACATGGAAGTGCGTGACTACAATGTTGCTTTACGAACTATCAGTATCAGCCATGAGATGAAGGCTATGTAGGAGGATTTCGCAGCGACTGGAGGCGATGCCTTTAATGATCTTCGAGTACATAAAGACAGACAAAAATACGGACAACCATAGAAAAACACGCCGTCACTCGTTTCTATTTTCATTCAAATTTCACAGGTAGTCTCGTGACCACACTACATTGATATAAAATAATGATTAAAACAATAAAAGGATTGAAGTATGTTGTGCCCGGCGATGGGCCAGCAACATATCACTGCAATATCACATTTTTGTCGATATTTTATACCCACATTAAAAGTGGCGCTGGAACATACGTTTCATGCGCTCTGCCTACCCCTTTTGGGAATAAAGGCGTGAATGTATGTATGTATGTAAAACAATAAAATTAAGTTTTAAATACATAACTTGTATATGTTTTTGAAATCGCCTTTTCAAACTCCCCATTTTGATACCCCACTCGATGGGATAGGAAAAAAAACAGTTTTTTCAGATGGCACAATATTGATCATATAATCCGCCATATTGTTTTTATTCTTACGTCATATCGTGCCGTTACGACAGGCCACGTCATTGGCGTATGGAGTCTAACGCGGAACACAAAAAATCCGTAGTCATTATTCCGAAATTATAAAATTCAGAACGCCATTTGTCGCTTAATGAAAATTTGGATACAGATTATTAAGGGGGTGCATTGGAAATTATCGCGTGCTTTGAAACGCCGCCGCCGTTCTGACTAGATTAAGAAACAATAAGTGATTTTCGTATATGATTCTTACTATATGTTTGTTTATCTGATTTAACCAATACATGAATGCCTATAATTGAACAATACATGATTGCCTTGACGACCGCTTTAGCCTAGTTGGTAGTGACCCTGCCTACGAAGCAAGAGGTCCTGGGTTCGAATCCCGGTAAGGGCAAACATTTATGTGATGAGCATGAATATTTGTTTCTGAGTCATGGATATTTTCTATGTATTTAAGTATTTATATCCATTATATATATCGTCGTCTAGTACCCATAACACAAGCCTTACTGAGCTTTCTATGGGACTAGGTCGATTTGTGTAAGATTGTCCCCTTATATTTATTTATTTTATTTATAATTTCCACTGATAGAAAAAAAAAGAAAACCTTTTTTTACACTGCCTACTCAAACAATACATTATTTTACGACACAATCAAGTTAATACTATAGTATTTTATCTCATCTAAAATCACACTTATAGTAATATAAATAGAACTTCACTAAGTTAGCTATTTATCGAAATTTGTCCAAAAAAGTCATTCCCGAAGAGTGTTGCATCTCTTTTTCTCGTGCGCGGAAGTCATAAAGCGTGTCTTTATCAAGGGGGCGTTGTCGACTCGAATCAAGGCATCCCCTTAATGTAATCTTTGCAACATTGAGTTGAAGTGCGTTTCTACACGAACGACTCATCAGTATCAATATCCACACAACCATGAGACTAAGGCCATGTAGGAGGATTTCGCAGCGGCTGTAGGCGATATATTGTTTGAATGGCGTGGGTAACAGGATCTCCGAAACTTTTACTAGTAATCAGTCATTGTCAGTCAAAGTTGCGAAGATGTACACAGTTCATAATGTGGGCAATATGGTTTCATAATTTTTTCGCGCATCTAATAAATCATTATGCAACTGATATGTATGAAAAATTAGAGGCGAGACATTTTGATCTTAACCAAAGTTTCTACATCTGTACCTGCTACAAACTTTTTTATACTCGTCGACCTTAATGTTTGAATTAAGACTTCGTACACCAAACTTAAATCACATACTTTTTATTATGGAGCTCCCAACTCAACATTTCATAACTGTTGAGACAACTAAAATGAAATTGACCAATCACGTGACGCCTTTACTGAACTACTAATAATGTATTTGACCAATAGGATGCCGTCATGAGAAAGTCAAAAGGTACATAGACATCATCGCACTAAAAAGAAAAAGCCATTGGTTGCACTTCGTTTTCAATAGATACCAAGTTTGTTTAATTCGTTCAGTTGACTCGTAGAAAAAGTATTGTATACAATAGTTAATTATAATTAGCTTTTTAAGTCTCGTACCTTAATTAGGCCACTCAGCACGCTTCGTGGCCTAAACGAGGTACTCGACTGAAAAAGGATACATTATATAACGATTGCATAAAATACTATTATTTTCGGTATATTATATTTTCTGGGGTCCGCTTTGGTAAAGTCAAGGAATTTAATTCCCTACCCAAGTGTGCCCAAGTACCCATTTCGTTGAAATGTCGTTAGACATTCGCAATGCATTAAGGTCGAAAATTCTATTGCAGTAATAGTATTGATATGTCAATATGTAGATATTATTTGTCACTTCACATTACAGATAACCTCTTGCGAAAAGTTATCATTTGCTTTTCTAATTACGAACATGTGTCAGTGTCAATCGAGAATATTTCCTAAAAAGAAATCAAATACTTTATTATTATGAAAAATAAAATGTTTGCTGCGTGTAATATCATTATAACATTTATAACAGAATTGTGATGACAAAAAAATCCGTACTCCAGTATTGGCAAAGTGCCTTGGCGTCCCAAAGTTCAGTTCACCATGTCAACGTAGTTAATCTGTTGCCAAGTTAATAACATAAATCAATGCATGCGATATGTCAAATTAACGTCTTGCTTTAGTTAGCGCTTATGGTGACAGTTTGCTATACAATATTGAAACTTAGGTGGGTTGGAAATTAATTTCCTTTACTGTACCTAATCCCAAAGCACTAGTTTTACGAAAGCGAATGCCATCAGACTTCCCAATCCATTAATTTCCTTTACTAGGGACCCAAAATGTCCCCCGATATGTTAATGTTAAGGCACGATGTAAACAGACTGTTTAAGCAACCCACCTACTCTGGGGGGCGTTGATGACTGCCTTATTCGCACGCACTGCTAATGTCTCATTTACTTTAACACTCAGATCCTCGTATTTTTTGGTGCTAACTACAACTGTGATGTCATCCGCAAACAACACAGATAGACCAGTGGAAATAGCCTATGGAAGATCGTTGACATAAACCAAGAATAATGCGTTGCCAAGGGCAGATCCCTGAGGGATGCAAAATCAACGGAGCAAACGACTGAGTCGCATCTTTTGGCATTTGCCGACAACTTCACAACTTGTTTTCTATCCGTCAAGAATGATGTGACCAACTTATGGGCGTTATTTATGATACCGTATTGTTTTAATTTGGTCAAAGAGCTCGTGATTAATTTCATCAAACGCCCTTGGCAGATCACAGAAGATACCGCCCAGCTTTTCTTGCTAATCTAATCCAATTATAATGCAGTCCAAAAATTCTTGAGGCTGCTAATTTAATTCACAGTGTAAATCTTATTATGAAATAAATGAATCTGAATCTGCGCCAATAGGGGTGTAATCAATCATGTCGTATTTTCTCGAAAAAGGATTAAAAATTTAGTCAAATGCAGAAATCAGCAACGCAGGTGGTTAAATAATCACGAAGTTATAAGTGTCCAAAGTTTCAATCAGGGGTATGTTCTGTTCTGCCCCTTTTTCGCAAAACCCAACTTCATATGAAACGATTGTCATTTACTATGACGCTGCGTGACGTCACTAAACGCTAGCGTTTTCTCTCTCTAACAAGCAATATTAAAACGGTCGTAGCTTCGTAATTCTTTGAGATATCTGACTGGGATTTTCGTCACTAGGTCATATTTCTTTGCCTTATTTCTGTTGGAGTAATAATAATTTTCGAGCCTCCACCCGTATTTCAAAGAGAATAGCTAGCGCAAGTATTTCCTGCGATATGCGTAATACCCCCAGCAACGGAAACAAAGCGGCATTATCGGCACGCACACACGCGCGGCCCAATCAGCTGTGGTCGTTTACAAACACGGTGACGTCACTGCGCACGCGCGCACGTGCACTCACACACGTGAGCGCGCATGTGTGTCAATGTAAATATAAACACGTTTCGCGGCTCTTCAACAAGGCTTGCGCACCGGCTCGTTGCGGCGAAACCAGTGTATGTGGAAGTTAATAGGTTACGCTCAGTTGTTGCCAACACCGAGGTCATTCTATAGTGGGGGCCGGTTTAGAGACGAGTAGAATGGTTTCTGTGAATAGATAGAGATTACGCATTATAGGCGGGGTTCTGTTTCGAATTGCTTCGGAAAGATGATTGCGCTTTACCGAGGTTTTCCCGAGGGACCAAAGTGTGGGGTGCATCAAGGAAAGTGTATATATTTAAAGGGTCGCCAATGACTCCCTTTGTGTTATAAGCGTCTGCAGGCTACGGTGACCGCGGTACGCTTGTTTGATACCGAGGTGGTGTTAAAAAAAAGATGTGGAGAACCAGTAAAATTTTGTTTTTTTGGCCTCCGATATGCATAGTCGTTATGAATTGCGGTCAGTCAACTATTTTTGTTGTTATTCGGTCCCGTTAGCTAGGAGACATGACAGTTTCTTAGTAAAGTGGTTTATTAAACATAGACTTCTTTTTGGCTTGTACAATCAAGTGTAAAAATATGGGTGCATACAACTTACTCATAAATATGTCCCATAACTCTTATGTCAGCGGATTAAGGTTTTGGTACTTATTTATGTGAGGGTGTTATCGATACGTATTTTTGCACTTGACTGTATCTACGGCTGATATTATTAAACATGGCCGATTTTTTTATAACACTGTCATTCAAATTCGAATCTTGTATCTTGGACGATAGAGTAGCTTTTTGAATTGACTTGTCTGATGGAATTCTGCCAACTCAAGTATAAGCTTATTATTTAAGCCAGGCAGAGCCACGGGATAAAATATCACCTATGACCAATGACCATCCCGAAAGACCATTGGCCGGTTTTTTAGTATTTGTTGTTATAGCGGCAACAGAAATACATCATCTGTCAAATATTTCAACTGTGTAACTGTCATGGTTCATGAGATACAGCCTGGTGACAGACAGACAGCCTTAGTAATAGGATCCCGTTTTTACCCGGTACGGAACCCCAAAAAAAGCTTGTGAGTTCTCACACAGAGCCATTACTATAGATGAATCGACCCATGGTTTTCTGTAATCCGCAGTCGGTTAAAGGCCTCCGCACATAGAACGCAGGTCGTGCGCGGCGCGGGTCGGGTGGTATGTCATCTCTTTCCCACAGTAACGCGGCGTCTCTATCACACAGTGGCGCGGGCCCGCCGATAGTGAGAGAGATATTAAATGCGTTGGTAGTGAGAGAGATATAGCGACCCGCGCCGCGCACGACCCGCGTTCGATGTGTGGAGGCCTTAAAATCGTTCGTGACGGGGTGCTGCGCTGTTCATGGGCTGCGGAGGCGGCCATTTTGTGCGCCAGCGATTAACTTGGTGTGACTTAAGAGGAATGCCTATACCTGCGATTTTCCCATACAAACGCTCTCGACTGTTTCCTCTCTGGTTTATTGTTTATTTTATTTAGTGTCTGTCGACAGCTACATCCTATACTGTTGTTAAAATTACGATACCAGCTCGGCTATCACGCGACGGCGCGCGAGCTCTCTCGATTTTTCTCGCCCTATCCGTCTCTCTCTTAAAACACTTGGAACAAGAGGTATTTTTCAGAAGCCTATAGAGTGTCCCACTGCTGGGCAAAGGCCTCCCCTCTCGACTTCCACTCGTCCCGGGTTTGTGAAATCTCTGGCCAATCGCTACAAAATGCGTCCAGGTCGTCCCGCCATCTCCGTCTCGGCCTGCCACGTCGCCGCCGCCCATCCTGTGGCGCCCACTCCGTGGCTATTTCCGCCCACCTCTCTGGATGCACGCGGCAGACGTGGCCAGCCCATTCCCATTTCAGCTTGGCGGTCTTAACCCCAACGTCGGCAATGCGGGTTTTTGAGCGCAGCTTAGAGTTTCGCACGCGGTCGATCCGTTTCACTCCCAGTATGCTACGCTCCATAGCTCGTTGGCAAACCTTCAATCTGGTCTTTTGTGCCTCGGTGAGTGACCATGTTTGGGCACCGTAGGTTCGGACGGGCAGGATAGACATATCGACGAGTCTTCGCTTCAGGGTCAAAGGAAGATCTCCCTTCAGAGCAATAGCTGGAACCAATCGTCACATGTGCTCGAAATAATTATTGTGTGACAACACTAGTGTTAGATTTCAATAAATTTTCACCGCTGATAACGGGGTCTGATCATCATCATAAACTTAAGAGCCGGGCTCTTGTCGGTGGAGTAATCGCGTTCTTCTCTCTGCCACTGTCTTGAGCTAATAAGTTGCTATAATCACCCTACATTACATTATTATATAACAAAATAGACTCTAAAATCAACAACTTTAAATTTAAAGATTAATAGTAATTACAAACAGAATATTCAACCTACTGTGGACTGAATCAATATAAATTATTTAATTGAACAAAGTTATTCTTAGCATCCTAAGCGAGTAGCTCTTTTATAGACCAATAGCTTCTCCACGCGTTCTGGATTCGTCTTTCAATTTCTTTATCCTGCCTTACAACAGCCTGCCTTGGAACAAGAGGTATAGTTTTAGAAAAAACGAGAGATATCGCGGCCGTCCCATCATGGACATGCAGAAGAATTTATCCCTAAACTTTGCAAAATAAATATAGAGCGCGAAAAATCGTTCCACAAAAAATGCAAAAATGTGACTAAAAATGTGTGCATTTGAAGATACACTGTCATGCTTAGGGCTATAAACCCCATCACTTGTTTTTGTAGCTACAATGTTACCTACGCAGCGTTGCCCTATCTCTGTTAGTTTTGTTGCACTAAGCCCCAGTTTCCAGAACCCACACACCCATGTCAGATAAACGCACAAGTGGAGATTCAGGCCCGGTCAACGACCCCCGCGATTTCGGGACCCAACCCAACCACGCCCGTAACCCAATTCAGACCCTAACACTAACTGTATAAGCTCCATTTCACCTTGTTGGAGTGAGACTTCTTCTCTGTTGTTCCCGTGTAGATAGGGTTAGGAATCCTTTGTTGTTTAATAATGCATTCTTTTGCATTTAATATTGTTGCCGTTAAGCTGTTTTCAATCTTATTATTGAGGCTGTTAGGTTCAGTTTGCGTTGGCGCCGCTCAGGGTAATGATTCACGAAAATTTACTCAGATGGCTTTTTGTATCAAATGCCAGTAAGCTGAATCCGACTTTATAGAGTTTGAGGTAAAGTTCTATATCGCTTGGGTTGCGCAAACATGCGTAGTACCAAAACTACGCATGTTTCAATTGCCTCGCTGTCTCTGTCTCCCTTCACGCATCACCATTCGAGTGAGCGGATGAGCTGTAGCGACGCTCGTGATTTCGAAAGGCACGGAAGGTTGTTTTTGTTATGTTTTTTGCGTTTCGAAGGTTCGGCTCGGTGTTATAAACCGACCAACCGAAGTAGACATCTCACGCTGACGTAGAGCTATACATATTTTTGTCTAGTTGGTTTGGTCAGTTAGTACTTAGGTGGTCGGGCAAAAAATGGACCGAAGCACCGAATCTTAGCCAGGTGCAAGAATTTGAGGGCGGAGAGGACTTAAAAACCTACCAAGTGAAGGAGACGACTGGCTCGGAAGAAAAGCTATACATTGCATTTGTCTAGTTAATTTGGTCGGTTAGTGTAGTTAGGCATTGCTACCTGCGGCGCTACCACGAACTTAGAAAGTCGAATTTCGGGTATTTCCATCTCTATCGCACTCCCTTACTCGAGTGACAGGGATGCATATATTACGAACTTCGACTTTCGAAGTTCGTGGTAGCCGCTCAGCCTGTTATTTTCGAGTTTCCGTTCGAGTTCATCGGAATGTAGCGAATTCAGAGTATTTTTTTTGAATGCGTGAAGAGTTTTGAGTCTCTAAAACGAACTCATACTTTTTGGTACCAGAAATCCTACTTATCTATACTCTAAGAGGAAAAGTCAGTAAGCCGGGCGTCAGTAAACGAATATCCAGTAGGTAACATTATTATAATGTAATGTTGTTAGATTTTTTGATACTTCCTGAAAGGTAATACCCGTAGTAAGAATTTGAATACCACGCAATTGCACCGCACAAATACGTAGTATAAAATAAATAGCTTATTATACGTAAATACTTCGGAAACTATAGTCGCTGTTGCTATCAATAACTTAAAAAGATTCATGTATTGAGGTGTGTAGTCCCTGGGCGAGAGCTCGGTTGAACATATATATTTAAAAAAAAAAACGATTTTTCCTGAACAAGAGACCAAGCTAGATCAATTTTTCGCCCCGGTAAAACCCTACATTCCAAATTGCATTAATTTATTTAATCGCATGGCATACATTATTTTCGGCCTTTAAGGTTTGTCACTCTTTAGTACCACCCAGGGGACACGTGCAGTAGTGGCAGGGACCTATCTCCTGCGGACGCGAGTAACAGTTGTCCCCCCTTTTTCAAGTTAGTGGGCAACTCGACAGTTAGCAGTTCTCAAGACGCCCGAAGGCCTCTAACTCGGCTTAACGACTACTGTCATAGACAGCAGCCGGGATCAACTGCTTATATAGCGTGCCTTCCAAAGCACGGAAGCGCTAATTTTTATTAACCACTCAAATTTCATTGAAATCGTTAGAGCCGTTCTAGAGAACGTGATTTCAAATATCAGCATCATCATCATCATATTAGCCGAAAGACGTCCTCTGCTGGACATAGGCCTCCCCCAAAGAGTGCCCAAGTGACCGGTCCTGCGCCACCCGCATCCAGTGCAAAGCTCAAAGTCACCCAAAGGGCAATGGAGAGGGCCATGTTGGGAATTTCGCGTGATTGCATCAGAAATGAGGCTATCCGCAGCAGAACCAAGGTAACCGATATAGCCCTCCGAATCGCTAAACTTAAGTGGCAGTTGGCTGGGCACATAGCACGTAGAACCGATGGCCGTTGGGGCGGAAAGGTTCTCGAGTGGCGACCGCATACCGGAAGGCGCGGCGTAATAGGTAGGCCCCCCCACAAGGTGGACTGATGGCCTGGTAAAGGTTGCGGGAGTCCGCTGGATTTCAAATATATTTTTTACATACCAATATTGCTCGTTTGATAGTGTGTGATATAGGTATTGTCGTACTGTTGGCTACGCGGGTCCAGGTTTAACGCACTGGTCGACTGCTCTCGTGATTTTAGTATGACCGGTTAAAAAAGCTGGTCGTAACGGCGAGACCGGTCGCAACGGAACCGGACCGGGTGCTAAATGGGTCCCGCCTCATCGGTCCTTTGCATAAACTTTTAAGGCCGAGCCACACCGACTGCGTGTGCAGCACGTACTTACACCGCTGCGTTGTAATGTATGAATCCTCATACGACATGACACACCGGATGCCGGTGCACGTCTCACACGCAGTCGGTGTGGCTCGGCCTTAAAACATCTATACGTAGCGTCCGGCGAAGCGCTATAACCGAGCATTATCTTTTTTCCTAGTTGAATGTAATTAACGTGCAAGAGGTTATTACAATAATCACAATGTTAATATAAGTGTTCAAAGTTTTAAGAGGGATATTCTGTCTTTTTTTCCGCAAAACGCACCTTCATATGAAACGATTTTCATTTACTATGACGCTCGCAGATCGTCACGTCACTAACTGCGAGCGTTTTCTCTCTAGCAAGCAATATTAAAACGTTTGTAGCTTCGTAATTCTTTGAGATATCTGAGGCTCTAGTATAAGTTTTACCGAATCAAAACTTCACGATCGCGTTTGCGTTTTACCCACAATTTGTATGGGATTTGACAGCTAAACGCGAACGCGGTCGTAACGTTTTGTTTCGGTAAAACTTATGCTAGAGCCTCTGAATGGGATTTTCGTCACTACACTAGTCATATTTATTTGCCTTCTTTCTTTTGGAGTACTTAATAATAATTTTCGAGTCTACACCCGTATATAGAAATGTACAGTTGGTAATAATAGTACATTACGTAACTAGGGCGGTGAATTCGTGAATGTCCCAGATCGCAGGTGTTTGTGGCCCGAACCGAAGATGAGGGCCATAAATATGCGCTCTGGGGCTTTGCGAATTACCGCCCGTGTTGCGTATAAAATTTTACGTCTTCACCTGGCCACAATGCGCGTTTTCCCGTTCGCGCAGCGTGCAGTAAAACTCGCATTATGGCCAGGTGTGACGTAAAAGCTTGTACCAAAAAAAATATTTTTGACAGACTTTTTTTAATTCAGAATGTGCTCTATGATTAATAAAAGTTTAAGAACCACTAGAGGGTTGTGAAATGACCTCCGGCCTCCCTGTCGAGGTTTTTTTCAGAGGGACTACAGTATGGGGTTTCTTCAATAAAGGCGTGTGTACATTTTGAAAGGGTTTGCAACGGGCCTCTTACAATTAGGCGGGCTGTACGCTTGTTTGCCACCGACGTGCTATTAAAAAGTACATTGTCCTCCGCTGGTTTTAACACAGACAAAGACGCGGCAAAAAAGGGTGTGAACAATGTTTAAAACAATCGCCACATTCACAAATAAGGATAAAGCATATTTCCGCCTCCAAGGGCCAAGTTTCCGACCTTGGCCCCGTATAGTTGCGTTGCAAAACACACTCTAACCCCATAGCAATAGGCTTCACATTAGAAAGTGCGCGTTCTGTGTCAGTAGGACAGTGACGCAATAGATGTGGGAACTGTTGTGCAACCATGGTGAGAACGCTTAGAGTCAAACCATCGTAAATTGAATCTTAGATCGTTTTAACAAGGTTTATATTCCTTTGAAATATTCATTGGTGTTACTACCTTTTCGGTTTTAAGTTAAATCTGCAATAGTAAGTTAAAGTTGTTCGTAGACCTTGTGCTATCGGGAAAGAGGTCGTTTTCGCTTGTATTGTTTTAATGTAATTTGCTTTGGGAAAGACTTGTGGTTTGGTGCATTAAAATGAAGTTTTGTTTACCTGAAATCTGCGGTTTATGTAACTTGGCAACTGAAGAGACTTAGAGAATCCATGGCTAGTATAACTTGAACCCTGAGATTCATAACATCTGTGGGCAGTCGTGGATCATACTTGCGCTGGTTAACTGGTACTGGCAAGTTCAGAATTATAGTACTAATAATAATATTCTTTATTGCACCACAACATAAGAAAAACATGTTTTTTCAATAGTAGGTACATTCTGGCTTTAAAGCGATATCTTCCAGACAACCTTTGGGTAGCAGGAAATTCTACTATATTACCTATTATAAATGCGCAAGTTTGGATGTTTGCATGTTTGTTACTCAATAACGCTTAATTTAAATTTCATTGAGAAATATAACTGTTTCGTAAAAACTTACCCTGTGTTAATTTTTTTTTTACTTAATCCTGACTTCCCGGCTATTGTATTATTTTATTATCATATCATATTATTATTTCCAAAATTTGATGATCATTTCGACAAAAGAACTAAAATAGTTATCAATTTGGATGTTCAGAATTATGTGGTACTACCCTCGGCATGCCTGGTAGGGTCTGACAGACCCGGGCTGTGAAATATTCATCGTAATTTTTTTCGATTTTAAATTTACCGCGTCGCGGCTCTGAGTAGCTTCGCCTTATTAACTACCCGACATTTTGACGCTGCTCCCGCAGTCGGTCACGAGCACCCCCTCGATTTGGACGTGCGCAAAGTGCGCGCGGGCCTGAGAAACCCGACCAGGCATACGGCGTAACATTTTATAGCCAAGTACATTTACACTATTATCCGTATACATTTTATATGCATATATATTTTATAGATAGTATGTGATACATGGATATATCGGTGCCTTAAATAAACCTAAAATTGAAGTTGATCTTGGGTATACGTTTAATTTTTATGCTTTTAGACATGAGAGTTTATTTTTGTTGATGGAAATATGAAATATTTTTATGTATGTAATAAATTCTTAAGGAGTTTCTGGAATTAAGACTTAGATTTATTTCTAGTAAAATTAATGTACAAAATAAACCAAAAACACACAAATTAACGCATTAAAAAAATGATTCATTTGTAAATTATATTTTTACATTTACGGGTTTGTCAGACCCACCAGGCATACAATGTGACTTTCGTTCACCAGGCATGCCAAGGGTTAACAACTGTGGTACTCTCACTCTATGATTAAAAAATGAACGTCATGTGCAATGGACCTTCTGTACTTCAGATACTATTAATTATTTTGTGGGTATACCCAACAACCAACCACACTTGTCATTTGACTATCCTACCACTGTGTCCATAAGCATAGAGCGGTTGTCATTGTGTCATCTTGTCGCTGAGCAAACCAAACGGGGTAAACCAAACTTATTCAACGAGTTCAGTTTTAAAAATAAATATCACATTACAACCGTGTAAATACGTACAATACCGTACAATAAAAAATAAGTTGACGCAATACCGCGTCACGCGCAGTGAAAGGGTTGGCCACACTAGCCCCGCTATTCTGTATAACTTGCTTTAAAGTCACCTTACCGTTCACCTACAAATATATCTTGCCGCCGCGAATCATACTGACTAAGAGTGCTCTTACACGGGCGATAAAAATTGCCGAATTTCCGGAAATTTTGACGTCACGGCCATTTCAAGCAATTCGAATATTGCTCAATATGGAGCAATCATTGCTCCAGTTTGGCGCCATTCTGGCCCCATTCGAATTGCCCCATATGCAACAACTCGGGAAACTAGGCAATTCGTTTGATTTGATATGGAGCAACACGGCAATAAAGGGAACAATTCGAGAAATCATTTCCGAAATAATTGCCGCAATTTCTATAAACAGCCCCATATTGCCCAATTAGTTGCCCCATTAATTTCGGCAACGTGTCGCCGGGCAATAATTGCCCGACAAATCGCCCGTGTAAGAGCACCTTTAGAGTAGGGTGAGGTAAGGTGAGGTGAGGTGAGCCGCATTCGCGTTCCGAATACCAGCCTAGGACCCGTGACTGTATGAAAGTGAGTTATTATAAGAGTGAGTGTTACTGAGTTATTATAGAATTGGTAACCTAATGGTTCTATTATGGTTCATCACAATCAGACATTATAGCATGACGTACAATATTAGGATTCTATCAGCATGCCATTGAAATATAATGTACTAGAAATAAAAAATAACACATGCATCCAATTTTTTAGAATACGAATTAAACAATAACAAATACAACTTAGAAAAGTTGAAAAACCTCCGACATTTTCATTTCAAAGTCCAATATCTCAAAAACGGCTGTACAGATTTTCATGAAACATGACTATAAGAACACTCGGATAAGTTTGCCTATCTCGCTCTACCTACCTTCCTCTCAATTGCTCAAAGGTTAGCTGGAAGAGATCCCTTATAGGGATAAGTTCGCCTTTGTACTTTGATCTATTGTATGACATGTATATTCCTTAACCTGTTATTGTGTACAATAAAGTGCTTACATACATACAAACATACTCGGGATCACATCAGCTTTCGAATAAAAAAAACCGCATTCAATTCGGTCCATCCGTTTGGGAGCTACGATACAACAGACGGATACACAGACACGTTAAACTTATAACACCCCTCTCTTTGCGTCGGGGGTTCAAAAACAAATATCACAATGGCAAACAGGTATACCTACAAGAGAAGAAAATACCATACAAATTAATAAATTAGTTATATCACGCGCAGTGAAAGGGTTAGCCACCAGGCCCCGTGACACTCGGGCCCAGCGAGGGCGCGGTGTCGTAACTTTGGAAAGCGGAGAGAGCTGCCCAAGTGCCCAAAACTCGTGTTGCGAAACCCGCACCAGTTGCGTGGCCCAGTTACTTTCGCGATTTTTGCGCTGCACTTGTAGAGTTGCGAGTTAAAGTTGGGACGTTGCTAAAACACGGGAAACACGTGCCGCTGTACTTCTTTCTAACACAACTTTGTTGCCAAGATGAGGAGTTGCTAAGAACACGTGTTGGGTTGTGTGAAGGGTGTAGGCTCCGACAAGAATCCTACGGTCCCCCGCCTGTCGTTGAAGGCGAATAAGGGGGTCATTGAGGTCGCAGTGCTCTGGCGGGGGCTGTTAAGCATCCCAGGGAAGGTGACAATGTTCTTTGTCCTAGGACGAGCCAATGGGGCGAGACGCGAGGGGGGCTCCAGTGCGTTCAGCATGAGATCCTGGAGTCCCCTGCATGAGAGCGCAGATGCAGGGCACCGTGGAGTTTTTGGTGGATAGAAATACCACTTAAACCCAGTCATCCCCCGGTGCTTGGGTCACTGGTTCGTAGGTTTTCTCCACGAAAACGAAAGTAGATGTGACATGGTTTTGAAACGATAAACACGAGGACAGTGTTGTCACTGATAGTATGTGTGTAATACTTTATTGTACACAAGACATTGGTAAAATAGAGACAAAAAAGGGTAAACTAGGTACAAAGGCGAACTTATCCCTTAAAGGGATCTCGTCCAGTTAACCTTTGAACTATTGAGACGAGACTGATAGATATGGTACTTACCTAAGCGTCCTGGAGGTTAGGTTTCATTCGAAGCCCAGTTTTTAAATTTTTTGCGTTTTATGGCATTTGTAAAGCTGCAAGTTGAAAATTTCGATCATAGTGGAAAATTGAAAAATTATTCGCCACGAGCGGGATTTGAACCCACAACCTCTGGAATCCGTTCATCGCTCTCCCAATTGAGCTACCGTGGGTCCGCTGCAAGTTGAAGTTAGTATAGGTGATGATAAGTTGTTGTGATCAGTTGTCTCATTCGCCAATTAAAAAGAGGTTAGATTTTCTCGTCTCGTCAGTTGTGCTAGCTGCTGATTATTTTATTTATTTTATTTATTTATTGACCTCAAAAAACCTAAGTCTAAGGTACAGATTTTACCCCGCCAAATCGCAGATGTGAAATTTGATCGCAAATGCGTCGAGGACGGCAGAAAAGTCTGCATGTGACCTGGTTTGAGGCATTAATTAGTATAAGTAATATTCTTCTAAAACAAAACATTTTGGTACAGACGCCATCATCTCACAGTACCTTAAGCATTCGCGATACACAGTTCCCCAACTAATTCCAAAAACGTCCACATCCGGTGCTGATGCAAGAAGCGCATTGAGACTGTGTAGAGCTCTGACAGAAGGAGAGTTTTTGCGCGCTATTGTGCGCGCCTCTGGCGGAGCTAGCAATAGCCGGTTACGCGGACGAGAATTAATCCTAGGCAGCGAGGGGACTAGCAGACACACCGCCTGACCCACCAGCTCAGGGCAATCTGAACCACCTCGCAAGATTTTGCAAGCGCTCGTTAGTAACAAACAGTTTATGGCGGGCCGTATGGTGGAGTACAGATGCCGTCAAACTTCTTGAACATTTGACCTTGCCTGCGCAAAGGCGAATTGCACCTGCGAGCTGCCCCCCCACTTCGTCCCGCACGTTCAAGAAGTTTGACGGCATCTGTACAGTCATTTGTAGGGAAATGTCACACCCTCGGCATACAAACTTATACGCGGGTGGGTCACAAACAAAAAAAAAATCATTTATTCATTAACTTAATAGCTATTACAAAATTCAGGTTGGCATCTCTTTTTAAGTACAAAATACCTGTATTAAGAGACACCGCTCTTCCTTATTGGTTTGCTAATGCTAATAACAGACATTGGTTAAAATAAACAAGGCTTAATTTAATTTAGATATACATCTTTAAGTTAAAACTTACATTACTTTGCGTTATATATAATAAGTTATACAAAAAGAAAAGAACTGTGCGTGTATGTGTGTGTGAGTGCGTAGTGCGTAGAAGGTCGCTTCACACATACTATAAAATCCTGCCTGTTCATCAACTCTAATTTACTAATTACAACATTAACGACGTAAACACCGTCTTGGTAACATAGCTGCAAAGTCGTAAGTCACATAGCAATCTATGACATTGAGTTGTTTAGGATAGTGGCAGAACCGCTTCCGCGGTGTGATGTCGTCATAGTGACGTCATCTCTTTGTTCGAACGGTTGATTCGGAGGTTTATTTTGAATCGCTGTTTTAATCCCAGAGAAATATGACATGAACGTTTATTTTTCATTTCTTAAGTAGTGAATTCGCATATATATTTACTTCAATTTGGCAAGCTATAGAGTCGCCTTCTTAAATTTTTTTTATGACCACCCTTTTGTTTAAATTATCCATCTTAACACCCATAGTTGCTTGTTTATAATTTACTAGCGACCCGCCCCGGCTTCGCCCGGGTACTATATTGCACATATCCTTCCTCTTGAATCACTCTATCTATAAAAAAACCGCATCAAAATCCGTTGCGTAGTTTTAAAGATCTAAGCATACATAGGGACAGACTGCGGGAAGCGACTTTATTTTATACTAAATAAATCAATATTAAATATTAAGGGACAATCTTACACAAATCGACCTAGTCCCAAACTAAGCAAAGCTTGTACTATGGGTACTAGACGACGATATACATACTTATATAGATAAATAAATACTTAAATATATAGAAAACATCCATGACTCAGGTCCAATTATTCGTGCTCATCACACAAATGAATGCCCTTACCGGGATTCGAACCCAGGACCTCTTGCTTCGTATGCAGAATCACTACCAACTAGGCTAAAGCGGTCGTCAAAACTATTAGATAGTACTATGTAGTGAAAACCCTAATCTATTTAATATTATACTTGATTCAAATCGCCTCGCCTTTTCTGTACTCTTGCCGGCTAGCTAGAGGACACAGCCAAGCTATTTCATTAAGCTGCTACTGATTAGTGAAGTTACAATACTGTATCACACTAACAATATGCACCGCAAGCAATACTCCCCAAAATGTCTCGTGAATGTAAAGACATATGAATAATTTCCATACGCTATTGTTTCAGTGATGGCAGCAGTGCTGGCAGCCCGAAAGAGGCGTGCGCGGCGCAATCCCCACCGCCGCACGGACCACACGTCCCCCACGGGCCACACGGTCCGCACGGGCCTCACGGGCCCCACGGACCCCACGGACCACACGTACCTCATGGGCCGCATGGGCTACATGGCCCGCATGGACCGCACGGTCCGCATGCGCCGCACGCACCCGGGAAAAGGGAGAACCGCCCTGAGCCTAGACGGCTTAGTATCGGTGAGTCTGTTTTATTATTTGAGAGTTTTTGACGCCTTTGTTTTTCTATAAGGCTAGAGTCGACGAATATCAGATCAGAGTACATGGGTGCTCGGGACGCATCCGAATAAATTTACCAACGTAATTCTGACCATATTTATTTAAAAAATGAACTGTCATATTCGAACGGCCTTATCACGCAATAAGTGGCAAGATAGAGCGTCCGTCTCGTTCCATCTAACGGTGTCAGCCAGTGACGGACGCTCTATCTTGTCACTTATCGCGTGATAAACCCGACCATGATGCGGGGCTTGGATTCCTTATATTTTGTCGATTCTTGTATAAGGCGCAGTAGGTGTAAAGGGAGTGTAAAGAATGAATTTGCCAACAAACTGCCTCGCAGTTACGTGAAGATTTGTGTATGTACAAAATTTGTGTAATTTGAAAAAGAGACTGGTTTACCAATTCTATAGCTCACAGAACCTTGCCATGCAATAATGAACGTTGCAAGTTATTAATGATATACTCCTAGTCCTATATACTTTTGACGCTTAGAGACCGTATACATCTCTACGAACATTGAATAATTATTAATTGTATTTGGACGCTCAGGGACCTTATACATCTCTGGAATACTGAATTAATATCATTAACTTTCTGTTAATTCACAGACCTTATTCTTATCGAATGTAATGGTCATATTTTGTTTTGTTTTCATTAACTTTGTGACATTTAGTGTGTTGTTATATCAGTCCTTAATGTGCAAATTTTAAATTATTATTGTGTTAGATTATTATTCTTTTTTTGAAAGATTATTATTTTTATTGTAAATTACCGTTTGACATGTAAAAGTGCCCTTGTGGCAGAATAAATAATATATATTTGTATTTTGTATTTGTAGTCTTTTACAAATCATTTAAAAAAATAAATAAAAGCAAAGACATTATAGGCATTATATTTAATATAGCAGACATTATATATAATAGTGGACATCTTTCGACTGATATGATGATAAAACATTTTGCTCTACTCCTGAAAAATATTGGTAAACTAACTTGGATACCTCTCGAGCACCTTGCACATTGAGTAGCATGTTTGTTTGAAGTCGTTGTCGGTTCTCAGGGGGCGGCGCCGGCGGCTCGCGGCGCGCCGCGCCCGCCGACCGACGCAGACCAGGTATATACAGACAGACATACATACGGTACTCGACGCATGTATACGAGTATAAAAAGGATGATGGCGAAACAACACCGGCGGCTATACATTTTATCACCGTTAAGGTTTGAATTGGAACCCGAGGGGCTTCATGTATCTCTCTCTCTTCTGTCTCTGTCTCGGAAATCACTCGGTGTCATGGGCACAAAATTATATTAACTCACTACCAGCAGAGTTAAAACTGGTGCAAAACAACGCAGTTTTTACCAAACCTCTAAAATAGTACATTTTACAACTAGTGGGAAAAGAATGTCTTTTTACCACTAGTACCGAGGTATCTTGCCACGAGCTGGAAGCTAGTGGCAAGACTCGGTACGAGTGGTAAAAGACATTTCACACGTGTTGTAAACGACGTTTTTTAATACAATTGCGAAAAATAATAAATTAATTTATCATTGCGATAAAATATGCTTGCTTCGAAGTTATTTTTGAACGAACCCATACTTTACAAATGACACTGACAATGACAACATACTATTGGAATCAGCGCCATCGGGTAAAAAATCTAATATAAAATTACTGCGTTTCGAAAGTATAGTTTGGAACTAAATAGTTAAAAGCACTAGTTCGAGAAATTGAGCTTCTCGTACGCTACGCAGCCACAAAAAGTACCACTTTTTGAGCAACTGTATTAAAAAAACTATTTACCAGCCTAGCGTGCTATTGCGTTGACGAATTTGTCGAGGTGTGTGGTGACCCAAATTCTGCAAATTAAAATGATTGCTACGGGAATCATAAAACCATGATAAAAAATAAGTATAAATGTAACACCTTTGATTCTACTGTACCTATGTATTTACCATGCTGACATGTAAAATATTGAATTTTATTAATAAATATTTGATTCTGAATCTGTCGCTCGAACTAACAGGTGCGACAGAGAGGGAGATACACGAATGAAGTTCGTTTTGTTTCGCGTTAGCCCCTCCGACCGCAGTCAGACTCTCGAGATTGCCTTACCCCTTATAACTCAGAGAGAGAGAGAGTGACCTGTACAGTGGGTGTGCCCCGGCCGCGACCCTGGCGGACGTGGGAGAGGGAGGGAGCATTCGCATGCCTCCTGTCCTCCTTTCATCCTTTTTTTTCTTTGGGGGAATGCGTCGATGCACCGTCCGGGATTCCAGGGCAGAAGGGCATGACTACCCACTAAACCCCCAACTGTCCAGCCAATTTGCTTTCAAGGAGGGTAAAAGGATCGCTTACGAGTGCTACTTTGTCACTCACGACTAGCCAGCTTTAAAGGCCTGGCCAGGGAGAGCGCCCCGGACAATTTCGAGGCGCTTCAATACCGTGGACCTATTGGGTAGCTGGGGTCCTGTACCTACGTAATTCTGCCTTGTGAAAACAACCATTGATTTGCTCTTGTTTTTAACCCCCGACGCAAAGAGTTAAATAAGTTTAAAGTGTCTGAGTATCTGTCTGTGGTCCGAATTGAATGCAGTTTTTTGTGTCATAGATCATTTTATCCCGAGTGTTCTTAGCCACGTTTCATGAAAATCTGTTCGGCCGTTTTTGAGATATTGAAATTAAAATGTCGTGGGTTATTTAACTTGCAGTTATTCTTTGGGAGGGCTGTAGTTAACAAACTTCGTCCCTTACCTCCTAACAATGGTTTCAGTTACATTTGTCGATATAATGCAGGTGCACAAGGAATGCCCCGACTAGTTGTTAACTTTTTACCGTGTGTTACAGAAATGCGCCTGAGTCCGGGCGCCGGTCCGTCCGCGGACCCCCACCCCCCGCACCACCACGCCCCACATCACCACCACATGGTAAACACTTACTATCACATGCTAAAAAAAATAAGGCGAAGTTAAAAAATAGACTAATAAAATTAATCTTTGTTTACATCATCGAAAAATCAATGCAAACTCCCTGCCGAGTCTTGTCTATGCTGTAATACACCAAAATGCAACTAAAATGTAGGTATACAGGTGGCCTAGCGTGTCCCCTGGCGGCCAGGGTGGTGATTAAGGGTGAATTGCACCAAACCGTCTGTAATCGTAAGCGGTGTTCGTTAAAATCTGAATGTATGGAACGTTTGACAAGTTTCTATGGACTGACAGCTGTCAGCGCCATATTTAACGTTGATCGGTCTGTAATCGTAAGTCGATGTAACTCGCCCTAAGAGTGTCAAACTTTAAAAGGCCAAAATAATGTTAGCCATACCAAGGCGCGGACACTCCGCGATATACTTTCATCGCTACAAGTACATGCCGGTGCCCCAACGTTGGGGAACCGGCATGTACTTGTAGCGATGAACGTCGACGTCGTCGTCGACGACGTCAGAGGGCCGGTGTCCTGCCGTTTGACCAAAAGGCATTTGGCAAAATTACACTTGACAAACAACGTTTAGCAAAAAAATGTTTCGCCAATTGATCATTTTACTACTAGTCATTTTACAAATGACTCACTTTGCAAAATGATCAATAGTTAAATTTACATTTTAGAAATAATTATTTGACAAAATAATCATTTAGCAACTGAGTTATCAGACAAAACTATTATTGGTCTAAAATGGGGCAATTAGACTAATCATGGAAAAAACCTAGGTCTCCGTTAGGTACGACGACGAGCGAAGCGAGGAGGAGTGTTAGGTTGAACTGCGAACACACAGCGCGCGAGCCGAGCGAGCGAAGCGAGCGTGCCGCGGTAGCGGCCGGCGAAGCGCCAGAACCGACAACTTTTTACTAATACTAATCTAATCTTGTAACTTACCTGTAAATAATCTGTACCAAAAGAAAGTTGACATTTGGACAAATGCTTAATTTGCGAATCATATTATTTGGTGAAATGAAAAAAAGTCAATTGTCATTTTATTATTTAACCCATTTACCAAGTGCAGTGTTTGCTAATTGATCATTTGCTAAGTGAGTTTTTGTAAGATGATACTTTTGTCAAATGTCTCGTTTGCCAAATGATCATTAGGTGAAACGTTGTTTGTCAAATGGACTTTTGTCAATAATTTTTTGGTCAAACATTAGTGAACCCAGAGGGCCATTAATCTTAATGTTTTGGCTGAGAAGAAAGCGCTTTTTGTAAAGATCAAAGGAGTGTCCCTTCTGTACTTGTACTATTATCTATTCTGTGGCCATACGATTAAATAATAAATCGAATTGCCTCGGAGTTAGGTCAACTGCGCACCTGAGCTAACAGCCAAAACAGTATTTACTTATCCGGAGACCCCAAGGTGGGACATCACTAAGATAACATTCATTTATTGTCCAGAGCTGTGTACAAAAAGATCACATAATAAATATTAAAGTCCCAACAGTTTGCCCATTCCGGGCGTACAATAGTAAATTATTACATTACAACAACAACATTATTTAATCTAAACATACAAAATATTCATTAAAATTTATAAAATAAAAACATTTAATTAATAGCCATTCCTGGAGCTTTCTTTTAAATTTAATCCCAATTTGTGACTTGATATACTCAGGTAAATGATTAATAAATTTAATGCCATATGAGCTGTTGCGAAGCATAAAGCTAGAAGGTCCAACGGTACTTACATCGTATTTATAACGAGATCGGGTATTATTTAAGTCATTTTTTTTCATGAGACTGACATTTTTTCTTTTACAAATAAACTAATTTGTAGTATATATATACACGTCAGAGTTAGTATTGTATTCCTTTGAAAACGTCTCGTAAGGATTCCATATATCTAAGCTTAAAAATAATTCGTATACATTTTTTTGTAAAACAAATGTAGACTCAATGGCAATGAAAGCTTGTACCATTTTTTTTCTGACTGAAGATTCTAGTCAAACTGTATACGTTACAGGACACGAATCCCTTGGAGGGTGCCGCCGAGGGCAGCGGCGCGGGCTCGTCCGACGGCGAGCTGTCCTCGAAGCCCGGAGACAGCCCCAGCAGGAAGCGGAGACGGATCTCGCGGCATCGACCCTCAGGTAAAATGTTTAACCATTTGACAGCCACAGTGTGCTGTGGCAGACAGCTAAGGGCCTCATCACACTTGCGATTTGTGGGCGAGTTGAAAGCGTAGCAAGCGAGTTCGCCGCGAGAGCGCGGCGAGTTCGCCGCAAGTGCGCATCGATTTCGTCGCGAGTGCGCAATGAATTCAATGCGTACCTACTCGCTGGAAAATTCGCAGAGAGTGATCTGCGACCTGGACAGTCAATTACAAAATGGATTCCGAGGAGGAAACACTTCTGTTAGCTTTACTGCTTCGGAGACGTGCAACAATGTTTGAATCTTCCGACGATGCCATTATTATTGCTAAGTCCGTAGTTAATAAACTACTACAAATGGTAGATATTAAACTGAAGTGGGTAGAAATGAATTTTGCTGACGATTGTACAGCAAGGCGTCCTAATTCTTGACGCGGCGAACTCACTGCGCACTCGCGGCGAACTCGCTGCGCGCTCGCTTCGCTTTCAACTCGCTCACAAATCGCATTTACATACATATGTATGTGGCATATTCTTTGGCACGCCCTGCAGCCTAAACCGTTTGACGGATTTCGACATATGAAGTGTCATTGGATTCCTCTTAATCGTGGGAGTGACATAGGCTATAAAATTAAAAAAAAACCAGTTGCGTTTTTTGAAAAATCTTCTGAATTCACTTGTTTATCACTGGTGTCGGGTAGGCAGCGTTGCAGGCGATGTTGGCACATTACGTGAATATACCCATACTATTTATAACCGGAAGTGAAGGAATATCCAACTCTCGGCCATATTTTTTTTCTTACTTTGGACAAATTTCTCGACCTGCTGCCATGTATTTTATCATGTTGTCATGAGAATTTAGGTGTATGGGTAGTGGGCTTACGGTCTAGGACTTGGTTCTATTTTGTGACTTTCTGAAGGTTGAGCTTTGTAATTTGTTAGTGAGAGTTTTGTATGCACCCGCCACGGATATTTTTACACTTGACTCCACTAACAAAGTTGGGGCTCAGAAAATGTCAAAAACAAGGTGATTTTCTAAAGATCGTATTACCTTTACAATATCATCATTACCAATTCATAGTTGTAAGAAGAAACTTTCAAATTATTTCAGGCAACATGCCTTTGAATATTTAGCAAGCAATATTAGCTTACAACATTTTGAACTATGTTATAAGTCATATCATAGCACTAATTGTTTCGTTTTTATAATTACATATATTTTTCTAACACATTGTTGTAATGCACATATTACTTTGCGGTGAAGATAAAAAAAAAATGTCTCCAATTATAAACTCAGCTACTATGTGAATATAGTAGAAAACATGAGTACTATCATAAAAAAAGAAAATTGGGGACAATTACACAAATCGATCTAGTCCCAAACTAAGCAAAGCTTGATCATGTTTATGAACTTTTGTTTATGTCATTACTGAGCACTGTATTTGCGTTTCAGGCGACAGCAATGTTTCAGCGCCAGCGCCCGCGGCGGAGCGCCGGACTCCTCGCCACCACTACCAGTAAGTGTAATCTCATCATCATATCAGCCGAAACACTTACACTGCTGGACACTGGCCTCCCCCAAAGAGTGCCACAATGACCGGTCCTGCGCCACCCGCATCCAGCTGACTCCAGCGACCTTCACCAGGTCATCAGTCCACCTTGTGGGGGGCCTACCTACGCAAGCCATGCAGAACACTGGTGAATTCGTGAACGCCCCAGATCGCAGGTGTTTGTGGCCCGAACCGAAGGTGAGGGTCATAAATATGCGCTCTGGGGCTTTACGAATTACCGCCCGTGTTGAGTACAAAATTTTACGTCTTCACCTGGCCACAATGGGAGTATTCCCGTACGCGCAGCGTGCAGTAAAACTCGCATTAAGGCCAGGTGTGACGTAAAATAACTTTAACAAATCAAATTCTACCAGCGTTTCTGAAGTGAAGATCACTGTTAAGAAGAAACGCCGAAACAACCTCAACAGACAGTCATTAATTGCCAAAAAAAGCTTATTATAATGATAGTTCTTAAGCTCCTTAAAATAATTCAAACTGATTATGAGTAAAAATAAAAAAATATAATGCGTTGTTCTGCAAGAACACGTGTCCGAATAAGCTATATGAATAACTAAGCTATGCATTGTCTTGTTAACCTCGTAAGTCCCCGTGTACTTGTACAAGTACAAACTAGACATATTAGTTCAGACCTGATCATGAAACTGCATAGCACGAATAACTGCCTAATGTACTTACCCAAGTACAAATTCTTCATTCCCCATGTACCGGGTATTTTTTTGTCTCGGTCTGAAGCACTATTCTTGGTTTGTACTTGGTATAGTACATCCCGCAGATATGAATACTGCTATTGAAAAAACACAGGACTTACGAGGTAAACCGGTTATATCGTAACCATGTGTGCGCATAAAAACGATATCAACAGTCCAGTCATGTCCTATCAATCGGTGAAATCATCATCATATCCGCCGAGAGACGTCCACTGCTGGACATAAGCCCCACCCAAAGGTTTTATTTAAGGCGCCGTAGGTTCATGGTCTTCTCTCCCTCTCATTAAGCATAAGCGTGAGCGAGATGGAAGTGCGTTCTCAAAAGGGCGGATATCATGTTTTTTTTTTTTATTTAAATTTTCTGGCCGTTCAAATAAATAAAAATGTAATCACTGATTTCTCTCAAACATGAATTTGCCGATTTTTAAAAGCCATTTTAATTTTTTTCTATCGAGCGAAAATTGCCTAGTCATGTTTCGCCTCGCCTCAAGATTACTATTCGTATTTTTTTGAAACCATATTATTGAAAACCGACGCATTATATTTATTCAAAAACTCTGTTCGCTTAATTTCGCTGAACCTACGGCGCCTTAAGTAAAACCTACTATTCGCTGGTTAAAAGTACCAGGCGCCCAGAGCTGGAAGGTACATATGTCCCGCGAGCTTACGAGTCGGTATTGTTTCCGCAGTCGGCGGTACGTGAGCGGCGGCGGCGGCGGCGCGCTGTGGCGCGAGCGCGTGCTGTCCCCGCTCCAGCACCAGCACCAGCACCAACACCAACACCAACACCAGCACCAACACCAGCACCAACACCAGCACCAACATCAACATCAACACCAGCACCACGCGCCGCTGCTGCTCGACATGAACCAGGTACCGTCTCCCTCTTTCACTTCCCAGACATTGTTACTATTATAGTGCGTTTTTTTTTAGCATTAGAAAGAAGGATAAAGCACGAAGCACGAGGTCTTTTATATGAGACATAATTAAAGTCCACACAACTGTCAAATTATCTCGAACAGCCATTAAAAAAGACTTACATTATTGTTGTGTACCCTAAAAAGTGTTTTCATTATTCATATCTAATTAATACTTACAACAATATATTTGTTTTCAAAGTATTTATTTTTTGACTCTATGATTTTTATTTTCGTTATTCAGTTCTGGAAAGTTTGCATGATAAAAAACCTAAAAAAAGGGGTTTGAAACGATCGGTTGTCGTTGTCGACATTGACAAAATTGTCAATTGTATTGCGTTCTTTGTTGAATTCAGATTACGAGATTATGATCAATTTATCAACACGGTTGAAGAGTTCGTGATTAATGTTGGTGGAGAGTCTGACAACACGGTTGAAGAGTTCGTAATTAATGTTGGTGGAGAGTCTGACAACACGGTTGAAGAGTTCGTAATTAATGTTGGTGGAGAGTCTGACAACACGGTTGTAGAGTTCGTAATTAATGTTAGTGGAGAGTCTGACAACACGGTTGTAGAGTTCGTAATTAATGTTAGTGGAGAGTCTGACAACACGGTTCAAGAGTTCGTAATTAATGTTGGTGGAGAGTCTGACGACACGGTTGAAGAGTTCGTAATTAATGTTGGTGGAGAGTCTGATGACGCAACATCTTCAGATGAGGAATAGGTAAATAAGTGGCAGAAGTGCAGTTCTCTTTGACGAAGCACCTCAACTACTCTTTCTTCTTGCTGCTCGCATTAAATTACATAGTTTATCGATATTAATTTAACGCGGCCGCCGGCAGATGTAGGCACCCACTTCTTCTTCTTCAACTTAAGAGCTCTGCTCTTGTCGGTGGAGTAACCGCCATTCAGCTCTACGCTCTGCCACTGCTTTGAGCTCCTGGTACGACACTACATTGACCTTCTGCTTGACCTGGTCCATAAAAGCAAGCCTTCCTCTGCCTCTTCTTCCCTCTATTTTCCCTTCGATTATAGTTTTTATGTAAATGTCATGTCGTAACAAGTGCCCCAACATATAGGTACCCACTTAAGGCTAGTAAAGTAAAGCTAAGTTTTATTTTATAGTACTTACATAATTTTATTTACATAATAAATTGATGTGGAAATACGCACTTTTTATTTATTATTAAATAACTAATATATGCCCGTTCTCGTTCTGTTAAGGACTTGGTAACATCTAATATTTGTCCCAAGCAGAAAAGGTTGCCGACGACTGCTTCTTTGTTTACCGTATTTCTAATCCTAAAAAAAACGTACTATAGCCATGTGCCATAATAGTAGATTGTACAACAGGTGCATAAAACACACCATTTCACGCGACACGTTTATCGTACATATAACATCGAGTGTAAAAATGGGTTTTATGGACGAATTGTACACTCTACTTTTCACGACGATTGGGAGGAAATTAAATTTAAAAAATCTTTAACAACTGGTTACAATCCAAACAGTGAGAAGTTTTTTACAAAATAACCTGTATCAGGAGGCACTTGCCCTTCCATAACTAACAATTTACTATGTTGTAATAATACTACTAAAGGTAACTTCTTAGAACTATATGTTTGGACTGAAAACTATAGTTTATTTCATGAAGCTTTGTTGGGTACTGTGGCTGTTGGTATCCTTGCCAAGGTCTTAGAATACTAACGAAACATAAAAATTAAAAAAGAGTTTATTCTATGAAGTTTAAGTTGATCATGTGACTGGTGGACCGAATGCCTTGGTCTTCGACGAAGATTTTACTTTAGGCACTAGAGCATAAAAAGCGACTTTATGTCGCCTACACACAGCATAAAGAGGCACTTTTAGAGCATGTGTAGTGAAAATAAATAAGTGAGGTCCCTCATGGATTGTGCCTCACTAGAGATGCAACGGATTGTTTGGCCGGATACCGGATATTCGGCCTGATCACCGGCCGAATATCCGGTATCCGGCCGCCGAATATTCGGCCGGCCAAACGATACCTACATTGTAGTTTGGCGGCGGGCGCGTCGTGCAGGTTTCAACCTGTTACGTATTGTACGACTAGGCTCGAGCGGACCGTTTTCTAGGCAAGAAACGAGTTTTATTATGTCAGTGTACGGAACTATTTCGTATGCAGTACACGTGCGCCCGCCTATTTTTCTGAATAGATAAGTTTTTTAGTATTACTAACCATTTATCAAAATTAAATACCAAACAGAATCACTATTCGGTATCCGGCCGGATAGTGCGCAACTATATTCGGTATTCGGCCGGATAGTATAATAATGGCCAGATACCGGATATCAACCGGATATCCGTCGCATCTCTACCCCTCACAGCGAGATGTCATCCTGCTCGAATTTGGAGCAGCCCAACTGGGGAAGTACCTCCGCCTTGCAGAAGACCACAGCCATAATGACACTACTACTTGCTCTGTAGTAGTGTTGTGTTCCAGGAGGTGAGCAAGGTCGCCAGAGCTCCCGAGGATGCGTTGTGTTGAGAGCGAGGGCATTTGTTCCTTCAGCTGTCAACACGGCGAATCCTAAAACATATCAAGGGTCGGCAACGCCCAAGTAACTCCTGTGGAGTTGCAAGCGTCTATAGGCTGCGGCGTCCGCTTACCATCAGGCGGGCCGTACGCTTGTTTGCCACCGTCGTTCTATAAAAAAATGGACTGATCAACTTTTTCTTATTGCTATTCTGTCACGGAGACAATATTTACAGATTTTCTTAGAAAACATGTTATATCAGCAGACCGGACTCAAACAGCACCCGATCACGAGTATGACGCGTATCTCGGCCTTGTGATCATCAGAATAAAAATAAATATATCGTATACGGTATGGTTTCAGAGGAATTTCGTCCAACGAACACTCCTGTGCTAGAATGAGCCTGCCGAGGTTACCCCGAGGGACTACAGCGCGGGGTTCCCACGGAAAGGCCATGTTTAAATGGCCAGCGAGGCACCCCTGGAGTTGCAAGCGTCCATAGGCTCCGGCGTCCGTTTCGCACGTCACGGAACGCCGAGATGACCTTGTTATTCCACAAGCAAGCTATGACAAAGAAGTATTACTGAAGACTTCATGTTGTATAAGGTTGAAGATCCAACGGAGATGTGCGAAGATGTGTTTTCATATATTTGACACCCTGCATGCCAGGATAATCGCTCCTGTTATGAGTGAAAAGCAGAATGTACTCAGAATACCACTCTTGAACGCCTCGCTACGCTCTGACGCGTCAGTTCACACACTCCTCTAACATTCCAGATGTCGTTACGCGGCGCGCGGCTGAGCGCCCTCGGCGGCGGCGTGGGCTGGCCGCACCACCACCACGCGCATCCTCATCCTCATCCTCATCAGCACCCGCACCGCGACCGCCCGCAGGTATGTCACTTGCAACTTGGGCTTAGGAGCAGTTGGGGGGAGAGACGCAGCCTAAGTTATAAAGCATATCTAATATAAAAAAAAAATCTAAGTAATTTTTCTATACTGACAAAACATGCGAATAGTTACTGAGATTAAATCCGAACTCAGATGATCGAATATATACAGCTAATTGAATATATAAAAACTGTCTACTAACGTTTTATTTTTTTAAATCACGTAGCGAAAGATTAGACACTTGTGGTCTGAGGTCTACTGTGGAGCCGTACCTTTATTTTTTGAAAACTGGGGCTGCGTTTTTCCACCCAGCTATGAGGGACATTGATTACTGTCCTTTGAGGTCGCATGGCTGTGACCTATTTAAAATAAAGTCAGAAATAGGTTATTGTTGGAATCGTCAAAGTGAATTGAAATAATTCAATGCTAGTTAAAATCTTTAATTACGATGCTATTGTTAAATGTTGAAACGATTAATGCCTTGGATTTGTCGGTTTTTCAAAGAGTTTCGATGATTTGTGGCCAAAATTATTAATAAATGGAATTCTCAAAGATCAATGAATAACGAAGTCCCTAATCGTAATTTTGTTGTGCAACAGAGATGCAATGCGATGTTTTCATCATAATAGCCGAAAGACGTCCACTGCTGGACCTCCCCCAAAGAGTGCCAAAGTGACCTGTCCTGTGCCACTATATATAATTACTAGCACAATTTATCGTCGCGGTTCTGGAACACTGGGAGATTTAACATTTATATAACCTTGTCATGCAGTCGAAATGACATCCATCGCATGACAAAAGTTATGTCACTATTCAGTCTCGCAAAGTATAAGAGCCACGACCATTAAGAAAGTCCCTATTAAGGTGTTGGTTACCTCTATAATAAGTTTTAGCTAAGTAATTCGGCGATTGCAAATTCAAGGCAAAAATCTTAATCTTAACAAATCGATTGATAAGTAAGAAACCGGAAAACACTGGCGATCTTTGTTCATCGAATTGTATAAACGTGTATTAATCTACATTCTCTACAGCAGCTTTTCGAAGGAGACACAAACACACAGATATACTTGTATTGGTTAATACGTATATTGCAAATGTAGTCGGAGATTCTATGCGGTTGGATGCTCCTAAATGTCACACGGAGCTGGAGTCTTAATGGCGTTTAGCAGATGAACTTTAAGGTGCGCTTTCATCGCGGCGGAGCGGACACATGCTGAGTTGGCCAATAAATAATTTTGTATTGGTCAATTCTGCACGTCTCCGCTCACGCTCGGTGGAAACGCACCATAAAAAATCAATTGTGTAGTAGTGCAGTCGAGCTTGTAAATATGTATACGATTGTGTACATTTCTATGGCCTAGTCTGTACTATTTGGAATTGTCTAGATTTCTAATAGCATTGCTACATACACAATACTCGTGGTACAAAACCTGTCAACGAACACATTATTTTGATTTCTAAAACGGTTTCAAGGTCATACAGAGATGGGTTTACGTTTTTTCTATGGCCAACACATTTTTAGTGGGACTCATAATATTCATAAATCTGTATGATTAAGTGCGGGTTGCACCTACTCAAAATTACAGACTGACAAACATTCCATACATTCAGGTTCCTGACGGTTTGGTGCGACCCACCCTTAAATCATAAGTTAAAGGTAGAAAAGCATTGGCCACAGGAAATTCTTTTTTTCTGTATGCCCATTTAATGTTAGCGATTCGCATTTTTTCTACAAGACTGACGCCACAGGACTGTTAGAGCGACACGGTTCTAACTCTCCTGTGACTGTGATCCGGTGGAACAAATGGGTGACTATTGTGCGCTAGGCGACTTTTGTCTATCTGGGCATAGCATATAGAGGTTTTTTTTTATATTTAGACTATATTATGTTAGACGTTAAGTTCTTAAGTTAAGATATTTTGTGTGGCGAGAGGGCCAGTTGTCGGTAGGATGTGGTAAATAAAAACACGTTGTATTACATTTAAAAATTGAAGTCATATATTCATTGTGTGCACGAATAACCGGACAGATTTTAGCCATGCATTTCTGACGCTATAAGAAAAATTTTTTTTTGGCGTTCATGTTCCTTAACCCTTTTATTTTCAAGTGATTAGTTTCGGGTGTCATTGTTTGACATTGTAGTAGTAGTCATGCCATAATCGCAAAGGATTTTATTACTGAGTTACGTCGTGAAAACATTGACATAAAAAACCAAACTCTTACATGAAATTATAACCTCCAAATATATCCAGGAATGCGATATTAAAGTTTGTCAGGCTATCCAGGCGCACGGTGTATAAGAGCAACGTACTGCTTAAGCCCGCGCTTATTCCACGTTGACCGAATCTGAGTAAATGTTGTCACGCCCTCTTGGCGGAAACGCACCCTACCGACAAGTGTGAGGTGACCCCCCGCTGACGCGGTCAGGTGACGTGTCAGGTCGGGCCCGGCGCGGGCGCGGGCGCGGGCGGCGTGCCCGGCGAGCTGTGGGGCGCCGTGCTGCCGCCGCTGCCGCTGCGATACCAGGTAACCGGTGCCGGTGGCGGGCACGGGCAGGGCGCAGGGCGACACGGGGTACACTGCTCCGGTCCACTGTGTACTGGCGTTCTTACACTTGAGCGTTATTGGAAACATAACAACATTCCACAGAATAAACCCTGCCATAGATTCTATTATTTCATACAATGACTATATGAATAAATGACAAGATTACAAGAAACAATATTACTAAATAATTTATGCTCCAAATGTAAAAAAAAAAAAATGGACACAAGGGGTTCCTGCAAATGCATCCTTTTAAATATTTGCTCCTGTTATAGGCCACACATTCTAGATAAAATTTGAGAAACGCGCGACTATAAAGGAAAAAGTAAACAAATATAAATAAGTTTACAAAAACAGTTGATTGGTTGCGAGTGTAAATATTACAAGGAAAGGTACCCAACTATCCAGCTCCGATTTGATTTGTTGCCCAAACTTAACCTGTTGGGAAAAATGGTCCTTCAAAGTACTAAAAAGTGACCAACTCCTCTAACTTCTGTGAAGTGATTTGTTCTATAACATATATAATAGTACATTACGTCAATAGGGCGGTGAATTCGTGAATCCCCCAGATCGCAGGTGTTTGTGGCCCGAACCGAAGGTGAGGGTCATAAATATGCGCTCTGGGGCTTTACGAATTACCGCCCCTGTTGAGTACAAAGTTTTACGTCTTCACCTGGCCACAATCCGAGTTTTTCCGTACGCGCAGCGTGCAGTAAAACTCGCATTATGGCCAGGTGTGACGTAAAAATATTTAATTCCCTCTCATCCATGAGAGGAGGCCTGTACCCAGCAGTGGGACATACATAGACTGATTTATTATTATTTTATTATATATAAAAATAAATAAAATCGGAGCTGGACAGTTGGGTGCTTTTCCTTATTAATGCGTGCCCTGAAATAAACTAAAATTATGCAATTTTATAATTCTAAATTTGTGAATAATTCAATTTGCTACTGCTAGACATAAATTGCTATATGAACATCTAGTTTTGCTCTTGACACAAACATAGCACGATGATGCTATTTAAAATAGCTAAAATAAGTTGAATTTTATTTATTGGTAAAGTTTTTACTAATCACGTCTCAAGTGTAAGGACGCCAGCTAATATTGTCCGGACTGTACCGTGTCGCTTTAATATCGTTAGTCACTGGGTTTTGACAGTGTGCAAAGTGGAAAGACGCTGACTACGTATACAAAATCAGATTGGTATAGCGGAGCGAAGAAATGTGTGCATTTTTACTCGTATCTCAGAAACTATACGTAAAGTCTTGCATGTCGTTGTGGGCTGTTTTTTTACATCAAGTTAATATGTTTTGATCATAATAATTAAATGTCTACTGCGGTCGGGCGCGGTATAGCACCTTAAATTATTCAAAGTTAAATGTGCGTTTAATTGGTTTGATATTCTATATTTCAAATAACGTAAGCCAAATCCGGTTCCTTCCATATTTCCTACTACTTGATATTATTAAAATCGTGTCTACATTTGTTTCGCTCGGCTTCACTTATCTGTTTTCTCCCTTCGATACTGAGGCATCTTTCAAAGAGTATTAATTTAAGATACGCTCTTGAGAAATAACCACGCAAAATGAAAGCTTCTAAATTGACATTAAGGTGAATTTCCACCACGGACGTGCGACGTGCGTTTTCATATATAGAAATACCGCGTGTAAGCCGCGTCTATAAAGAATAGATTCTCAACATTTCTCGCGCTATTCGCTCAGATGCGAAACGGCGCCAGTACGTAGCCATTTTAGAATCTATTATTTATAAGTGCGGCTTATAACTACTTTTAATGTGTATGATCCCAACTTCGATTGCAAGAACCTTGAAAGATGGATCGTTATCGAAGGACTAGTCGGGGCTCGGTTAAATGCGCATCGTGTATTGTAAACCGCTAAGCATCTCCGCTCCACGATGCTAGGTGGGAATGCCCTGTTTTTTAACCTGCTTGGTACATCGACTAAATGCTAGCTTGATTAGTTATAGAAGTTAAGAGCCCGCACTTTACAGCCACTAGAGGTCGCCACTAACAAATAAAAACTTTTTTTTTTCTTTCTTAACAAGACGTCAACCATTCTGCCGCATCACTTCACTAACGCGGCCACTCTTTTGTTTTTTATACAGCTTTGTTACGGTGACAGCTGTCATTCCAGTACAATTTATGACATCTTTGACGTTTTTAGGTTATAAAGACGATCGGTTAGCTTAGTGGTTAGCTGAAGGTCCTAGGTTCGAATCCCGGTAAGAAAAATATTATTATTTAAATATAAAAATAATGTAAGATTTCACCGTATCCAAGCTATTTGAATAACACTTAGTAGCCACTAAACGCCTGGTGCGTCGATGCCACACAAAATGTGTGTGAAAGAACTCGCCCGTGTGGCGGCCACTAGTGGCTCAGTGTGCGGGGGCCTTAAATTTCCGACTTCCATCACCGCTTATACTGTGAAACCGAGAATGTTTAGAATACTTATTATTTATATTAACTGTGTGTAAATATAATGTTTTTATGTTTATGTTTAGCCTTGTATTGATAGCGGAAACGCTCTATTAGATTTATATTGAAATCTAGTCAAGTATGGGTGAGTATGCAGCAGAGCTGTGTGGAGTAGTGGATTTTTTCACATACCATTTCGCTACCTTGCACAACTGTGGTGGAAACTCGCTCTTAGGTTCATATCAACATTTTTTTATATACAGTGAAGTACATCTATATATACAGTTTACTGTGGTTGTCATATTGTTTATTTCCATTGCGCTTTTATATTGGCCCCATTTAATTATAATTGTAACCTATAAGCATTTGATTAATAAAATTATGTAATATTAACACCACGCTTAAGAATTTGAATGCACTCAATAACATTTGTTATTTTAAGTTATCCCGGGTGTAAAAACCAGGCATTATCCCATCTATGTACGTGGAATAGCCCCTTGTTTATGTACCTATACATACATCTGTATAAAACTCCACATCTATATTGGTGAAATTGGTTTCATTCATGTTAGTATTAAAGTATCCGCAAAACCAAGTGGCGAGTCAGGCAATATAAGTCAGTACTATTGTTGCACGGCCCGCTCCATAAGGCAGTGCAGGTGCGGAAGAAATAGCATGATCCAATGAATTATCATCTGACTCGACACGACACTTGGTTTTGCGGATACCATAGTAAAGGTATGTGTTCCGTGGGTCGATCAACTTTTTCTTGTTCTTACACTGCCGATAAACTGGGAGACAATAATGACAGAATTGATTAATAAAATATTGTAATACAGGTTCCTAGCATGCTGGGAGAAGTCTAGAAATACAATGGGTTAAGGCCACTAGACCTGGCAAGTTTGCTGTCGTATATGCCCCTCCCATATTGCACACAGCCATGAGAGACGTTGTCTCCCTTCTTGACACTGCTTGAATAGCCAAAAAGAAAAAAAGAAATAGATTGATAGATTGCACACGATTTATTGATATCCTCCTCAATTGGGCCCTAATTCCTGAGAGTCGTGACTCTGTGGACTAAGCATAGACAGTATTCTTCCCTTGGATTGTCGGTCGACTGCATTAACCGCCATTTTAAGATGCTCAAACACTGTTGAGCCGTCATTTGGGGCTTCTGTCTATTGAATAGATTTGCTTATAGTTAAATGCTGTCATTATAATATGTGGCATTAAGTCCGCCTTTTGTACGATAATGTTAAAGTAAAATAAATAAAGATGAAAGGGGTTTTATACAGGTTCAGGTGCCATTCCACATTCAACTGCAGTCTGCGGCTGCAGTTGCCTTTTATTATCGAAAGACCTTCCTTCGACGACGCCCGGTCATTTCATGATAGACTGTCTACAGCTGTAGTCTGTGGGCGTTCGTGGAGTGGCACCTTATGTCGCTTGACGGGGCTGAACACCGAGCCCTCGCCACAGCTTCGAGATCGGTGATAAACGCTTGTAACACGACGCATGGAGACTTTGACAGCATGCAGCGTTGACTGGGCGCGGGCGAAATCGCGCCAAATTCCGAAAGACACGAGTCTTTATTCATTAACATTGTCTATTGAAAAAGGGACCTTATTCTCGTTGGAGCTTATGTCAATAAATACTAGCTTCCGCCCGCGACATCGTCGGCGTGGAGCCGGAATAAAAAATGTCCTATATTTTAATCCAGGCTATAAACTATCTTCGTGTAAAATTTCATCCGATTCGGTTGAGCCGTTAAAGCGTGATTGAGTAACAAAAATCTAAACATCCAAACTTTCGCATTTATAATATTAGTAGATTAGTAGAATTACGCCGTGCCTCGTGGCAAAGGTGCATCGTTAATAATGTCTGAAGCTCTAACGACAATACGGCCCTATTATCCTGAGAACGCCACATATTGGTTTCAAGGAAGTATAAGCCTAGTGGCCCGTCAAATATAAACTAACTAATGAATTCAAGGCAACAATTGCAAAGACAGCATGCCATTTGAAATTATTCTAAAGCGGTCAGTGGCAACAATAGCTCGCGCCCGAGTAACGCTGGTAGCCGCGATAGTGATTAACACCTCCCGGCGGCGTAGTCGCTGCCACCGCTCTGTCTGCTCGTCTAGACTGAATAGCGTGCTAAAGGTACGTTACCACGCTTGACTGCAGTCCACATTGCAAGGAAACTAGTTGCTGAAAGGTACCGTTGCACCTGAATTCCAGTCCCCATTGCGGGAGTTTCGTATGTGCTAAATGTGCCATATCACGTTTGACTACCGCCCGATGACATGGGGTGTGCAGATAAATACCGTAGCATAAACAGGTCTCTATAATCTTCAATTCTATGAATTCTAGGGCGAATCTCCCATCGTTTGGTTCTAACGTTATTGTCGGCTTAAGAGTCCGCAGTAAGCTCGATTCTCCATACAAACGTAGTTACGCTCTCATTTTAAAACTACGTGTTGGATTGTAACGAAACTTTGCATGGACAATGATATGAGGTATATCTATGTCTGTAATTAGTTTATGTAGCGTCACATACTATAGTAAAAAAAATACAGCGAATTTAAGTTTTTCATACAAAACTTGTTTTTGCGGTATTTCATTTGTTTTATAAACTGAAACCATAGAAACTAATTACAGACAGATATACCTCATGCCATTCTATATGCAAAGTTTCGTCACAGAGTGTTTTTAAAATGAGAGCGTAACTACGTTTGTATGGGAAGGTGAAATTCGGCCGAGCTTACTGCGGCCTCTTAAGATTATTTCATTAGAGATGAAAACATGCCGCGGAACCTTTAATCAAAAAAGACTTAGTACCGGTATTACTTCTTCATCAAAAGTGGACTCTGATATTCGTCTCTTTTAATAGTATTGGCTGTCGACGACAATGACGAAAAAACGCCTTAAAACGCTGATTCTCTCTGTTGACTCTTATTTCCGACTTTTGTATTAATCTCATAACAGTTGTCTCGTATAAATATTTGATGCTCAAAAACGCAGGACCGATTGTGTGACACCATTTAGAAAAAAAATTTATTTCTATTGATTCGTGTAGATGTTACTGACGTTGACTATGGGACGATGAAACAACTTTGGCTTAAGACTATTCATATTTTTAAGTGTGAACATATACCTTAAGTGTCGCGTAACTATTCAGTCTAGGTTAGCGTCTATATACTTCTAAGGTTTTCTTGTAAATGCCCTTGCTCCTTGTGTTTCGCTTAGGGCAGGGCTGGGCCCTTATACACCTTTAAAAGCATTATATACGATAATTATCCAATCTGTAATCAAAGATTGAAATCATCAGCATACTCAGCAAAAACATAATTTATAATTTCTTTAGGTAATTTTTAGTATAAATATGTTAATTAAAATACTGCTTTTAAAGGTGCAAGCTATGTATATGTCCTATTTTAAGATTTCTTGTAAAATCGTGTCTACGTGGCTTTGAACATTTCCATTTAATTACGTTTTCAAAGCTGTGTGGTCACACAATAATAATACTTTGTTGTAACCAGCGTGCTATGAATGGTTGCACTGGCGTTCCCCCGCACATCAGTAATACTGTTAGTTTCTTGGTTAACGCTCCCTTGCCTTGTATTCCTAAAGGTGTCATTCCGATGAAGACGACAGATGACAGCCGCAAATGGCATCCTTGAATGTGCTACACTGATACAATTGTTCTGCTATCTTTTAGAATATTACTTCCTTTTAGATTTTCCCTCACTAGTCTATGTGTTTCAAATTAATTATTCGATTTTAATTATAAAAATACGTTACCACAACGATAGTATACATTTTTGTAGTTGACATTGACCGTTTGTAAATCTTCTGTCGTCAAAAAAAAGGTTCACCAACGGTTAAGTGATTCATTTCTTCGTTCTTTCTTATAGGCAATAGACGCTTGCAGTTTTACTGATGCAATATACGGTAACCTTGTAACAGTAGCTCATTTCACAGCACGCTCCGCCCAGTACTAAGATATGCATGCCCAGATTCTGAGGGAGGCTTAGTATAACCCTGTCTGCGCGCGTTCGCACTGCCGAATACATCGTGTGAGGATAAGGTGCGATTCCACAGTCATATGCAGACCACAACTGCACCTGCCGATAAATAATGTCATACGTTTTCAGTTCACGGTTGATCGTGGAATCGCACGTTTAAGCTCAAGTCACGCAGTTCGTATATTTTCATTAGATATAAGGGCGTAAACTTTGCCTGATAGTGTGTTAGCACAGTTAGTAACTTTAGGAGACAAATCTATTATAACCTGAGCTTTAAGTTAAGTGAATATAAGAGCTATTGTTTTTGTTCAATTTTATTTTACTAAACCGATACAGACACCCGTAAGGTTTTTAAATCGTTAGCATTCATCAAGCATACTTTGATATTAATTATACAACTGATGAATGCTAATTAGATTCGGCAGTGCCCGCGCGTAGGCGCGCTTGGTACCTGTTACTTGCGGTCCCTGCAGTGTATGTTACCACTGTAAAACGTCCTATTTTGGATAAATAAGGCTGAAACAACCGTCCGAAATCTGTCTTTATGATCTTAGTTTACATCTACGTCTAGTACACAACACAGCATCTCAGGTGCTCAGTTCCTTATCATGAAAAAATTGGATCTAGGTACTTTAGTTTTGTGCTCTACCTACTAAGAAAATACACATTTTAAATTCATTCACCACTTTAAATTCTTGCACATATAAATCAAGTAGTCATATTTCATGCGCTGGTTCAAATCTGCAATCTCTTAACATTATTAATAGGTCTTGAAACACAGATAATTGATTTTAGCTTAGGTTATATATGAAGAGACGTTTCGTTTTATGGACTTCGCCAAGATTCGAAATCGGTTTCATGTCTTACATGTCCCGTCTCATTCAGTATGTAACCTTAGCATTTCATCGTACAGGTGTTGATTACATTGGTCCGATTTTTGCAGCGACTTTTAAGTTTTGGGCGAGATTCTATGCGTAATCTCAGTTTTACAGTGGTAAGCAGGTAGTCAGGTCCAAAGGGTTGTTCGACGCACTGTCTTGTTAGGCCGCTTGGCTCTGTGGTTGTGAGGTGCTCTCCACGCAACGCAAACTAACACATCCATACTTACCACACCGCATCAACGCTGGGGATGTGAGATAACCTACTTTAGGAGTCACATTAACAAAGCATCTGCCATTACATTCCACATCACGAGATGCCCAACGAAACTTAAACGAAAAGTAGTTTTCGTTTAGTGTTCGATGGCAAAACTTGATATTGATTAGGAGAGAAGTTAAGGGTTCAAAACATACGCCCGCGAAAGGAGCATATTTGCGTTGCGTGGGGTAGACAGGCGTCGGCTAGTCTTAGAGGGTAGGCTGCGTAGTGTGTGCATCACGAGTCTTGTCTCCCACATAGCGCACAGCTTGACTAGGCCGCGGGGGCCGGCGGTCCCACATGCTAATCGTTACACGAGTTACTGGTCTATCATTGGTTGATGGTTAGATTCTTATTTGAACACCAAAGGGTCTCTAATTTTGATAAAAACAATACAAAATATACAGGGGTCACTTTCATAGAAAAATACGTGTATATCTTGCCTTTTGAGATAATAAACGCAATTATGATTTGCGCTCTGAAGTCCTCTGGCAAGACTAAATTCGATGTTAAACTAAAGTTTCTACTAATCAAATCCGGGAGATGCCCGTTCCCTCTAATCCATGAGAGGAGGCCTGTGCCCAGCAGTGGGACGTATATTGGCTGATTTATTATTTTATTAAATCCGGTTAGGATAAGGGAAGTGAAAGTCAGATGGGCGAAGTTTACTACAAATTTTACAAATTTTAACCATTTATTTTTCCATTTGAAGCAAATATGTGTAGGCCACGTATAAACTGAACTGAGCACACTTCAATGGCTTCATTTTGTTTTGTAGTGGGTCTACACAATGCTTATCGATATTGATAGGATAGCAACTAATTGCAGACCAGTAAACGTGTTGTGATTAGCGCGCGCGCTGCTCGCCTCCGCAATCAGTTGTCGATGTTTATTCATCTCACACTTCTGAACGACTCTATTTATTGTTTCAATAAATACACATTTGTTTTATTCAATGCCCTGGTCCTAGCGTCTTTGCACGATCACCCGTTTTCGGCGAACAGCGAATGCGAATTCAAATTGAAACTCTGGGTGAACGCAAGAGAGTGAAGGTAGCTACGCGGGCCAAATGCTAATAATTACCTCTACAGGTATATAATGTCAAGATTGCGGGGACTATCTAGATTACTGCTGAATGCTGCTGTCACCTCATAAATATCCGCGAAACTTCCATACAAGTAGATTGTATTGGACGTAACTGACGATTATCGACTTTTTGGCACAACCGTCTTTCAATTAATTCCACATGACGCTGCCTGTGGCTTGGTTATCAACTTATCATATGCCTGTCTTATCATATGCCTGTCTTGCAGTCTATGGTCAAAAAATACCTTAGTATAAAAATGTTTTATACGGATGTCTTTAGCTAAAAATACTAATAACATTTTATTAAATTACTATGAAATTTGTACTGTCTTAGGATCCTATTCGTAATTCGCATTCGCCTTATAGCCATTATGAGTGAATCGTGTAGAGGTATCATAAAGCTCCGTGCATCCTGTTGGTATAACGCAATCTAAGAAACGATTGAGGGAAAGTTACCATTTCATGAGGGTTACCTAAATTTGGAGCTATGTGAAGGTTCATACCTGCTTCTTTACTCTAAGCTGGCGTTGAGCTGATGGTCTAGTGCTCATGATACTGTATAGAATGATGACATCGAAACCTTTTTCTCACCAGATTTCGCCACAAGAGGGGTCATTGAGACAGTTGGTGTTTTGACACGGCTGACTCTAGTGGGTTATCTGATGGTAAAACGATCAACAATTCCTCATTTCTCAACAGCAGATAAATGTACATAAACGTAGAGCCCAAAAATATCTACACATCTTCTAGAGAATATATCTTCATAATAAATTTGCAGACAGTTTGGAACTAATTGTTCATATAAATGTAAATGGGGACCTACAAAAAAGAACGATATTGATCTCCATCTCAGTCGCGCGAGTATAAGTGCGACAGAGAGGGTTACGCACTTTGAATTTGATTTCGGTTATGGCTCAGTGTTGCGTTGACGCCTAGGATCGTGGATAAAAGAGAGTAGACAAGCGGACCCTAGCGTTAGTAGAAGAAGTATTGCGTTATACGGCTTTGGATGCGCGGGCGACGGGCGGGCTACAGCATGCACCACAGCTCATACTGTTTGGTTCTGTACATACTACGTACGTGGTAGCGCTGCGATGAGATATGTTATAGATGCTGGCGCTTTACTGTGCGGTAAAAAAATAAACAATTGAAACGCGCCACTGTTCGCAAATGAACAGCACGGCAACGTTAAGGTACCTTTCCACGCTTGACGACACGCAACTGCGGGCGGATTTTTAATTAAAGAAGACTGCAGTTTGCGTCTGCCGTCGGGCTGGATAATACCTTATTTTGGAAGCTGTGTTTGTATTATTTGAATGTGTAAAACACAGTAAAGTGCCCGCAGTAGATCCGGTCGATGGCGACCCCCCAAATATTTTACGCCAACTAACCCCACGTTTAAATCGTATTTTATTATTATTACGTGTACCGCATGCGATCTTCCTCACTTTTGGATACCCTGTGAATGTGTTCCGTGTTTTAAATGTATAATAATTTCCGCGTCCGTGGAGTTTCGCCCCGTGTGGCTCGGCGCTCGCGGGCGGCGGCGGCCAATCGGAGCGCGCCTCGCGCCGCGGCCCGGCCCACACTAGTCGAAACTTTACCGGCGCCTTGCCACATTTATTTACCATTTTGGCCGCTAGCAACTCAGCTTTGGTATTTCGTAGATTGGTTTTTAAGATATGAAATAAAATATTTGGCTGGTCGCTTTCATTATTAGATCTTGGCTGTTTCCTAAGATTATGCTCTTGTGACAAGTAACAGACGGAGAATTGTTATTTTTATGTGAGTTTTGTTAAGGGTTGCGGTAATTAACACTAGCTCATACAATTTGTTTTAATGCAGTTTTTTCTCTCGTTCCTGTATTATACATATTTATGAAAAATATACCGTTCTGTTCATATTTCTTTATATTATGTTTAAATATACTATCAAATTGTATTCTTATGAGGGATTTTCTTTCCAGTCCTAAATTGTAGAGTGATTTACGCTAACGCAACTAAAAAGAGATTGGAAACTAAAATCCCTTATACATATTTCGCTGCCATTTTTTTTCGACTTCATTTTATTTATACTATATTAAAAGTAGTGTAGTCTTAATATTTTTCCTATTATTTTGATGACCTTATGCCTAAGTTGTATCACTTTCCATATATATTTATATGTTTCGTTCACCGTTTAGTTTAAGGTTATAATTTCCGTATTATATATATCGAACGAGATGAGAAACAAGCTAATAGCAGTCACCCCGCCTTAACGTTTTCGTTTGGTTCATGGTTTCCTAGTTTGTATGGAGTTGGTGCGACATACACCTTTAACAGTCGCGCTGGTTACATATAACTTAACAAAGTTACAAAGGGGACGACCACAGCTTGTACAACGCTTCTCTTTTGTAAAAAATAACTTCGTTTTAAAACATTTACAGTGCTGCCATTTTTCCTTAAGCCAATAAGTTAAGCCGGTGTAAAAGTCTCTGCTCTAATGGAACTATATTGCAGTTTTTCCTTCCGTATTTCCCTCAGTTTCTCTGTGCTTGAATATCAGAACAGAAAATACTGCCATTCCATGATTTTCACTACATTCTTGCTGTCTCTTAAGACAGATTATTTAATACAAAAAAAATGGTCTCTCATTAAATAAATCTTTTCATATTCAGTGTTGCCTGCGTAGAAATTGTTGATCACTTCTGGTAAAAACTTCCACCCTCTTAGGGATTGACTTGAAACATGTTGTTATTATTATTACTACATAAAACTTCTTAACGAAACAACTTATTTCATCAAATATTTTTGTTTCCTGTCAATTTAACGTGGACACGATCAAATTTTAAACGATATCATACAGCACGCACTATCACGGGACGGCGCACGAGCTCTCTATTTTTCTCGCACTATCCGCCTCCCTCTTATTAGAACATTTAGAGAGAGAGGTATAGTGCGAGAAAAATCGAGGGTATGTCGCGGCCGTCTCATGATAGACGTGCTGAGAACAAATGTAATGGAAAAATGAACCATCATCATCTGAAATCCAGGGCAACACTTCGCGACCTCTGTATTTCCGGTACAGTGCTCTCACCTCTGAGCTACCCAGACATATCATATCGTTTAGGTTTTCACATATTTTATAGAGGCTTTAGTACACTCATGGTGTCAATGCCAGCCTCATAAAAGAAATACCAAAACTCATTACCGATTTCATTTCCCTTTTCTATAATCGTACTTCCTTACCCTCCTTTTTTTTCCATTCCCCTCCTGGCAGCACTGTGCCCGTTACCCCAGCTAGGCTATGAGCTGTGGCCGTCCCTACCGTCTGCGGCAGACGTTTAATGTGTCCCGTTTGACAGATGGGCGGCGTGTACGCCGGGCTGCAGTACCCGCCGCGGGGGCCCTTCGCCTCACCGCCGCACTATATGTCTCATACGCAGGTAATATAGCGCGGTTTTTTTTTTACAAGCTTTTATTTAACTTGCCCTGTTAGTATGGGACAAATCTTGCAAGTTAAATTTGATCCACTTCCCGGTTTCCGATTGAGTTGAAATTTTGCACGAATATGCAAACGCGTGACAATGCAATATTATGATGACGTAGAGCTGATCTGATGATGGAGCTGGAAGGTCGCCGTAGTAACTCCTTGTATGTATGGGACAAATCTTGCAAGTTAAATTTGACCCACTTCCCGGTGACCGATTGAGCTGAAATTTTGGGTATAAGTATAGTTTGGATGACAATTCAATATTATGGTACCATCGAGCTGATCTGATGATGGAGACACTGTCTGGAGAGATCTGAGGTGGCCATGGGAATTCAGTACTTAAACGACGTAACCCCGTTGAGTTTGGGCTCGTTAGAATCGTCTCAATGAGTAGTTGATGATGGTATACAGAAAAGTACAGTCTGCAATAAAAGCTTGTACCAAAAATTAAATTTTTGACAGAAACTTATTTAGTTTCTTTTTTGTGAGAGACAAGTTTTTTAAAGGGGCAAGTCAAATATAAGGCTGCCAATGTCAATGTATCGTTCTTTTAAATAAAGAGCCTGCCCTATAGTAATAGCCTGCTAATTTCACTATAGAGAGGTCTTTGTAGCCTTCATTTCTTATGGCAATTAGACCTCTGCTTGACACAGTAGAGCTATCTATGAACAAAATTAAATCGAATACAGATATTTATTCTACAAATAGGCCGGAAGGCACTTTTACAAGTCAATAAGTATATCGTTTGTTGATTCTGAATTATATCATTCATAAAAAAATAAACTACATAATGTTTTAGAAGCAAAAGATTTAGAAATTCTTAGTAATGTAAAATGTGTCTGAGGATCACAATTTAAATATAGTAGTTTATGCAATCGTTATGTAATGTATGCTTTTTCTGTCGAGTACCACGTTTAAGCCACGAAGCTTGCTGAGTGGCCAAATTAGGGTACGAGACTTAAAAAGTTAATTATATAACTATTGTATACAATACTTTTTCTACGAGTCAACTGAACTAATTAAACAAACTGGGTACCTGTCTATTGAAAATCTAAGCCCTGCTGAAATGAAGTGCAGCCAACGGCTTTTTCTTATTTGTGCGTTGATGTCTTTTAATTTTGACTTTGTCATGACGGCGTCCTATTGGCCGAATACATTTTAGTTCAGTAAAGGCGCCACGTGATTGATCGGATTTATTTTAGTTTTCTATACAGTTGTAACATGTTGAGTTGGGACCTCCATAGTAAAAAGTATGTGATTTTAGTTTGGTGTTTAACTCAAACATTAAAGTCGACGAGTATAAAAAGCTAATTATGTAACTATTGCATACCATACTTTTTCTACGAGTTTACGGAAATTTTAATTTATGAAACAAACTTGGTATCTATTCAAAAACGAAGCGCAGCCAACCGTTTTTTTTACTTTTGCGCATTGATGTCTTCTGGAAATCGAGCCTCGTGATTGGTCAAAATTCATTTTAGTTCTGAACATAGTTATATTATATTCATAAAAAATGACTGCTAGCAGTCTTCTTATGAGCCCAACTCAAATGAAGTTGATTTAGATATCGCTGTCAGTCATTTAATTGACGGATAGAAGTGCTCGAGTAGAAAAAAATGTATAATACAAAGAGAACAGTGTGAAGCTCATGTCAATTCCACTGAACATTGTAATTAAACTAATAAAGTTACTTGTCCTTGCAAACATGGACTGGCCGGACTGCACAAACAGCACCCGAGTAGGATGTGCTGAATAACGGTTGGTCGGTTAACACGACGTAGGATCCTTAGGACGTAGCTAACCGCTTGTTGTGTTGTGTGTCGCAGCGCGCGGAGGGCGCGCGGCTGGAGCTGGCGCACGGCGGCGAGGGCGCGCTGTCCCCGCTGCAGCCCGCCGCCGACCTGCACCACGCGCACGCGCCGCTGCTGCTGCACACTGAGGTAACACAACAGTGTTTCATCACACCTGCCCATAAAGTGCCAGTTATCGCCCGCTGCACGTGTCAATCACTTCCTGCCTAGGGGGAGACGTAAAAGTTTTCTTGACCCGGTTAGCCCAGTGGTTAGTGTGATGTAATCTCTAATATTTGTGTGATGGGCATGAATATTTGTTTCTGAGTCTTATATGTTTTCTATGAATTTAATTATGTAAATTTCTATGAAATATTTATTTATTTATTGCTTTAAGTATACAGTCGTCTAGTACCCATAACACAACCCTCAATAAGATTGTTCCCTAGTATTTATTATTATCTATTTCTACTCAACTGTAAGAGGGTTCGTTACAATTTAGTGCCGATATCCAGGATGCATATTTTTCAACTGTAAGAGGGTTCGTTACAATTTAGTGCCGATACCCAGGATGCATATTTTTCACACGCACTCACATGGTCGCCTGCATCGGTGGACCCATGATTTAGTTCCGGGAGAAGCCTTCTATTGTAGGACATTGACCAGCGTTGCCACCCCCTGGATCCGCTAGTTGGTGGCTTGCTTTGTAATTGAGATCGTCTAGATGTTAAAAATCTCTCCAGGATTATATAGCTCCCTGTTGCCATTTCTCCTTAGAATGAAAAACATCGACATACGAAGTGCTGCATCCAGAAGGGTAATGACTCTCTGACCGTATCGTCTGTCTCTTTCAGGCCCGAGGCGCGACCAATTCATATTTTTAGAGGTGGCTGTGAAATAATTAGTTATTTTTGTAGGATTAATTTACTTCCCCCCCCCCCCCCCCCCCAAAAAAAAGCTACGGTAGCCCAGTGGTTCAGGCATGCGGCTGTCAAACGGCGGTCGTGGGTTCGAATCCCGGCTCGTACCAATGAGTTTTTCGGAACTTATGTACGGAATATGATTTCATATTTACCGTTAAACCTGCATACATCTGCGAAGAAATTCAAAGGTGTATGTGAAGTCCCCAATCCGCACTGGGCCAGCGTGGGGACTACTGCCCGTTCCCTCTCATACATGAGAGAGGCCTGTGCCCGGCAGTGGGACGTATATAGGCTGATGATGTGATGATGTGAATTTACTTCGTATTACCATACATATTTACATTCGTTGGCATGAAAAACATTGATATACGAAGTGTTGCAGTCAGGATTATAGGTCACGAACTATATCGCCTGTCTCTTTCAGCCCCGAGGCGCAGCGCTAGAGTTGATGCCGCAGCACGCGCGGGCGGCGTTGCCACATCATCATGTGAGTTGCCGACCTTTCACTAGAATTATTTATGTATATTTTCCCAAGAATGTCCGGAAAAGGGAACGTTATTCTATATTTGAAGTGTATTAGTAAGGTAATACAAAATAAACATTGCATTCTGAGTACTAAGATTTACCGTAGTCCAGGATCTTTTTAAGTCGACTTATCGGAATTCATTATAACGCTCAAAAATGCTCAAATATAAGCGTATATAAAAATGAAAAAAGTCAGGTAAAGGCTTCTTATTCGTTTCTTCTGTTTCGGCGTTTCTTCTTAAGGCACTGGTCCCACCGCGAGCTAGTAAGCTATGAGCTATCGGCTATAAACACGAACAAAAGATAAGCACTCCCGTGTAAATAAAAGAGACACGGCGATATTTATAGCTCACCGCTGGGCGAGTAACTATAAATATCGCGTCTCTTTTATTTACACGGGAGTGCTTATCTTTTGTTCGTGTTTATAGCCGATAGCTCATAGCTTAGTAGCTCGCGGTGGGACCAGTGCCTTACAGTGGGTCTTCTTTTTCAGAAAGCTGGCAGAACTTTGACTTGTAAAAGTGCCATTACGGCCTATTTGCAGAATAAAAAATCATTTATTTCATTTAAGTATACCACTAAAGAACGAACGGCTTGATCGATTTTTATGATCTTTAATTTGTTGCTTATGTGTTCACCCCGAAACTCGGAAGAATTATTACAAAGTGGGAAAAAATATCTAAGCTCTTTTAGTTTTGTTAGAAGTGATTTGATATTATTATTATTATTATTTAATCAGTTCATTTGTTTCGTGTTCATAGTGTTCAATACGTTAGTAGCCTTTAACATCATCGTAATGATCAATATTGGGCTAATACATTTACGTCGAAGCCTCGCTGACGCGGCGCCTCTGATAAACGAAACTGTGTCCTTGATAAACGAAAAATAATACGAGACGGGCGAGGGGCTATTATTAGCAGCTTTACCAGTGGCAGTGACATGAGAAGTATCGTGTTTCCATACTTGTCCTGTCAACTTTTCTGCTCACTGTTGTGGAAGCTAATTGTAAACGGGGTATGTGGATGATGAAGATGCATTTTCATGGCCCAGTCAGCAACAGCCGCAGTCACTTTAGGCGTCTTTAGGAAGATAATAAAAGAAACATGACACAATAGTTATTTACGGTACAAGTGCCGAAAATAGGAAATTCGCAACGAGTGGTGATAAATTAAAACACGACCGAAGGGAGTGTTTTAAATCGACACGAGTTGCGAATTACCTATTCACACGTGTATCGTACAAAGTTTTACTGTACAACATATGGCTCTTTAAAGTTTCGACATATGCACGGAAAGTGCTCTCTTCCGCACTAGTGCGGGAAACTAGCACCATATTGTACTGTAATAGTAGTTTGTGCAACTGATCCATAATGAGAGGCCATAAAATATGAGTGTGGTTTTATAAAAACAGCGTAAGCGAGTTTCATAATTGGATCACACGAGTGTTTTAAGGCCTAATTATGTATAGTTGCATACTAGTAGTTTATGAAACTGATCCATAATGAGAGGCCTCAAAAGATGAGTGTGGTTTTACCAAACGTGCGTCGCGTCGGCGAGTTTCATAATAGCATCACACAAGTGGTTTAAGGTCTAATTTATGAATTATGTAGAGTTGCATACACTACGGTATCTACACACATATATCATAACTTCTCTAAGATGGGTTCACAATTCTACTTTCGTAACAGCAAAAACCAACAAAAAAAATTACAACAGCAATGGCGGCAATTCGACCCTCCGTCAAGACGAGGAAGAAGAGGTTTTTTTGAAATCACAGACAAACGTATGAAGTCCCTATACTCATGCCACTCGTGATCAAATGTCGTGCGTAAATAGTTAAAACAATGTCAAGTTACTTTTTACTAAGAAGCTCTCAACTCAACATTTCAAAACTGTTGAGACCGCTAAAATTAAATTGACCAATCACGTGGCGCCTTTACTGAACTAAAATGAATTAGACATCAACGCATTATGTTTGCCGGCACTTTTTGCACTTCATTTCACCAGATTTTCAATAGATTTCCAAGTATGTTTAATTAGTTCAGTTGACTCGTAGAAAAGGTATTGTATACAATAGTTATATAATTAGCTATTTAAGTCTCGTACCTCGTAAACGCGGTACTCGACTGAAAAAGCATACATTATATAACGATTGCATAAAATACTATTAATATCTATGATAGTAGAATAGTGACCCACTTGCGTATTGACAGCTGTTCCAAATTTAAACTCATAACGTTACTAAAATCTGTACTGTTATAACATTAAAGTACAGATTTTACCTACTATCAAAAACAAGAAAGTTCTCATAGTAAAATCTTTTATAATAATAATAATGCTGGTAATTTCCTACGGTTTCTGAACGCATTTTAGAGCACTAATGGTATATGCGTAGATTAACGACATTGCGCGAATTGCGAAAGCGTTTTATCTGTTCATTGCGCGGTCGAGACATGCAGTGCTCGGTGGTTAGTTGGGATCCCACGCAATGAAATGGAAAAACCGCTCCCGCCGCCGCGCAATGTTGTGGCCGGGCCGTGAGCGTGGCTTCGGTCTGACTGGTTGTAACTGGTGGATGAACGGTGCAGTTTGTCGGACAGCGGCGGTCCGCGCTGGGCGGCGTGGGCGCGGGCGCGGCGCTGGGCTCGCTCGGCGCCGGCCTCGGGCTCGCGGCGTCCCGCCCCTACGTGCGCCACGCGCCGCGCTGGCCGCACGCGCACCATCTCCACCACATACACACGCAGGTATGTTAGCGGCATTGTGGAATATGTCGGACAGCGGCTGTCCGCGCTGGGCTCGCTCGGCGCCGGCCTCGCTGGATGTGGGTGGCGCAGGACTGGTCGTAGTGGCATTCTTTGGGGCCGGCCTATGTCCAGCGGTGGACGTCTTTCGGCTGATAAGGATGACTCTGCCCATGCCTTGAACATGAACACGTGCCTCCTCATTTGAAGCAATGTTTACATGTGTTATATTACAGGGTGGCGCTGGGGCCGGCGCGGGCGCGGGCGTGGGCGCGGGGCTAATCACGGCCGTGCAGCACGTGCCGCCGCTGCACGTGCCCTCGCTGTCGCTGCCGCCTCCCCCGCCCACCTACCAGGTCAGTCGTCATAGGCCTCAAACAACATTTTCACGCCTTTCATTCGGAAATAGTATGCAATCGTTATGTAATGTATGCTTTTTCAGTCGAGTACCACGTTTAGGCCACGAAGCTTGCTGAGTGGCCTAATTAAGGTACGAGGCTTAAAATAGTATTTTATGCAATCATTATATAATGTATGCTTTTTCAGTCGAGTACCACGTTTAGACCACGAAGTTTGCTGAGTGGCCTAATTAAGATACGAAACTTAAAAAGCAAATTATATAACTATCGGATACAATACTTTTTCTACGAGTCAACTGAACTAATGAAACAAACTTATCTAAGCCCTGCTGAAACGAAGTGCAGCCAACTGCTTTTTTATTTTTAAGCTTCATTTTGAGTTTCTCATGAGTGCACGGTAGGGGTGAAATTCAAATTGAGGCGGCCAAAATTATTTTGCCTTTCCAATGTAATAAAATTACGACATTGTGTATAACTTCTTGTCAAAATTTACCATTTTTTGCCCCTGCATTTTCTCAAATAGAAACCTTCGGGTTACTACTCGAGCTTCTGCAACGCCCTCTGATTCTAAAATATTAAAAAAAAAAATAAGTATACTTACATAAAAACAGAATGTAAAATTTTCGTATACTTCACAGCTTTCATTATTTTTCTAAAAAGTAAATTCGCAGGAGATCGCACCTGAAACTAATATATTAACCTTGTATAAAGACCCTTCTTTATAAAAAAAGTTAATTTGCTTGCTTGGACGTGACTGGAGAACAACAAAAACCTTTTGGAATATCTAACACATGGTATTTATACTAATATTTTGATAGTATTTTCTACCTTAAAATATAATAAGAATTATTCAAAATATGTACATGCAACTGAACGGAAAATATGCTCTCTTACCTGTATTATTCAGATCCATCAAGATCTTTTTTAATATGTAAACACAAAAAAAACCACTGAGCTTTAAACAAACTGCGCACGAATGCCGAGAATAGAATGATGCAGTCGGGATGACAATCAAGTTCCGACTGACGTAGCGATGAAAGTATTTAGATGAGGGCTAGGGAAGGGGTTGTTTATGGTTTGGTAATTTTATTTATTGTTTATTTCATATCATTTTGTAAGTGGATTTTATTCATTGTTTATTTTGAATCTCAATTTAATTCAAGATTTTATCGGTTACTCACAAACCGATATCAAAGATCAGCACTGTTTGTATGTAGCTGGTCACATTATTTCTACGTTTGACATTTGTGGTTGTCATTTTAGTCTACGGAATAAAAAAATAAACTTTCAATAATACATTTTAGTTCAGTAAAGGCGCGACGTGATTGGTCGAATTTATTTTAGTAGTCTACACGGTTGTGAAATGTTGAGTTGGGACCGCCATATTAAAAAGTATGTGATTTTAGTTTGGTGTACGAAGTCTCAACTCAAACATTAAAGTCGACGAGTATAAAATAGTATTTTATGCAATCGTTATATAATGTATGCTTTTTCAGTCGAGTACCACGTTTAGGCCACGAAGTTTGCTGAGTGGCCTAATTAATGTACAAGACTTAAAAAGCTAATTATATAACTATTGTATAAAATACAGCCAGATGCTTCGTTCTGATCTCTGGCTCTCAGTATTTCGCTGCAGCTTGAAGTCGTGCCGCAGCTCTGAGACATATTACTATTTACTATAGTAATGTTTACCCCCCCTCAGGTGTTCCTCAACCTCCTGGCGATGTTCCCCCTGTCCCCGTACGCCGAGGCCCGCGCGGGCGGCAGCGAGGCCGGCGACTCGCCCGAGACGGAGAACTACGAGGCGCTGCTCAGCCTCGCGGAGCGGCTTGGGGAGGCCAAGCCTCGCGGCCTCGCGCGGCACGAGATCGACCAGCTGCCCAGCTACAAGTACTGCCAGCAGACGCACCAGGGTACGTACTGTACTGTACCGTACTGTACTACAGCGGGCCTACTTGATCCTGATAAGTGATATAGAATAAACCGGCCAAGTGCGAGTCGGACTCGCGCACGAAGGGTTCCATACCGATACCAATAAAAATATGAAGGCGTTTTTTGTACGGGAGCCCCTCTTAAATATTTATTTTATTTTAATTTTATTATCAAAGTAAAAATAAAACTGTGTATTTTGTGAATATTTCAAGTGCCTACCTGTTGCCATCATTGATATCAAGGAAAACATCGCGATTGTTTTATGGGAGCCCCTCTTAAATATTTATTTTGTTTTGTTTTTAGTATTTGTTGTTATGGCGGCAACAGAAATACATAATTTGTGAAAATTTCAACTGTCTAGCTATCGCGGTTCTTGAGATACAGCCTGGTGACAGACAGACCTCTTAGTAATAGGGTCCCGTTTTACCCTTTGGGTATAGAAAAGGTAAATTTAGAGTGAAAACGCCCTACGACACTATGTTAAAGTCATTATTTCCCTACATAATGACAGCGTGTTTTTGACCTTTCATAAGTATACTCAAAGGTGCCTCGATCTAACGTAAATTGTCCAGTACTAACTTGTGTGTGTGTGTGTGTGTATGTGTTTGCAGGCGAGCAGACGTCGTGCGTAGTGTGCATGTGCGAGTTCGAGGCGCGACAGACGATGCGCGTGCTCCCTTGCGCGCACGAGTTCCACGCGAAGTGCGTCGACAAGTGGCTACGGGTCAGTATCCTTGCAAATTATGATCGCCTGGTACTTCAACAAACAGGTCTCTAGGTCCACGGAACGGACGGACGTCGTGCGTGGTGTCTTTGGGTCAGTCTCCTTACACACTATGGGCGCCTAGTACTTAGACAACTCAAGCAGGCTGCGATTTGACCTATAAAGTGTCATAAGTCCACCTTCATCTCCGTCTTTCAAAATGTAAATGACAGATACGTACGTCACATTTTGTAAGTCGAAATACCGCTTCAGGGGTCAATGTCTTTAGTTCCACGCCAAGTACGTTATTTCACACTGAGTGGCTACGGGTCAGTATCCTTGCAAATTATGATCGCCTGGTACTTCAACAAACAGGTCTCTAGGTCCACGGGACGGACGGACGTCGTGCGTGGTGTCTTTGGGTCAGTCTCCTTACACACTATGCGCGCCTAGTACTTAGACAACTCAAGCAGGCTGCAATTTGACCTTTATAATGTCATACATAACTCCCACCTTCATCTCTGTTTTTAACCCCCGACGCAAAAAGAGAGGTGTTATAAGTTTAACGTGTCTGTCTGTGCATCTGTCTGTGGTATCGTAGCTGCCAAACGGATGGACCGATTTGAATGCGTTTTTTTTGTGTCAGAGAATTTTACCCTGAGTGTTCTTCTTGTTTCATCAAAATCTGTTCAGCCCTTTTTGAGATATTGGACTTTGAAATGAAAATGTCGGGGGTTTTTCAACTGTTCTAAGTTGTAGTTATTCAAAATGTGAATGACAGCGACGTACGTCACATTTTCTAAGTCGAAATACCGCTTCACGGGTGTCTTTAGTTCCACGCCAAGTACGTAATTTAACAAGTGGCTACGGGTCAGTATCCTTACACACTCTGATCGCCTGGTACTTAGCAACAAGCAGTTCTCTCTAGCTCCTCGGGAAGGAAGTGACGACGTGATTTGTGAATGTGTCTCCGAGTATCCTTACACACTATGGGCGCCTAGTACTTAGACAACTCGAGCAGGCTGCGATTTGACCTTTAAAATCCACCTTCGTCTGTCTTTCAAAATGAGAATTGACAAAATTTCAAACTATGTAATGATGCCTAAATCGAAAACCATTTCGGTAATTATCTTATCTGACGACACGAGTTGCGAATTTCCTATTTTCGGCACTTGTATCGTAATAGTTATTTAAAATTTTGTACTCAACACGGGCGGTAATTCGTAAAGCCCCAGAGCGCATATTTATGGCCCTCACCTACGGTTCGGGCCACAAACACCTGCGTTCTGGGGCATTCACGAATTCACCGCCCTAGTTACCTAATGTACTATTATGATACAAGTGCGGAAAGTTGTTAATTCCCAACGAGTGCCGATCACCAAAAACACGACCGTCAGGGAGTGTTTTTGATCGACACGAGTTGGGAATTACCTACTCGCACGTGTATCATACAAAATTTTACAATGCGTCATGCGAGGAAATTAAAAATTATACAAAAAAGGTGAAATTTGAATTGTCATGAAATCTCATTCTCGCACGCGTGTGGGAATATTGTCCCGAAATCCATTCCTGCACGGTCGTCCCCCTCCGCGCGGCGCCGTGCCAGCATGGAGGGCTTTCTGTGTTCATGTTGACCCATGAAAAGGCGCACTTTCAGAGCAAGTGCATTGTAAATAACTATTAAAGACTCGCAATCTTTTACATTATTTGGTCTTCTTTAACTTTAACACATTGTGTCCACAGTCAAACCGAACGTGTCCCATATGTCGCGGCAACGCGTCAGAATACTTCAACAACTCCGAGTGACTCGCCGCCCACGCCGAGCCTTCGCTTAGCCTTCTACCCGGCGGACGGCTGCACGCCTCTATAGGTACCCAAACTACTGAACATTCGTACGGGGAGTACAGGTCGATAGTGTACTTGGACACAAAATGGCGTCGTCGCGTCTTGAATTGGCTTTTTTTCTATGTTCTTCTCTCTTGTGACTAGGGTCAATCAACTTTGTTCTGTAGCTTGTTACAATATTACCACAGTTTCCTTCTGAAGTTAGGTTCTAGTCGCCTTCCCGCCCGTGGAACGCCTATGACACAAAAAAAAGACCGGGTTGCACTCCGGGAGTGCCGGCAGAAGTGAAAACTTAAATATTAACGATGTGCAAAAAAAACTCCCCCTCAACCCTCCTACCCCTCTAAGATACTCTGCCATGTCTCCTGCCTAACTAGACAGAATAACGACAATGACCCTCCTTACTTATAAACGTCTGTAATTGCTTTGTTATAATTTTGACACGCCCATGTGAATTATAATTATAACTAGATGCGAATTTAACATAAACTGGCGTTTCACATACTTTTATAATCCACGTTTTATAAGTTGCTATAAAAGCAAATTGATTTCGATAATGCTCAAGTTTACATGTAGTTATAGAATTAGACTGGCCATACCTACGTGCATCTAGTTATAATATAAAACGTTGATCATTTGAAATAACGATTTTTTCAGCTAAAAGATCGTTTGACATAATTGGGTCGAATTACCTTCTATAAGTACTTATCAAGGAATAAAGCCTGCACCACACTGGCGCGGCCTGCGGTGGCGGTCAAGTTTACGATTGAGTCTGTGAGAGGCTTAAGCTTACGTCTGCATAGTAACAACGTTAAAAAGTTGACAGTTTATGCAAGAAAAAATATGTCAAACGTTTTAGTCAAAAAAAGTTCTATCAATTATGAACGAAAATGTCAAAACTTTGTAACCATTCAAATAAAATGGATTCGTTCAATCTTAATAGTGATTAAATGACGTCAAAATAGTGATTGAATACGAATCGAAAGATCTATTTAAAAATCTAAGCTCTTTCACTAGCTCCACGTTATAGTAAATAAGATTTTTTTTCGTGTTTAAAGCATTTGTGCTGGGGAAATACGGTTTAAGATAGGACAAACATGCATATCTTAAGTTTAACCAAAGTGTAACAGTAAGATCAAGGTATCATACCCGTTTATAACCGCTTTATAAAATGACCCTGTCCTGTACTACTACTAGGCCGTATTTTTCATGTTAACAGATATTTAATAAGGCAAAATAAATGGTTTGGCTGCAGACTATATAAAATCTTGTATCAACTTAACTATATCAGTCTTAATTTGTACCTAATATACTTATCCCCTTGTACTGAAAATAGCACAAAAGTGTAATTAAGTATTATAAAGAGATTAATGCAAAATGAAACGATTGTTATGGGGCTCACGAGACCCGTGCCTATTATAAAAATACTTTAATAGCCCCTTGTACTAAATATAGGACAGAAGTCAACATTTGTCTTGAAAGAGATGCATAATGAAACTATTGTTCTGGGACTCACGAGACGCCTAATTCGATATCTGTTCTTTGCATTTTGCACGTCTCCAAAGTCGGTGTGTGAAGTGTTCAGCCGTCCGCCTTACAGTTAAGTTAACAATAGATATAATACTATTTTTTAACCGAGTTACCGTTCCCGGATAGGCCCTCACAGAATTATATAGCGAGTGTAATAATGTAAGTATAAAATCCCCCCAAATTGTGGGGATTAGGGGGAATTTACGCGACAAACATTTTCAATCGTTTTCCTTTACTAGTTTTTTTTAACGGAACTTTCTCCCAAATCCCCGCGTTTAGGGCGGTTTTGGTAAATGTGTATTATAATTATAGTAACGCTGTAAATACGTGTGTGTGTGCGTATATGTCATATATTTTGTTGTATGTAGTGGGGTTGTGTGTCGTGTATTTTTTTAAAGTGCGAAATGATGCTTTGCTACGGTCGTGCCGTTTAACAATGGCGGCAGTCTAACGCTTTCAGCAATAATTATGTTACTAGAAGTATTAATCATTATATGTTATTTTTTATCTCCATCGTTTCTGCGAGAATAGATCGATTATTGTAATAAAGATTCTTCGATAAAATCGCTTGTCCTTTATGTGGGACAGCGGGCAAAATATCAAACTTGGACATGAAGTCCCTAATAAAAGACAGCATGTACGTGTGCTATTTAATTGACTATGTGATTCGATGTTTTGAGCGTTTTTAAAAATAATTATATAACTCCTTGGCAAGGTTTCGCCAAGCATTGAACTGTGATGTTTGAACCGTGGCAAGGCGTTAGCTCGCACCCTTGACCGAAGAGCGACTCGACTCTGGGCTGGATGTGGAGTAGGACGCTAGGGGCAACGGACCGGCGGGCTTAATGCAGGCACCAACGTAAAGCTAAAAATCACGACTTTCCTTGTCTATCTGTCACATTTACTTAGAATTCGACAAATGTCCTTCGTGCAGGACCAAAGTCTTCGATGTGTTGTCAGGAAAAACTTGTCGTTTCTGTAGTACGTATCCCTTAAGAGTGTGATAAATCATCAAACGTCCCTTATGAACGTGAAACCTTGAGTAATCATTATGAGAAACACAATGTCAAGGTATGCTTCTGAAACTAATGTGTAAGGGTATTCAATTTCTTTGAAAAATCTTTTATTAAGACATTTTGTTTTTTTTATATGCATCTTGGTTGACTGGCAGAGATCGCTCAAAATCCGCCGGTCCAACGTGCTCGTGCAATAATGTTAAGTTTCATTTTGTTTGTTTGTTTGCATCCCGAGTTAATGCCGAATTTATTATTCAGTTTTAAAATGATGCGTTTCAGCTTAAGAGCTATGAACACTTGAGCCGTTTAAGTATAGATAGAGCTTGTCAAGTTGAAATGAGGCGTCATTTCATTTGTGGATTTGAGAAGCAATATTTTAAATATTCCTACACGCTTTAATGGGGCTTGTAATGGTGATTTCATGACGCCTGGATAAGACTTAACCCGGCTCCACAAAATGGGCCATCATAGCCCATCACACAGGTCGCAGTTATGCGGTAGAATGAGTTGACAAAATGAATTACTCCCTTAAACGCAGACTTGCGTCAGGACGCACACAATGGGCCATCATGGACCATCATGCAGGTATAAAAAGCCATGATGGCCCATTGAGCCTTTACAAGTAAAATTTTCACGCGTCATTTCAGCTCTGACAAGCTCATGGATTGTCTGTCTGGAATTCAGTTACGAGCTAAGGTTATGTTTGAAGAAACATATGATGGTATAGCACTTGAGTCAATCGTTGTGCAGTGATGGCTTGTTGTGATATGAGGTTGGTTTACTGTTGGTAATGGAACATAGTAAATATATGTCCATTTTAAGGCGCCCTTGCAATACATTGAAACTTTGTTTTTTATGGTAATAGAAAATTTCAATCATGGGATCTATTTAACAAAAGAGTATTGTTGATATATATATTTATATCGGCCATTTTATTGCCAATTTCATATCAAGACAGTCGCTTCACAGAAGTTACCTTCTCCGAGCCGCACATTATAGTTCATTCATTATATTAGATTCAACATTAAAGAAGTCTATTGCTGTAGTATATGAGTGAAAGAATGATTATTCTCAATATTGTTTCTTGTTCTCTGCACTGTCTTGTGTCTTGCAGGCATATAATACTATTGCGAAATTTTATAACTTAGCTCTAGTATTCTTAATCATGAAAATAAAACCAGATGTGATATGATGCAATCCGTCTCTCTTTTGCCTAATAGGAAATTCAAATGTCGAAAGATCTTCGACTTTCAATGCCTAATAGCTATTAGGCATTGAAATTCCACCACTATTGCTCCATCAGAGTTCTTTCACTTGTGTCCTAAGTAAAGGACATTGCGGCTCGGAGGCCAGTGCCATGTTCCCAGCCTCTGCCCGACTCCGCCTGTACGCAAACGGACACTGTCAGCGGTAAAACGAGATATGTTATTGATACTTCAAATAAACGTTCCAAAATAAGGACAAATGTTAACGTCCCTATAAATGTCGACGGTCGCAAAGTACTATCGTCCTTCAACATGGACATAATTAATCCAAGTTTTATTCAACATAATTAAATATTAAGATCAGAAAAAAATCAAATTATTATTTGTCGTAATTAAGTTTATTTTTTTAATGTGTCTGTTTTCTCTGACGTGTCTTTGTCGTATGGACGGACGGCGCGCGGCGGCGCTAGCCTTTAAGTCCGCCTCTAACACTTGATCGTGCAATATCCAAATTTAGACGGCGTTTGTCAAAGCTTTAAATTTTAACAAAAAACTACGCGTGTGCCACTTTGTGTGTGGGAGTCTGTTATTGTTATGCCAAGAAAAAAGTCGACAAACCCGTTATCACTGCATACAAAACAATCTTAGATGCCGCAACCAAAAATAGTTAATTGAAGGTCTCGCTAACAATATTATCTAAGCTTCAAAACAAGAATGGAAAGGCTATTACTGAACCAGTGAGCTACACCTTAGGCCCTTTTGTCATTTAACCATCAGATGCGGCTGGAGTCAATCGCTGGTCAGCCTGTCTTAATGTTTATAACCCAATTGTTGATTCAACATTGTGCATAACAAATGTTTATGCAACATGAAGCTTTGCCAAGCGCCGCCCGCGCCCCCCGCGCCCCTCCCTTATCTTTACGTTATTTTAATTTGTTGCAGTTAAGTTGTCTAAGTTCTACTTAAGTTAGTTAGTTAGTAGGGTAATTGCATTTCCATCGCGTAGGCTTTCAGTATTTCCTTTGTTGTTTGGTTGTTTCGGGTGGCGAGTGTGAAGACAATTATAAATATTACGAATGCCAGTCACGTTTTGGTATTTCAATTACCTCTCAGGCGATATTCCGTGGCATGTCTGTTTTGATTTATGTAACGTTTCGCGTTATTTAAGTCAAGCAAAATAACAATCTTGATCTCACTCTCCATGCCTGTTTGGGCTAAACATATTAGGAACAAGGAAATGATTGTACCACCTGTGCTTATACCATATTTTTAATGTGAAAAAACGCATAAAATTTTTGGGCCATTTCCCAACACAGGCACTTGACCTATAACGACTGGCTATCAGACTTGTGTTGCCTGATTGGAATTGTAAAATTGCTTTCTGAAAACTAAACGGGCCACCGTATGTTCTTTTATGATCTTATTGTCATCTTTTTAGGAATAACTGTTCCTCTTTTTAGGAATTCCACCTTCTATCTTTGATTGGCATTACACTACTTCCCTGTTTTATGTCGTGATTATCAATAGTTTTCTACCACTCGCCCCCGATAGTGATTCTGGTTTTTCCCCTTGTATTTAGGCTAAAATCGTACAATGAAAGCAATAATATTCGTTACGTGTGGGTTGGGATTAACTTGTATCTAACCTTTACCAAGCTTTAGTTCAATACTGGGATATTTCAAATATGAATATTTACTATATGGAAGAGAGGGGGTCATTGTTTATTTTAAATAACGAAAAGTATTAACATTAAGTCTTAATGAATGTAAGTGCCAAAAATCTTATTGAAAATGTGATAAAAATGTGCAACCGATTGGACATACTGAAATTTGGAAAAATGGTACACAATTTTTAAAATCAAATTAACTCCGTATTGAACTAAGGCAGTGACAGTATGATATGTGGAGAATGCCTGAAGTACCGTGTATTTTTAAGACAACACACACGTTATTCTTAAATGGGTATTTGATGTATTTAATCTGAAAAGGTTCTTAAAGCATTCTCCTTGTACATCTGACTGTATATGACTAAAACGCGCGTGCGTAGGGACTTTTGGGAACAATAATATCAATATTGTCGAATTATAATGATTGTGAACAATTAGATTATGGGTGAATTAACAGGCATTTATAAATGAATGGCAATAAAATCCTCATGGAAAGTAGGGACACTGGGGTTGCTTTGAATTTCACATATCGCCTAAAGTTCTCTGTGAAGGACGATATTGAGCAAGCGTCAAGATCTGGCATGAAATAACCAATGTACATTAATCAGGAGTACCGTTGTCATGCGATTATGAGACGTGATTTGGTTGTCTGTTATTTAGCAGGACTGCGATGTCGTTTATATGCTATAATACTAATCCAAAATTAAAAACAACTTCGGATGGTTTCATTGCTATACAAAGTGCCCCCGGATCGTCCTTCCAATTGATAAACCTGCCCTGTATATACTGGAGTTGATTATGAAATATCGTTTAAACCGGCCGAAAAAGTTAATTCGAAATCAGTACCACTATTTCAATATCATGTTCTTTTTAAAATACATAGTATTCTGTTGAATAAAAAAACGTCAGTAGTTATAAAATGTTTGCAGAAAAATATTATTTAATCCAACGGTTCTTAACTTTAGTTCTAAATAAAGGACACGATGGCACGTGTTTATTGAACAGAGTATCATGTATAGGCATGTAAAATTACCTGAAAATGTACCTTATGACAGGACTAGAAGTTTTATCCAGTCTTCCCTTATGGCCGAAAACACTAACAGTCCTATTCTAGCGTTCCAAAACGGGGCTGCCGCTATATTAATATTTGAGAATATTTATGCTCGCTTTACTAGTCTAAACTAGGCTCTTCACCAACAATGTCTGGTCACTTGACCTGTGTTGCCCGGTCAGACTTGTAAAATTGCCACTTGGAGCTTCGTGAAACGGCCATTGTCCTTCCAGCAGGACAAATGTTTTCGTTTTGGAACGCTGCATTCTCAGTTGTTAGCCGATGGTTGAAGTATTGATTGTGCTCATTTTTTATTTTATTAAATGCACTGCTATTGTATTTTCTGTTTTATTTTCCTTTTCATTCCTTTCCTTGTTTTTTTTTTAATTTAACTGTTTTTTTTTAAATGGATCTAGAACTTTTGTAGTATGAGTTAGTATTTTGTCTATCCTGTGAACACGTCTGAAAACTTTAGATGTTTTAAGAGGTAATTTATAATATGGCGCTGCGCCCATACATATGTAAGTTACGTATTAAATGTTACTACGGGCGACATGTTTCGAACTCTTTGGCAGTTCTTTATTAGGATGAGTCTTTGCGCCGCATTGTCCGCCCAAAGTTTAAATTCGATTAATTAAGTAAATTGTTTCATAGCTATTGAAGGTAATCCTTGAGCAATTAGTTGTTTTTATATTAAAGCTAGCATTGCAGATCACGTCGGTGGCAAATTAGCGTACAGCCTGATGGTAGGCCGTTACCGTTGCATATGGACATTTGCAACTCTAGGGAACTCGCATGCGCGTTGCAGATAGTGACACTAGTGGTGTCTAGCTAGTAGAAATCTCATCACCATATACTACTTGAGTGATGTAAATGGGGATAGTGTCCACACACCGGTACGTTTACCCTAGCCCCCCCGCCCAGTACACGTAGACGATAGGTAAACGATACATATTGAAAAGAAGCTACCTCCTCGCAAAAGCGGCAAGACACCATATTAAATTATACATAAATATAATGTTAAACGGTTTTAAGTAGCTTTGCCCTTGTGTGTGACAAGGACGCGTGATGGAACGTAATGTGGAGAGATGAGCCATCAACTGATGAGGTGTATGTATACATGTCATGATTTGTCAGCCCCGATTTATCAGAATCTGACTAATTGCTATCGTCTGGAGGCATCTTGCCCTGCTGATCCAACTGTCAAACGAGTTGTACTGACAAATTGCATGCACATCACAATCAACACAATTTGGACCATGGAAATATTTATGATCAGCCATATTATCAGTCAGTAAATTTTAAAGTACAATATTGAAAAAATTATATAATAATTTGTTAGTAGTCTTTCCACAAATTTAACACGCATCTATTAAATAGTTTGTATTTTAAAGGTGTTATAGTACTATAAAAACGCGTTTTTAAGTCGATTTGAGTCACGCTTTGATGTCTATGTATGTTTTTTTAAACCAGGTTTGCATCTTACTGCTAATAGCGATATTTTAGGAAAAATAAATAATATCATAATCATGAGAGGGTGCTTTGGTACGGCAATATTTTTTATACTAAATGGTATCCCTAAATTGCCACAATTTGTCAGAAATTGGATGTGGATGCGACTAATCAGAAGTGATAATTGTATGGTTTGTAGAGCCCATGACTCTCCATGTCCAGTCCATGACCATTTCTTCTCTTGAACCCCCAAACATTTGGTATTTATTGCTGGCATTTTGTATGTTATTTACAACTTTGAACCATCGCCACTGCATACAAAACGTGTGTAACTAGGTACTTACGGAATGTCGCCTCTTGTCCACAATACGTTTCATTGTGCGCTCCATAAATGTATCTTGCTCTAGACCTTGTAGACCATTGAGACATCAACACCAAACTAAAACACTTCTGACCCCCTAGCACACTAGGTTTTATGTCCGTCGCTCTCGCACTCGCATATTGGCCAGAATGGGACGAATGCTTTATGTCAGACATAAAACTTAGTGTGCTAGGGGGTCTGCCATTCGTGCTCCCAGCGAGATGAGGTCAATCTGAATGGGGTTTGCCTTGGAATTAAGATAAGACTTGGTGTTGGGACTTGATGGTACCCTTTGGACTTTTCACATGTATCTAACGCTATGTCAAGCATACTATTAAACGTATACATGTTTCTGTCCTACGAACTATAGCGGGATCATAAAGAGCTGGCACAAATTTCTTACGAAACTGACGTTAGTTCAATAACTTGCGAAACTGCCAGGAGTTTCATAACATCTTTTAAACATATAAAACCAGTATTGTTCCCACACTAATTCTTCGCAAACTTTTGCAAATATAACTTGTTTTACTCAATTAATTTAAAATGAAGATTTCTGCTTCTTGTGGGACTGAACCTACGGCCCTAAAGCCGACGCTAAATGAGCGAAATCGGTGGATGGTCAAAGTCTGGGAAGTATCCACACGGGCCGAAATCACATGCAGCATAGCAGTTCGCCGCCTGATTCCGGCCCGTCTGGACAGTTGCAGGCTGTAAGACCTACAGCCACGTGGTCACGCCACTCCTTCCTCGGCAGGACTGCCATGATGTTACGATACGTTTTATGATGTTAAAAATGTAGACAAACGAAAGCGTCCTAACTGTATCCGTAAGGGGCTGATTACACGGTGAGTATTATCACGCGATACCTCATTTCACAATATGTATCACATGCATATTGACGTTATTGAAGCAACTTTAGTATATCGCGATAATATTGCTATCAAAATTTGGCAATAATACTAACCGTGTAATGCCCGCCGATGAAGCGTCGTTATATATAGGTACCCATGCAATAAAACGAGACCAATTTCTATAAGATGTGTCAAATGGTTCTCCTTTTACCTAAACAAGATATTTCAAAGAAAGGAAAAGTGTTTACATAAATTTAGATATTTATTATTCATTTTATGTAATATTGTGGTCTAGATGCTGTCCAAAAACACCATATTAACGAATTTAACAGTCTTTGTGTGCTTGTGAACCTTTCTGAGAAGTCACGTATGCCTCAAAGATTACATTTTAACTTTGTATCGAAGCAATATATTTTGTATTAAGTGGTAGCATTGCTGACAAAAATACGTTTGTACTTAACCGCAATTAAAGCTTTTCTTTGGCTTTATAGTCTGGGAAACGCAAGCTGAACTCACTATAGTGGGAGCAATTTAAACCAGAATCTAATTTGCCAGAGTCTAGTATAGCCCGCGGCACGAAGGTATATAGAACCCTACTGCGAACGCCCGAAAATGACAGTTCGAATATCTTTATCATTCGAATAAAAGGTTGCCGCGGCTATAGATCTGCGCGGTTGCCGTTTTTCGGACATACGAAGGTATCCATAAGATGTTGGTTCTACTTTCGTGTCGGGGACTACTTTTTGATGTTAAGCGCCATGTTCTAAAAGTCAATCGTCGACTAACGAATGATGCAATAACGCTTCATAAGCCGCGGGTCGCGAGCGCACTCGGCCGGACCCGAGTGAACCCGAGTATGTCCGAGGGCTTCCGACCCGTGGCTGCGATACTAACTACTGCGAATAAAACATTTGATTAGCGACCTGTTGTTTTTATGCATACGTTCTAAAAGCCGTCGCACATCGAGCCACTAAACGCAGCCACTAACAGCTGGCGCGAGCCACCGCTGCATCTTGTGGCTCGTCGGCCACAAACACCTGAGGCCCGTTTCATGAAGAAACAAGTTACAAAATACAAACGGAAGTCTCTTTTCAATACCTTTCGATAGAAAGAGACTTCCGCTTGTAATTTGTAACTTGTTGCTTCATGCAACGGGCCCCTGGTGTCCGCTGATGCTATACAAAATGTATGAAAGAAGTCGTCCGCAGCTTGTGGCGGCCGATAGTGGCTCAAGGTGCGGCCGCTCTAAACTACCCAAACCCGCGGACAGCACAGTCCACGAAAATAATGAATACTTTAGTACCGCTGCGCTACCACGTATACATGCATCCTTGTCACTCGAGTAATGTGAGTGCGATAGAGATGGAAATAACCGAACTTCGAATTTCGGAGTTCGTGGTTATAGCTCTGCCACGCTAGCACAACCTGACGTCGCAACGCGACGTAATGGACACAGATTATACGATTTTACCGCAATTTGTTAGGACAACATGTCGAAGTCATAATTGGCTGTAGCGTACAGATGTAATCCGACCACATGTGCATGCAATTCCTCAGTACAACTCGTTTGACAGTTGGATCAGCAGCGCAACATGCCTCCAGACGATAGCAATTAGTCAGCTTCTGATAAATTGGGGCTGACAAATCATGACATGTATACACCCCATGAGACAAGATGATCTACTTTTTCTAATTTGCGCAGTGCGAGTGAGACAAGAGTCGGCCTCGGCGCGCGATGCGAATGGGCAGAAAGTTGTGCTAGTTGTGTAAACTGTATAGAGTGAAGTCATATACTAATGCTTAAACCAGATTATGCTTATAAGGTGGTTCGCTTTCCATACAAAACGTCTTTTGACATTCGCATGCTAACGGCCATTTTAAGAAACTTACAAGTACTTTACGATGTGCGCTCCATTATATCTATTATCACTTATTCAGTTAAAAAGGAAATGCTACGAGATGTGAGAAAATAATGAAAACTAGTAAATATCGTATAACTATTTCACAGTAAAGTGCGCAAAACTTCACACATATATTTATTTCGTGATTTATTTAGTTATCGACTAACGACCTCTAGTGTCGAATAGAAAAACAGACAACATTTGTAAAAAAACTAAATGTCAACCTGACAAGCTTGCTAAAGTCATTCATTTTTATATGGTAACACTGAGTCTTGACTTGACGCCAACGCCATCGAAATCGCGACGCGACGTGTTTCATTGATTCATCCTAATCTTTAACTATGTTTATATTCGGTACTTAATATAGCGTTAGTCTTGTAATTGTTAGTTAAGATATTCAATTGTGGCATCCGGCTATAAAGACAGCTTATATCTACGCCGCTATGATGGAGACCAGTGGCAGTGGAGTGTCCCAGGAAACTGTGTTCATTAAGCAGGAACCTGGCTGGGATTCTGACGATGAAGCCCCGCTCAGGCCCGAGCCGGAGGGCGTTACGCTGTTAACACAACAAAGTAAGATTTTACATAATTCCTATGACCTAGTACATTAGGAATTCATTCGACTTAATACAAACAGCTGAATTCTATGTATATAATGTTTACGTTAAGTATTTTTTGCTATGGATTACGAGTTCGTTCGAGACATTGATTAAAAATGGCGTCGCGTGCTGCAACACGTGACGCGAGCTGTCACGCGTGCACAACGCCCAACTTTACGCCATATGTTGACTACATCGCTTTATGTTTATACGCCCCGTCTAAGGCCTTCCTATGCCTCTAACCAATTAGAGGGCTAGAGTAAAACAAACACCAGTTGTGTAATGCAAACAAGTTATTGAGCCTTGTGACGGGTGTTTTCACATTATCATACCTTTTACTGTTTTATCAATTACGGAAATTCTGCAGAATCGTGTGTACTTTTGTAGAATGAAAAAGATCTTTATCAGAATCAAGAGTGCTTATGGTATGGGGTCAGAAAAACCCAAACTGTGCAAATTCTGTTAAATAAAGTAAAAGGTGTGTTTTGTATGAAAAAAATACTGATAACACTAACCTCTAAAAATTACTGGTCTCTTTTAAAAGCAAGAAATAAAAGTTTTTGTCTTTTGATGGTGTTGCTACACAAGAAAATTGGCAATAAAGTTTTGAATCAACAGTAATAAGAAATAGAGTTGTATTGTTTTGAAATAGAAAACAAAACCAGTGCAACTCTTCTCCACTTTTTACATATATTTTGTTGAAGAGGTAGATGCCTTTTAATAGTTAGGCCTCATGGGTGCCCAATGGATAAGGAATTAATAATAATAATAAATCGAGCCTATATACATCCCACTGCTGGGCACAGGCCTCCTCTCATGGATGAGAGGGAACGGGCAGTAGTCCCCACACTGGCCCAATGCGGGTTGGGGACTTCACATACACCTTTGAATTTCTTCGTGGATGTTTGCAGGTTTCCTCACGATGTTTTTCCTTCACCAAAAAGCTAACGGTAAATATCAAATTATATTCCCGTACCAACCCGTACATAAGTTCCGAAAAACTCATTGGTACGAGCTGGAATTACTTTAAAATAAATGCTATAATTTTTATTTGTTTCACATCATCATCCTCCTAGCGTTATTCCCGGTAATGCCCCTAAAGGGGTCCGCTTTGACACCTAATCCCAAGATTTGGCATAGGCACTAGTTTTACGAAAGTAACTGCCATCTGACCTTCCAACCCAGAGGGAAATCTAGACCCTATGGGGATTAGAACGGTTTCCTCACAATGTTTTCCTTCACCGAAAACCTAACAGTAAATATTCCACACATACTTTCCGAAAAACTCATTGGTACAAGCCAGGATTCGAACCCACGACTGCCGCTTGACAGCAACATACCTGAACCACTAGGCTACCTATAGCTGTTTAATTTGTTTCACATAAGTATACATAAAAGTTCTTGTACAATGTACGCCAAAGTATTTATGTTACAACTTTAGCATCACAAACAGATAGATGCAATGCCTTCATCAGTCATTAAAACCCCAATAGCTTTCCTGTAAAAAAGTGTACATTTTTGAAGTCAAATCCTACTCTTCCATGCATCGTTATATAAATCATCGCTTTAAAGTGATCACTTCCCGACAACATACTTACTTGTGTTCAAGTTTAATTACAATGTTAATCCCTTTTACAGTCAAGGTGGAAATAGAGTATGAGGAGCCGGCACGGGTGAAGCAGGAGCCCTCATGCTCTGACAGTGATACAGAGAGTGTGGAGACTGACTCACAGGACACTCCGGAGGAAGCACAGAGAGGCTTCACTGGTGAGTAATTTTTACAAGCTTCATATTATTACTTCTTCCAGAACTTCAGCCAGAGTATTGCAAGGAACGTAGGCAAGCCCCCACAGACACTTTTTGAGCTACAAGGAGGTGAAAGTTTGGAAAGAACTGCCAGACAATGTGGTCTTGTGGTCTCGGCTCTCAATGTCAGCTACAAAAAAGAAAATTTTAGCTCAACAATTACATACTTAAAGTCAATTCAATAGATTATTAAAAACGCATTAACTAGATGTACTCATGTAACACCAAGAATGTTTAGTATGTATAACTGATTTATGGACAGTACATAAATAAATAAATAAATATTAGGGGACGATCTTACACAAATCGACCTAGTCCCAAACTAAGCGAAGCTTGTACTATGGGTACTAGACGACGATAAACATACTTATATAGATAAATAAATACTTAAATACATAAAACACTTTACTTCAGTTTTTTGGGGCTATGTTTTAATTTTTAGTATAAATTGTACTTATTAAATGAAAAAAATATACAGACCTCATCAGTTGTTTCAACAGCCTAGAAAGCCCATTCTATACACAAGTGAAAGAGTTTTGATATTAGACAAGCAGTTCTGGTGATACACAAAACATACAAACATACATATATATGTATGTTTATTAATGTAATTTATTGATTTGTGTCTCCATTTGAGTCTCAGTATTTAGGATCCTGCACTACTAAAGTTTCTGTTTAGCCCAATGGCTGGTAGAGAATGCCTTAAGGCATTAAGTCCGCCAATTGTACCTTTATTTTTATATTTGTGCAATAAAGTTAAATAAATACATAGCTACAATAACAGACTAATTTTAATAATATTGGTATATATTAGCTGCCCGTGCGACTACGCTAACATATTGCAAAGACTGCGGGTGCCAAACCCACTGGATAACACATTGCCTGTGTCCGTCCGGGAAGTCCATTCTATTTACAGGTGATTTTTTTTTTAATGGAACAAGTTATTCAGGAGATTACTCCTTACATACAAAGTGAAGTAACTTAAAATCTCAGACTTCCTCTTTATTATATCTCTGTATATACTAGCTACAACTGCCTGGGTGCTAATAGCAGGGGCCAAAGATGCGTAATCTGGATGGGCCTTTAATTGTGTAGATGTGGGTGGAAAACGTGCCATTGTACTGTGGTGAAGGGAGAAATGGGCAAACTGGTGAAATGGAGACGAAATGGACAAATCAAGGAGAGTGATGGAATGAAGAACTGGCGCCCTCATGAGCAGAGCTCTTCAATTATGATGGCGATATCACCATAGCAACCAAGTTGAATGAATGAATAAGATTTATTTTGAAACAACAAATATAAAACAGTGTACAGAATTCTTATATCTAAAAGTATTAGTTGTCTCAAAAAAGGAACCCACTCAGCATGAGTCGAGGCAGAGGGGGCCCCGACGCTGATTTTCAGTGGGTCCTGTAATGAGTACCTAACCTAAAACTAAAATTAAGGAATCGCGTTTAATGAACAGGTATAAATATAGTAATACTTAATTGCTAAGATTATATTAACGTTAAAGTTAATATTAACTTCCCCTATACATATATGTAACTAATGCGATCAAATCCTCTAATCACGTCGATTTTAAAACATGCATATGGACTGCCTGTTGGTAAACAGACGGCCGTTACTTTTAAAATGGAAAATAGTTTATTGTGTGGCAACACAATACAATATACCAGATACAGAAACAAAACATAAAAACATACTAAACAGAAAAATTGAAACTAAATCTAGTATATCTGTGCGACAATAGGAGTGAACTTAGCATTTGCTGCTGGTTTTCAGTTCACCCCTAGTGACAACCAGTTTACAATTTGGTAAATGCTTAAGAGATTTTAGGTAGTTATACAAAAAAACATTAAAATACGTAAAAGAAAATTAGAAAAACTGGGAAAAGGTCTCAATGGGCTTTTATAGATATTATACCATCCGTCACTCTCGCACTCACACAACGCACAACCATAAGTGATATACTTTACTTTAAAAACAAAGTCTGAACTAGGGATGTTACGGAGGTGGTTTTATCGGAACCGAAGCCGAAACCGAAGTTTTTAAATTTGTTTTAACGAAACCGAAAGCGAATCCGAAACCGAAAGAGAATCCAAAACCGAAACCGAATCCGAAACCGGAGCCGTAGGTGAAGGTGGATATAGAGGGAGACTAATGTGAACCTAATCTATCGTGAACCAAAACAATAAACGAATGAGTAAACAATCGTCGTAAATGGGGTGATTCCCGGGCAGACAAGTCAAAACCTGTTTGTATTGTACTCCTACCTAGGCACACGCCGCGCGCCGCGGCCGCTGACTTTCGGCTCCGTTAAAACCTCCGCTTAAAATTAGACGAAACCGTGGCCGGAGCCGGAGGTGTTCGCTTCAAATTAGACGAAACCGAAGCCGGAGGTGTGAATTCAGCCGAAAGTTTCGGTATATCGGAGTCGAAGCCGTGCCTCCGTTAAATCCATAGTTTAAACCCACTTCAATTCAGTGCTTCGCCAAGCCACATACATGAACATTTCCATATTTTTTTTCCGCTCTGGCACATGAACTGCTTTCATGTGGTAAGAGAGGAATTGCGTTCATTATTTGAAAAGTTTAAAAACCCCCGACATTTTCATTTCAAAGTCTAATATCTCAAAAACGGCTGAATAGATTTTGATGAAACATAGCTAGAACACTCGGGGTAAAATTATCTATGACACAAAAACTACCGCATTCAAATCGGTCCATCCGTTTGGCAGCTACGATACCACAGACAGATACTCAAACAGACACGTTAAACTTATAACACCCTTCTTTTTTTCGTCGGGGATTAAAAATAACACCAAATCGCTTCAAATCTGCCCATAAAATTGGGACAGTTTCTTCAGGATTCCATCATCAGATCATGTCCTGATGACCAATTGATTTATCGATTGATATTCTACTTTATGTAACCATACACACATATTTTATTATTACAAAACTAAGGGGTTTTATATCTAAATTTAGACTGGGGAGTGCAATCCCTCGCAGTGCGATACGTAGGGACAGTCAACCCTGTCCGTGTCGTTTCATGCGCAGAATGCTGTTGGGACCGCGGCGCACTGGCACCAACTGGGAAGAATACCCTTTCAAACAAAAAAAGGATATTACAAGTCGGTCTACGCGTCTTCAAGTAATCGGGGAACCTAATTATTATTTTTTGAATTCCGCCGAATGGAGAACCTTTTTTAGAAGACGTTTAAAAATGCCAACCCTCTTACGCCTGCTGAGCTATCGATGAATACGCTATTCATTAACAACTAGTATGCTTTACGTAATTGTAATGAAAAATATATACAAATAAGTATAGAACTTGAAATTACTTTGGGATCGCAATATTGTTCTTTCTTGGGTCACGAGTCTAGGGAATGTGACCCAAAGATACATTGAATCTAATCGGAGTTCTTACGTTACGCAAAATATAGTAAGCCGAATAATTGTACACCCGCAGGGTATCTCATGTGCTAAGTTTTGTGTTTAAAATGACAGTCCGCTATCTGTTTTGGTGGATATCTCGGTTACTGCATTAATAATGACTATAGTCATAGCTGATAGGTATTTAAAAAAAATGGTTTTTCATTGAACATTTGTCATATTTGTTACAGTATCTATGCCACTTACAGCGGCAGAACGACAGAGACGATATAAGCAAAAACTAAAACTAGATCCCGAAAAGTATCAACAATACAAAACAAGAAAACTGACGAATTACCATGCCAAAAAGAGACTCGTTAGTGAGTTGTCTCCAAAAGAAAAATACAATGCACGTGTGATATGGAGACTTAGGAAACAAAATTTAAGGCGTAACCGGAAAAACGAAGGGAGAGTTTTTGAAGGTACTCGAAGCTCCCTCTTAATGAAGCTACCTAATGATTACATGCCACTGAATTTAGATCAGGATAATATTGATCAAAATCCTGTAGCGCCTGGAAAGAATGCAGGAATCAAAAACTTAAGAAAAGACCCATCGGCACCCTACAGAGAAAATTTACGATTGCGGCAAGAACTTGAGGAATTAAAAAAGAAATCTGAGAGATACAAAAAGCGTTTGCAGAGGATTGACAAAGGAAAGAAAGAAAAACGACCCAATAAAAATACCCAGTTCAAAGAACACTCCACTGCGATTGTAGATACGTATCACACGGAGATACATAAAGAAGGAAATATATTGAAGGATATATTAGAAAAATATGGTTGTTGTACAGGTGAAATGACTCGGGCATCTCAGGAACTAACTGGACCACTAAAAACGGTGAATACAAGAACAACGAAGTTAAAGAAAATGATAGAAGCATTTTATCTAAGAGACGATGTCTCGAGAGCGTCAGCAGAAACCGAAACTCTAACTAAGAACAATGAAAAAGTTCAAAAAAGATTTTTATTAGACACCATAAAGAACCTGCATAAGACTTTTAAGGCTGAAAATCCTGATGCCAAGTGTTCCTACTTTTATTTTACCAAAAACAAGCCATCTTTTATTGAATCTTGGAAAACCAATCTGCCCCGATAAAGACTAACGAATTCGATTATTCATTGTCATAGTTTCCATTTTACAAGCTTTTATTTGGTTTTAACAAACCCGATATTTGTCATTAAGTCTTGCAAGTTAAATTTTACCTACTTCCCGGTGACCGATTGACCAGAAAATTTCGGGCAAAGGTACAGTTTGGATGACAATTTAATTATAGTCATGTAATCAGATATCAGGATGACATGACTGTGTATGTTAATCCCTACTAAACTAATATTTTAATTCGAAAGTGTGTTTGTCTGTCTGTTACCTCTTCACGGTGCACCTCTCACCGCCTGAACCAATTTTGATGTTTGGTATAGAGATAGAGTATGTATGGGGAGGAACATAGGATAGTTTTTATCCCGGAAATCATCCCTTATGGAGGTAAAATGGGGGGTGAAAGTCTGCGTGGAGCTACGATGTAAACGAGTTCCACGCGGACGGAGTCGCGGGCAGAAGTTAGTCTAATTAACATTTTGGAAAAGTACTATGTTGTTACGTGTTAGTTATTGTTTTTGAATTTAACAATTTAGAGGTATTTCCGGTTATTGTGTCTCTAGAGTCACACATTTAGTCTCTCGGCTCACAATGTTATCCCCGGATATTGTAACAGTTTTAAAAGTCTAATAATATATGTAAGCTAACAAAATAAAAAAGCGTCAGTGCTTTAATGATTATTTTTATTGATTCCACACCGAAATATAAAGGTTACACCGGCCAAATCACACAATGTTACTCAGGGGACACAATATACCTTAATAATACGAATATGAGACTGATTCTCTTAATTTGCTTATTTCTGTATGGTAATATTTGATTATTTGCGGTATTAAAGCATACTTGTTTTCTATTACATATTGTTTTAATAACGGAACCCAGTACCTCTTACCGAGTAGACGTTTCACAATACCTCAGTAATGCCACACACACAGTAGTGTCAAAAATTCACTTCCATCTTTTGTGTTAGGATCAGAATATAAATAGGTAAAATTTAAAGATGAAAAGTTACAAGCATACCTTTTAACAAATACACTGCAAAGTTTTTAAATATACTATAAAAAACGAGCAATATTTGTATATATAGTGCATTCATCCTTACTTGTCTTATCTGGTAGACAACATTCTAACCTCAAAATGTATCTTTTTAGACTATAGCAGCTATTTTATCGTAAAAAAAGCGTTGCTAGACAAAAATATCGTGAAGTGATAATAAATAATAAATAAATATAAGGGGACAATCTTACACAAACCGACCTAGTCCCATATAGGGAATGCAATCTCGCATCTCGAATTCGCGAGATCTCGACCCAAATTTCGAGATTAAATCTCGTTGATGAGATATCTCGATTTCCGAAATCTCGGTCGAGATCTCGTCCGATATTTTCGAGATCTCGAACGAGATTACAAAACTTAGTGCGTCTGATGTTTTTATGTTCATCCGTACCTAATCATTATCATATCAGCCGAAAGTCGTCCACTGCTGGACATGCATCCATACCAACCTGTAGTCCCAACTAGCGTGGAGTCCGAGCGAGCATTTTCAGCTGCTGGCCTTATAGCAACCAAAATTAGATGCCGCATGGCCGACAACACCTTGAGCACCTTATGCTTCTTAAGAAATTATTTTCAAAATAATTAAATCATATTTACATGCGAACGTGTGTGCTCTGTTTTGTACTCAAATCTAGTACCTATGTGATGATAATTACTTTTTTTTATTAAACGTTGATTTTTTGTTTCAGTATTCAAAAAATGTGACCTTTTATTTTCAGTGCAACTGCTATACCCTGAGCAAATAATACTTATCAATTGAATCAAGGCAATTCTGATGAAAACATGCTTAATTAAAGAAAATATCCAAAATCTCGATTTAGTCGAGAGTTTTCGAGATCTCGTCGATTTTTCTGACGAGATCTCGATTTGCCAATCTCGACCTCGGATTTGTCACGCGAGATCTCGAATGGCCTGGCCAATCTCGGTTCGAGATTGCATTCCCTAGTCCCATAGTAAGCTCAGTAAGGCTTGTGTTATGAGTACTAGACGACGATATATATAATAGATATAAATACTTAACTACATAGAAAATATCCATGACTCAGAAACAAATATTCATGCTCATCACATAAATATTTGGCCTTACCGGGATTCGAACCCAGGACCTCTTGCTTCGTAGGCAGCGTCACTATCCACTAGGCTAACCAGTCGAAAAGTCGTCTCGGCATGATCTAATACTCACAAAATTGATATTCTATCCTAAAAAGATGCATTTTGAGGTTAGAATGTTGTTTACCAAATAAGACGAGTAAGGATGAATGCACTATATATCTCTATATAACACGAGTTTAAGAAAAACTAAAATTGGTCCAAAATAAGAAGACTAAATAAAGTGCTACTAAACCCTATTTTCGCCAGATTTTTGTAGGTGAGATCGGTTTTTCGCGCTCTATACGGGAGAATATGCGGACCACTTTGGCCTAGTTGGCAACTTGGCAGTGAGCCTGCCTACTCGTACGAAGCCGGAAGTCCTGGGTTCAAATCCCGGTAAGGGAATTTATTTCTGTGATGAGCAGGAATATTTGTTCCTGAGTCATGGGCGTTTTCTATGTATTTAAGTAATTATTTATCTATATAAGTATGTTTATCGTCGTCTAGTACCCATAGTACAAGCTTTGCTTAGTTTGGGACTAGGTCGATGTGTGTAAGATTGGCCCCAAATATTCGTTTAATTATTTAATATGAAGGACCGGGGTATAGCTAAATTTTGTAAGTAATGTTATCAGCCTTGGCATGTCTTACACCTGGGGACCGATTTTTGACTTTCGAGCGCTCGACTCTTTCACTCGAAAACTGTCAAAAATGATGAAATGCTATTGTGAGATAGGGATAGAAAATTAAAAAACGAGTGGTATTGACCACTCGTATTCAATTCTATTGGTAGCAAGTAAGTGCCGGCCATTTTGACACTACAAACGTATTTACTTTTATTTGATTTTCGAGCGCTCGAAGGTCAAAAATCGGTCCCCTGCTCTCGGTACGATATATGTTCTAAACAGAAGCCAGAAGAATGTAGTAATTTGAAACAATATTTAGGGCATAGCCCTTATATACGTATGCTGCATAGGTAAGCAAGGCGTGTAATTACCCTGTAGGTGAGCTTACATTTGAATTCGTTTAGGTGAACTTATTTTTGTACTGATTACAGACAAGGTCAATAATAAACGATATTATACAGATACTACTTCAGTCACTGTCTTCGTAGCTTAGTGGTTAAAGCACTCTAACGGTAATAGAGGGATCGCAGGTTCGAGTCCTGTCACGGGCTGCAGATGAAGACGTTTTATTTTTCCATTATATTCGTTCTCTCTGTATCATATCGTTTAAAATATGATCGGGGTAACTTCCTTGTTAAAAATAAACCAAGAGTAAAATATTTAAATAAATAATTTGTTTCGTTAAGAAAGGTCAATAATATGATAAAGAAGTGTCTGTAAGATTGTAGCTTTGTAAGTTTGTATGTAAGGGGAAATCTACGAAACCCCTCATCCGATTTCAAAAAATCTTTTACCTGCGTGATGGGCTATATTTTATGTATGTATGTATGTAAGCACTTTATTGTACACAATAACAGGTTAAGGAATATACATGTCACACAATAGTGTGTTTTATCCGGCGGGTTTGTCACGTTCTTTGCAATACGAGACCGCGCGGGCAGCTAGTTGATTATAATTTGATTATCTTTAATGATCCTTTTTTTTCAGTTAGCGTGAAGCAGGAGCCAGTGCCGGAAGACCCCGACGAAGAAAAACCTTTCGCCTGCGACAGATGTGGAAAGAAATTCAAACGTACCAATTGTCTAAGAAGGCATATAAGAACCCATATCAACAGGAAAACGTACACCTGCGATGTATGCAAACGGCAGTTCACGCGTTTGAATCTATTCTTTAGACACAAACGAACCCATGCGGGCTCCAGAACACACGATTGTGAATTATGCGGGAAACAATTCCGAAGTCCTAGTGACTTGAACAGACATCTTCTAACACATACTGACGAGAAACCATTCAAATGTGAAATATGTGAAAAACAGTTTAGGCAGCTCAATTCTTTAAATTACCATAAACAATCTCATACGGGCGAGGATAGATCCAGGCCTTTTTCCTGTGATCTATGTGGGAAGAAATTTACACAATCGTGCCATGTGGTCACGCATAGACGGAGTCACACAGGAGAAAAACCATATTCGTGTGAAATATGCAACATGAAGTTCGCGAGTACGAGCGCACAAAGCAGGCACAAGTTAACACACACTGGTGAGCGGCCACATACATGTGAAACATGCAATAAAAATTTCGCGCGATCGGGCGAACTAATCAGACACAGGCGCATACACACTGGCGAGAAACCATACGAGTGTGAATTCTGCGACAAACGGTTCGCGCAATTAAACTATTTAATTAGTCATAAAAAGATTCATACTGGTGAGAACGGAATCAAGCGGTTCACTTGCGAGATTTGTGAGATGCAGTTTGCGTGTTCGAATCATTTGAAGACGCACAATCGGACTCACACTGGAGAAAAACCATATAATTGCGATGTCTGCGACATGCAGTTCCCGCGCTCGCATTCTTTGACGAAACACAAACGGATTCATACTGGTGAACGGCCGTATCCTTGTGATTTGTGTGAGAAGAATTTCAGAAGCTCCAGTGACTTGATAAGGCATAAACGGCTGCATTCAGACGCAAAGCCGTATACGTGCGAAGTCTGTCAGAAGTCGTTTCGAGATTCGAGCTATTTTCAGAAACATAAACGGACTCATGACGGCGATACAACATAGGGTTTTTTGAAATGGTTTTTTATAATTGTGTTTGCCGGAAGGGTTAATGTTGCAGGATGCATGTGGATCAATCAACTGTTTCTTGTTATTCCGCACCGGTAATCCAGGAGGCAACGGTCATAGAGTTTCTTAGAAAAAATTGAATAAATTGGACTCCTATCAAGATAGAAGATTTTTGTTATATTGGGGAGATGCCCCAATATAACAAAAACAATTTAAACCCCATAAAAGAATAGTTTTAAAGAGTTACCCAGGAGACGTAACCATGGCAAGGAGCAAGAAAAAATAGTTGATTGATGGCCCATTAAAGATGTAAAGTTTTAAGAATTTAAGAAATTGGGTTGCATACCTGACTAGGATTTTTTATATTCTTATAACACGATATACTGTGCAACAGGGGGGCGGGGGAAAGGGTATTATACTATCAGGTGTAATGTATTTGTGTTTGTTTGGCACGCTTTGTAACTTTAAGAAACGGCTTAGGGCGTTTACACTCTAAACTTTAGTTATTAAATCTAGTTTTTTTTTACTCTAAATCATGAGCACTCTTCTGATAAAGATTTGACATCTTTGTATTGCAATTGTTAGATTAACATACATTACAGTATTGTATTTTTTGATAAGCTGTCGGTCTATATTTAATTTAACTTATTTCTAGTACTTATTAATAATGAGGTGCTAAAGACCTGCTACATAAAATTAAATTAAGTAAAAGATGACAGTGTGAACTTTCCATTAAACAATTTTTCGAAGTACATTGCTTAATTTAGAAACTATTTTATGATGTTATTGATTAATTTAGTCAATCAAAAGACCTAATTACCAATGTTTTGAAATAGCCATGAATAATTCATCATTTATGCTTTATTTATTTATTGATGAATTTCGTTTTTTTATTAACAAGGTGATGTGATTGACTAGATCAAACCTAGTACAAAATGTTTTTATTTAGCAATGTAAATGTCTGAACAGCGTTTGTATGGAAAGGTCACGCTGTTGTTCCGCCTTAAAAACTATTATTTATTATGTTGATCCTACACAAGTAAACAAGCAACATTTGTATATTTATCGCAGCAACCGGAGACGCACTTACAGTTGGAATGGACAGCAATATATTTTATTCCAACCTAAATGTGTCTCTATCAGTTGTTGTGACAAATTGCATCGTTTGTTCTGTAGTTAAGCATCAATGCAATTTACAATGCAGTGGCTCATGGGGTCAGAACCCGAATCTTGGCGATCGAGATCTCATTTTCGCAAAAACACCGATCAGCACTCGAGCTCCCAGGTACTGGTACAATCCGCAGCAAAAGTATCTACGCTGGTCACTTGACATTAGAGTCGTGTGTAGGTCATTTTGAACACGACTAATGTCAAGGATAAGGACTGTCTAGATCATTTTAGCGTGTTATTTTGCGTAGTTACTTCCGCTGCTGACTGTACGTTAAACAAATAAAATTGTCCAAACACAGAGAACTTGTTTCATTTTCGCATTATGTACATATTTATATGTTGTGTCCCCATGTGTTGTCGGGTTATAATTTCACCACCCCCTTTCGTGAAACGGATGATAGATACAAAGATAAAATGTTCAGCTACCCGACTGCAAACAATTCCCAAGTTCTACGGCAAATAAATATTCTTATTCGCCGCGTGATGTCGGCACTCCTGATTAAATGCCGTAGTTTACGTTAGTATGCTAAAATTCAACTCAATGGGGGCGATTACACGGCGACTATGAATCCAAAGAGTATAATAAGTTGTATGAATCATCACGTGATACCTAATATCACAATACGCATGACGTGTTGAACATCACTACGATGATGAGCCAATGTTTAGAGTGAAAATTGAATTGCAAATACCACAAATTAGCCAGCACATATTTAATCTTAATTTTGTCAAATTAAAATGGTAATAATACTTTCCAATACATGTAATAGTGAATATTTCAATTAAATTGAACCTGTCTTAAGAGACCGTTGTGGCATAACAAAACGCTAGAAGGAAAAGTTATCTAATCTGTGCCAGCCGCCATTCTGTTATGAGCCATCCACATTAAGTGATTTGTCAGCCCCAATTCATCAGAATCTGACTAATTGCTATAGTGTGGATGCATGTTCCAACCGTCAAACGAGTTGTACGGACTAATTGCATGAAAATCACAATTTGGACCATGGAATTTGCATGATCTGCCAAGTTTCTTTTTCTCACAAATTTCATACAAATAAATATAAACGATAATTAAAAAATATATGCTAAAGAACATGTTATTAATATTTTACCCTGTAATTTTGTATTTTTTTTAAACCGGTATTTTGCAACTACAATTTCATTCAGTGTGGCCAGTTACAGTAAGAGCGAAAATTGCCGCATTCAAATGGTCCTGCGAAGCGGACTGCAAGATTGTTACTAACCGATGAGATAGGGCGAGACAGCACGTTGATCATGAGGTGGCCGTGACATACTCTTGATTTTTGTGTGCTGCACGCGACGGCGCGCGAGCTCTCTCAATTTTTCTCGCACTATCCGTCTCTCTCTTATTAGGACATGCGAGAGAAATCGAGAGTATGTCGCGGTTGTGTGTTAGACGTGCTGTCTTGCCCTATCTCATCGGTTAGTAACAATCTTGCAGTCCGCTTCGCAGGACCGTTTGAATGCGCCAAGTTTCGCTTTCCTTCTGAAACCCCACTGAATGAAATTGTAGTTGCAGTTGTTACGTCTGTACGCTACACCCAATTCTGACTTCGACATGTTGTACTGACAAATTGGGGTAAAATCACTTAATGTGGATGGCCCATACTCCTGTCAATGACATGTCATTTGTGAAATCGTCAATACCATTTCAGAAGAGCGTATACGCCGTATTCTGGAACTTTATTTTCAGGATTCGACTATTTCATAATCAATATAGGAACGTAACGTTATATTCATCACTACAAATAGTTTCTCCGTCTACGCTATATGTTTAATACCATTTGTGGATACAAACTAATCGATTGTATACTCTATAAGATTTCGTTGTAACACGACTTTCTACACTGATAAAGTTATATATACGCGTTCGAGCGGGGATTATAGGCCGCACGTACTGACAACGAAGACCGATTATCCAAAGTTACAGAAAAAAATACACCACAGTGATAAGACTTGGCGTGGTAAAGCGCTAACGGTGTTTATGTAAACATATATCCGCACTTGGCGTTTTTCATTAATTAAGTGCACTGTAGTGGAAGGAACTGGCAGCATGTCGGAGGAAGCGGCGTACGTTAAGCAGGAGCTTGAGTGGGACTCGGAGGACGATGCACCGCTCAGGCCCGCGGCGGAGCGCGTGATGATGTTGCCTGAACAAAGTGAGTTTATATGCTTTACTAGCCGACTCTGTGAACTTCTTGTTGCTGTCCAAAATATGGAAATATTAGTTTCTACATTTTATTTTACATGAATATATTCTTGTTTTCTTTACTTATTCTGCTACTAGCTTCTACCCGCAACTTCGTCTGAGTGGACCTGGAATAAAAACTAGGCTAAATTTCATCCAAATCTGTTTAGCTGTTGAGGAACAAACATCCAAACTCTTGCAATTATAATATTGGTATGATTCAGAGCGGAGAAAAATCCAACAAATATCGGTTATGAGAAGTTGCCACCGCTCCTGTTACCAGGCCAGTGACCAGGGATTACTCTTAAGGCCTCTTACAGACAGCGCGAGCGACAGCACGCCGCGACTGCCCGCAACAACCGCCCGCGACTGTCGCCGACTGTCGCCGATACGCCGCGGTGATCGCTGTCGTGTCACAGCGCGCACTCGTCGATGTGTGTGTGAGCAAATACGTGCTCTACACACACACAGACCGACCCCCCATTTAACCTCCTTAGAGGATGATTTCGGGGATAGAAATTATCCTATGTCACTCTCCATCCCTCCAACTATCTCGACTTAAAAATCACGTCAATTAGTCGCTCCGTTTTGCCGTGAAAGATGGACAAACAAACACACACATACACTTATTAGTATGGATACATAAATTATAAATCCACTTGTTGGTGAAAATTGACAGTTTGTAAATAGATGCATGCAACTCCAAAGGATTGACATGGGCGTTGCCGATCCTTGATATGTTTAAGGATTCGCCGTGTTGACAGCTGAAGCAACAAATTCCCTCGCTCTCAACACAACGCATCCTCGTGACCTCTGGCGACCTTGCTCACCTCCAGGAACACAACACCACTATAGAGCAAGTAGTAGTGTTATTATGACTGTGGTCTTCTGCAAGGCGGAGGTACTTTCCCAGTTGGGCTGGAAACTGCTCAGGGAGTATCTATGAAACTATGCAGAGATTTCATGCCATCAACCAAATTTGATAAAATGTAAGTGGTATCTCAAGTGACCTACATATGTACCATGTTAGCACATGACTATACAGCATAGCATGTAAAGTAATGTCAGGAATACGTAGGCACAGTATAGAAGAAGCGTTCGTTACCTAAAAAAATATATGTATATGTCTAGGCAATATTAAAACAACAAGCTATACATATAGATGATTCTTGAATAAGGTACAATTTTTTTTTACAGTTCAGATTGAAATAGAATATGATCCAGCCCAAGCGCCTGTCAAGCAGGAGCCAGCATGTTCAGACAGCAGATCATGTGACAGCGAGCCCGACCCATGCACCGACCATGAAGCGGAAGGCGAGGTCAGCGTGCCGGAGAGCTGTTCACTATCCAGTGAGTTAACCATGTCTTATTCTTTTTGACCAACTTCAAAAAAGGAACAGATTCTCTATTTGTTGGAATCTTTTATTCTAATGTATGTTCCCCGAACACACTGTAAAACGATGAGAATAATTAAAGCTAAATAGAAGGTAACACAAACCGAGCAGGTACTATATATATTTATTAATATATATATATATATATATATATATATATATATATATATATATATATATATATAAAATTAGTCCTCGATATTTAGCTTAAAGGCAAGATAGTCTTTGACAGATTAAAAACATTTATCTAGTAGCGATTCAGTAATCATCTAGTAGCCATGATAGCAATAACAATACCCGCTAATCGCTCCGCCCATGATCCCGCTCACTGCGCGCCCCGACATTTCAAACCGGAAACTTTAATAATTCTAAAGCTACTGTGAGAACATTAAACAACATATGAATCGGTTGATAACAGGGGCAGGATGTTTGTTCGTCTGTCTGTTGCGATTTTTGGACCTGCCCTCTGGCGTGTGCAATTTTGTAGGCTTTTGTTCGTGGGTCAAATATTGTGTTTATGTAGACGCTTCCGCTCGGATTATTTCTAACCTTTTCTTGGTGAACGACGATTGCTTTGATATATAATCGGTATTCGTAGAACAGTATGAATTGAAATGATTTATTTGCGTAAACATGGTTCTTACAGGTGGTGTATATAATAATTAATGAAGTATCACATGTTTAGCGGATATGGCATGCAGAAGTACATGCAGTAAAGTAGATGTCAATAAAAAACGTACCTAATAAAATGTCAATGTTTAATATAATATCTTTTTAACGTCTAATATATATATTTTGTATGTCTGTTCCTTATAGTTTACAAATTCACACAGAGTATAAAAACATTTGTCTCTTAATCGTTTCTTTAATTTTGCTTCAAACATTTTGTCAGCTAGGTAATAATTAGTGTTCGGAGTTTCGGTGGCAAATTTCACAGAGGTAAATGGAGTCGCCTAACTTTTTTTTTTGACTAAACGAATAACGATTAAATGATTAATTTTGCATAATACTCCTTACAAATTATCTTGCGAGCATTACCTACTTATACACAGGACTACTAATAACACAAGTATGTAGGTAAACATTGTTATAGAAATTTATTTATTTTTACTTATTACATACGTACAAACATGTCACCTGAACAGTCGGGACAGTATAATGTTTGTACCTGCCGCCAATTATACAATTCGGTAAATGAATAATTTATTTATTCATATCTTAAAAAGTTAATCATAAAAACGACTCCATTATCCACGGTGTGAAATTTGCCACCGAAACTCCGAACACTAGTAATAATCTTATTTCATATGGTATCTTATGGTAGATATTAGTACTGATAATACAACCTTGTTTTCGGAATAATGACGTCCTACATCAAAATATATATCAACAAATTCGCGATGATGATAAGGATAAATGCTGGATAAACTGCTTTTTCAACTTATATGATTATTAATGTCCTGCTAAAGTACAATGCACACTGTAACTCGTTTTGTAAAGAATACCAAGTCGTGGGGCGCCCAAGATACAGGCCCAGCCTAGTTTGGGGCCCGCTGTACAAATATATGTTACTGGGTTTTTGTCTCAATAATGACATTTTCATTTTTCATTTTCTTACATCGCTTAGAAGACTGTGGCTTCTTATGGCACCAACGTCTCAAATTATATTGAGCAATCGTCAATACCGCACCGATGCTCCGAGCGGGTTCGAATCCGACTTGAAACGTAACATTTTTAAATTTTCTAATAATAAAAAAAATGATTTTTATTTTTTTCAGCGGCAAGAGCGGCAGGAGCCGAAAACTGGAAGGTGACCTGGAAGCGGAAACGACAATCTCAACTCTCCCTCGAAAAAAAGTCATACGCCTGCGATATATGTGGAAAACAATTTAAAAGTGGCACTGATCTGGCCAGACATTCACGGGTTCATAGTGGAGAGAGACCTTTTGCATGTGATGCATGTGACAGCCGATTTAGAGACTCGAGTGCTCTGTACAAGCATAAAACAGTTCATACAGGCAACAAAATCAAGCGATTTAAGTGTGACACTTGTAATAAACAGTTCGCGTGTTTGGATCACTTGACTACGCATACACGAACGCATACTGGAGAAAAACCGTTCAGTTGCGAAACGTGTAATCGGAGCTTCGCACGCGCTAGTAATTTGGTTAAACATAATAGAATACATACTGGTGAGAGACCTTATTCATGTGAGGTATGTGAAAAACTGTTCAAAGGCTCCAGTGAATTGACTAGACATAAGCGAATACATACTGAAGAAAAGCCGTACGCTTGCAATATCTGCGGGACGTGTTTTAAACAATCGAAGTCTTTAATTAACCACAGAAAACGGCATACTGGCGAGGAGATAATTAGGAAATTCGAGTGTGAGGATTGTGGGGTGAAGTTTCTCCAACCTAGCCATCTAAATGAGCATAGAAGGAGTCATACTGGAGAAAAACCTTTCGCTTGTGACATATGCAACATGCAATTCCCGCGTTCCAATGCATTGATTAAGCACAAACTAATTCACACTGGAGAAAAGCCCTATAGTTGCGAAATATGCTATAAACAATTCAGAGGTTCCACCGAATTGAAAAGGCATATTCGAATCCATACTGGTGAAAAGCCGTACAGCTGCGAAGTCTGCCAAAAGCGTTTTGCTCAAATAAGTACCCTGTATAGCCATAAAAAGGTACACACCGGTGAGAACGCAATAAAACCTTACTCTTGCGAATTCTGTAATATGAAATTCAACCAGCCTCGCCATTTGACTGAACATAGACGGATACATACTGACGAACGGCCTTATGCGTGTGATTTGTGCGATAAACAGTTTCGGCGCTCCAATGCGTTGGTGAGACACAAGCGGTTCCATACTAACGAGAAACCATATAGTTGTGAAATATGCATAAAGCAATTTAGAGATTCGAGTAGTGTTAAAAAACATATTAAACGGTATCATACCGACGATATAGTTTCCTAGGATGGGTTGCACCAATTTACGATTACAGTAGTGCATGTTGTTACGGGAAAATAATTAACTGAAATAAAATGAAACTACTTAATATGTTGTTACGCATGTCTCCTCAGTCGGTCTCCCCAGTAATGACGCCATCAAAATCACCGCGACCACGTTTGAAAAAGTGTAAATTACATCCAAACCATGCAACGTATTATGCCCATGTGTGGGTATCAAAAGAAAGTTGCGTAAATCGCCCTGACCACCGGCGACTTAGGCCCCGCCTCGCTGTCGCCGACATGTTTGTAATGATATTATGTTTTCTATGTACAGTTTTATATAACTTAAGAAGAACAAGTAATAAAGGAGATATAAAAAGCGTTATACTGTTACAATTAAAAATCCAGCAAGTATTCCTTTTAGTGAATGAGATTTAATTGAACGAGCGAATGACGTTCTCCCTTCAGCTTGGGCCATTATTTTGTATGTCCGGATGCCCGGATGTCGGGTGTTCTCCCCTGCAGGTCGCATGTCCCAACCGGTTCTCGTGAAATTTTGTAAGGAGATTCAATTATATAGTTGTTTTTTGTAGATCTAGTTTGTAGAGATTAAAAAAAATTTTTTTTGAAATAATACCAATGTCGAAAAGGTTGAACCGACGGCTCAGTGTTGCCAGGTTAAACTTGTCAAATTACAACTTGTAGCTGCTGGAAGGGTCCATAGTTGCATGGTTTTATTCAAAATCTGTATATACATCGTGAACATACCAGTAAAAAAAATGTTTGATGTAGACTACATCAATTATTATTCTCTACATTGTAGAGGTATTGTGCTTCGGTCTAATCCCAATAAGGTCTAGTTTTCCCTCTAGTTTGGAAGTTCAGATGGCAGTCCCTTTCGTAAAACTAGTGCCTAGTGCCATAGGCAGAGAGAAGATACGTGTACGCTGATTATTTGGCTGTGCTTTACAACCCAAGGGACCCCTTAGAATGCAAATAACGTAAAAATGAGGACGGCATATGGGTAAAAAACTTAAGTAAAGCCTTCTTGTATGTAGTAGTGCCGTATTCGAATAGACATTAAATAAATAAATAAATATAAGGGGACATGTTACACAAATCGACTTAGTCCCATAGTAAGCTCAGTAAGGCTTGTGTTATGGGTACTAGACGACGATACATATAATAGATATAAATACTTAAATACATAGAAAATATCCATGACTCTGAAACAAATATTCATGCTCATCACATAAATTTTTGCCCTTACCGGGATTCGAACCCAGGACCTCTTGCATCGTAGGCAGGGTCACTACCAACTAGGCTAAAGCGGTCGTCAAACCAAACATTACATGTTTAAATTGTCTAACACAAACATAACAAATGCCTATTCCAAGACGTCGCCCCTACATGCACAAGACTGGCTTTACATAATGTTTTACCTTCATGTCTATGATAAGTATCAGAAAAACGACAAACTCAAATAATTTCGTTTAATTCTGAATAAAACTAAAATATAACATGAACATAAAATGAAAACAAATAATTTACTTCTCTAAATCTACAAAATTGATCTAATTCGGTATTTAGATACTAAGTAAACTAAGAAAAGATTTTACATTTTAATGTTTAGTTCTAGATTAAACGTATCTCAGTGAATCTTCATGCTTATGACAGCTGTCACAATTTTACGTTTCCAGGTTATAAATTGTACGGAGATGACAGCTGTCAAAGGGAACATAATTCGTTATAATAATTTAGATTAAGTATTAACGTAGAACGTAAGTGTAAATTTCGGCACGTAAAACAGAATCGAAACTATTTAAAAACATTCTTGTGCCAAGACAATAATTAAAAAAGAATGCAACAAAAACTTGAATATAACTGCTTTGTGTGTGTGTGTGTGTTCGGAAAACCTAGGGTACATCCGCTTTTACGAACGATCCACGCCATTACAGAACAATTGGTGGCATAATAATAATAATAACGATTACATCCTACTCCTATGCATGTATAAAACTCAACATTTTCTAAATCATACTTTATAAAATCTCTTTTAATCATTTGATCAAGACAGAGTAACATAAGACACGTTTCCACTGTCACAAGTTTGTATATCAAAGTGTGGTTGAGATTATTTTAATATAGCCGACTTTTTATAAAACTATTTGGTATCGGAATCTTCTACCATGGAAGATAGAGTTGCTTTTTGACTCAACCCGCAACTTTTTGTAATAAAATTATCCTATGACTGTTTATTCAGAGAATGAACTAAATCCACATATTTCGCCATATTACATATTTTACTATAACATATGAGGAACTAGCTTCAGCCCGCGACTTTGTCTGCGTGGAACCGAGATAAGAACTATCCAATATTTTAATCCAAGCTATGAACTATATTTGTGCAATATTTCATCCAAATCGGTTGAGCCGTTTAAGCGTGATTGAGTAACAAAGATACAAACTTTCGCATTAATCATTTTAGTAGGATTCTAGAAAAGTTCGTATAAAGTTAGTACGGCTAAAAGTCAGACTTTTATTTTTCATTTTTTGTTAACAATTTTCTAAATAAAGCCTCATACAGTGTTTTGAGATTCTTAAAAATTAAGACATTATAAGTATAACAGAATATATATTTTTTTAAAGTAACAAATGTGTGCTTATTCTCTACAAACTATTCTAGGATTGGCGATATCGCCTGTTAATTATTGTTTAACACTTATTTTGTTTTTTTTTCTTATTACAACTATCATTTAAATGCCTAACGACGTGATATTTTGTGGTAAAATTCTTATTACATCTATCGCACGAGTAAGGCTTTAGTCCTGTGTGACTTCGTTCGTGCCTTTTCAAATCACTTTTAGTAAGAAAATTCATTGTACACAATGTACAATAGTGCATATCCTCTCCAGTGTGAAGCCGCATATGTACTTTCAGAGCTGACTTCACGATAAATCGCTTTTCGCAGACAATACAGGAGAATTTCTTCTCTCCTGTGTGAGTTAAAAGATGTAAACGTAAGCTGTTACTCGTCGACAGCATCTTTTTGCATATTTCGCAGGGATACCGTTTGATGCCAGTATGCATACGTAAATGAGTGATCATATTGCACCTCCGTGATACCTCTTTTCCGCAATGAGCGCAAATAAAGGGTTTCTCCCCAGTGTGCCACGCTTTGTGTTCTTTTAAAGCCTTATTCTCAGTAAATCTTTTATCACATATATCGCACGCGAATGGTTTATGTCCCCTATGATACCTTAAATGTCTGTCTAAGTTTGGACGCTGCGTGAATCGTTTATTACATATTTCACAGACATAGAGTTTCTCTCCAGAGTGGATGCGACGATGCAGCTTCAAATGCTCTTTCCGCGAAAATGTCTTCCGACACACTTCGCAATTGAAGGGCTTTGCAACTTCAAAATGTGTTTTCATGTGGGCAGTCAAGTTACCCTTAGACTTGCATCGATGCTTGCACATATTGCAGGCATATGGTTTCTCTTCTGAGTGTACACGTTCGTGTTTAGTTAAATCGTGCAGCGATTTACTTTCTTTGCTACAAACTTTACAAACGTACGTTTTCTGTGGCTGGCTGTGTTTCTCGATATGTTTGATAAGGCTGCCTTTCATTCTGAAGATTTTAGAGCACAAGTGACATTTGTAGGTCTTCGCGTTGTGTTTGCGTCGGTGTGTTGAGAGACTGCGTATGGTGGGGTAGATGTCGCCGCATAACTGGCAGGCGAGGTCGCTTTTAAGAGGTTCGGAAGACTTTGACTCCGGAGCTGATGACTTTGTATTGAGAGATTCAACTAAAACAAAACAAGATAATACAATGTTATGATTGTGTTTTCTTTTTTTATAACTATAGAGGCAATGAACAGACATGCACATTATTATTATTATGTATGTCTTTACCGTATCTCGGGTTTATGGGGACTTTTGGCAGGTTTGTGTGGGGCCGAAGGCATGGGATGCTGGTTCCCGCCAGGTGCAAAGACTATTGCAGTGCAGCAGTGTGACTGCGATGGAAATTAAGGTCTTTGGGTATTGATTTGAGTGATTGGATTATTAAATATATCATTATTAAATATTCAGACAAATTACTAACATGCACTATCATATCTCTGAATAAACTAATGGCAGTTTCATACTAATTTATGTAATAAAACATTAATAATTAATAAAAAGTAAACAATAATAATAATAGTCATTTCATTCCTAACTTATATTGACTATAATATTCTCAGTTATTATTATGCATTGAATATTTAAATGTGTATAGTAAGATGAATTTATTATTTATTTATATTTAAAACTTGCTTCTGCCCGCGACTCCGCGCACTCCACACAATTCACCCTAGGGGATGATTTCGGAGATGAAAACTGTCTCCTTCCCCGGGACTTAATTTCATTTAAATCGGTTCGCCGGTGCGTGTAGAGGTAACAGACAGACAGACCGACACACTTTCGTATCTATAATATTAGTATGGATGTATTTATCACTCTCCTATTAGATATGTAGGTACTAATGAACACTATGATTCTATTTTTTTTATCACACATGATTGTTGTTCGTTTTTAAATAACATTGGAGTTAATTGTCTGTTTGCCTGCTCTTATACTGCCGTCATTCCTTTAGACATTTAAACTCACGTGACTTGCTCATTCTAATTCTGTAATTGATACCAAACACGATTAACTCGAAGTTACCTAAAAACAGACGTTCTTGTTTTTCTGAATAAGGAATCACTTTATAATTAAAAATCATTGTCACCCTAACGGTAGTTTGCAAAAATTTGACGTATCTACTTAACTTCAAGAAATGTAGGGTGACCAAACATTCAGTGGATATTAGTGTCAACATTATCGGTAAATTTAAATAATTAAACAGTGATTTAATTGCATGAGACCTCAGATAAACATTTATCAATATTTTTCGACTCCTGATCACGGATTAAGAATCAGCGTGTATAAACAAGAAATAATAATAAGGATATACCTACTAGTATATAGCTATTATAATTATTAATTCTTTTGACGACCGCTTTAGCCTAGTTGGTAGTGACCCTGCCTACGAAGCAAGAGGTCCTGGGTTCGAATCCCGGTAAGGGCAAAAATTTGTGTGATGAGCATGAATATTTGTTTCTGAGTCATGGATATTTTCTATGTATTTAAGTATTTATATCTATTATATAAATCGTCGTCTACTACCCATAACACAAGCCTTACTGAGCTTACTATGGGACTTGGTCGATTTGTGTAAGATTGTCCCCTTATATTTATTATTATCTCTTTATTTAATATTTATCTTAAGTTAGGTTTTTACAATAACGATATAAAAAGTAAAATATAAAACAATACATATAAAACATAAAACCATTATAAAAACCTAACCTAGGGTACCGCCGGCAGCGAGGCGGGGCCTAAGCTGCCGGTGGTCTCGGCGACAGAGACAGGAACCTCCTGACTATTCGCGCAGTGTCCAGGAGTACCGCCTTCTGTATCTGACCCTTGATCCAGCCATCTAGCGAGAGTCTCTTGAGGTGACGGTCGAGACTCTTCGCTATCAAACCGTTCGCCGAAACGACTATCGGGCCGATGTTCGTTATTATTATTATTATTATTTATTAACGAAAATCTATTTTATTTGGCTGCTCGGCCGGGTCACCAGGTTTAGGTGCGTGTATCATTTTAAACTAGCTCCTGCCCGCGACTCCGTCCGCGTGGAACTCGTTTATACCGCAGATACTTACATGCGTGACCTATCTTGTCCGGATCCAATCGCACCAGCTTCACGAAACAGTTGGCGAGCTTCGGGCACGCCGCGCCGCCAGTCACGGCGAGACCTGGAACAACGGCAACGCTCATGTGACAACAGTTGAGAGCTACAGGCTTATCCATCTTCCCGTCGCTTCTCCTGGTTGTATCCTAAACTAAAAAGTTGAAGCAGCCATTCAGCGCAGATTTGAGGTTCAAAGTACTCTGTAGCCTAGTTGGTTGTGACCCTGCCTACGAAGCTAGAGGTCCAAGGTCCGAATCCCGGTAAGGGAATTTATATTACCCGTGTGGCGTCGGGTTAGAATTTCACCACCTCCTTTCTTCCCGTGGGTGTCGTAAAAGTCGACTAAGGGACCAGGGTTGAAGTGTGTTGTCGGCGATGGGCTAGCAACCTATCACTGCAATATAGAATAGAAAAGCATTTATTCAGGTAACAACACATCACAAGTAATAAAACACATTAACAAATACATCAAGAAGTAGTTCAGGATGTGGACCTGAAATGGCCTCATCTCAGGAAATCACATCTTGTCGATATTTTATACCCACATTTATGCTAAAAGTGGCGCTGGAACATACGTTTTGTGTGCTCTGCCTACCCTTTTTGAGAATAAAGGCGTGAATGTATGTATGTATATAATTATGTATATTATCTAGTACCCATCGTACAAGCTTTGCTTTGTTTTAAACTAGGTTGATTTTTGTAAGATTGTCGGAAAATATTCATTTATTTGTCAGCTGTCAAATTGAAAGGTCTTGCGACACTAGTTGACTTCTAATAGTAGCTGCCCGCGCGGCTTCGCCCGCCTAAAACCATCCAGAAAACCATTCTACACGTAGGTGAAAGATTTATTGAATTCGGATAAACGGTCCCGGAGATTACCCAAAACATACAACTAACAGAAAATTTATTATTACTCCAAAAGAAAGACACAGACGCAACAAAATATGCCTAGGGACGAAAATCCTATTCGGATATCTAAAAGAACGAAGCTACAACCGTTTTAATATTGCTTGTTAGATGGAGAAAACTCTCGCAGATCGTGGCGTCACGACCTGCCAGCTCCATAGTAAATGGCAATCGTTTCATATGAAGGTGCGTTTTGCGGAAAAGGTACAGAATATACTCCTCTTAAAATTTGGACACTTATAACTTTGTGATTACAGAATCCCCTGCTTTACGTTTTTCTCCATTTGACAATATTCTTAATCCTTTTTCGGGGAAATTCAACATTATTGGTTATTTTATTTAGAGTCTTCACAGCTATTCTCACAGACTTTATAACATTAGTGTAGATATTTACCGTGACGTCATCCTCCTAGCATTTTTCCAGGTTGTGCCCTAAACGAGCCCGGGATCCGCTTTAGAATCATAATCATAATCATAATATTTTATTGCAACCATGGTATTAAAGATCTTACATAAGAGAATACAGTTCCACATGGGCCCTGTTAGGGCATGGCAAAGACAGTAATACTTATATTAAATTAAATTAATGTGATTCAATTAAGTTAAGTTATTATGTTTACCACTAAACTAACATATAACATGCAGTCATTTGTGTGCTATAATATAAAAATAAAATATCACGAGAGTGTAGGGTACAGTCGAATACATTTTCATAGTTATTATTTTTCTCTAATATTATGTTATTATACATTTTATATTTAATTATTATCAAGTGAATTATCAATGTTATCTACTTATTAAAATATGATTCTTAGTTTAGTTAATATTGAATATCAGTTATTTATAAATATATGATTTACAATTTTGTTAATTTTATTAAACCAGAATAGAATACAATATCGTTATTTCAGGTTGTAGACCCATATATGTTGGTGCCAACGATTACTTATGATAGTTTAGTTTATATAAACCTTAGAAATTATATGGCACTAATCCTGAATGCGTTATTAAGTTATTATAACGCACTTTGGCACCTCCCACGAATTGGCGTAGCCATTTTTAGTACAGTCCATATTGTCCAACCTCGAAATCCTGGGGAGTTTGGTGAAATTTGGTAAGAATGTTTCAGGACCTCGTGGAGCGGCCGCAATCTTGGAAAATGAAGTCCATTCGTAAGAGATTCAAATCAAGTTTTGTTCGAAACTAAGTGCTCTGTGAAAACATAATCCATAGCAACATTCATCATTATCATCATTGGCCTTATACATCTATGAAAAGATGATTTAAACAGCGTCCATATTTGAGGAGCGGCACTGACGTACGTGGCTTGAAGCTGAATATATTCTTGATGAGAAAACGTGAAAACTCCCCGGGATTTCGAGGTTATACAATAAGGACTGTACTACAGGTAAATTACATTCGAGACGTTTCTGCATTTGTAGTAGTATTTGTATATTTACAGGGACACACGTACACGTTGACGTACACAGACACACGTATGTGTGTGTGGGAGGCTGGCTACAGAGGTCACAACTAGTTACAAATGCAAAAACGTCTCGAAAGTAGTTTACCTGTATTTACGGACAGGTTTCATATAAAAAACTTACATGTGTGCGGTATCATGTCTGGGGGCAGGCGCGCCAGTTTCACGAAGCAGTTGTCGAGTTTGCACGGGACCGGCTGCGTTCCCGAGTGTTTACTGACACCTGAAGGAAAACATTGTATTGTACACCTCAGAGTAACTAGGTGAGGTAGGGCACAGTGAAATGTCATCCCGCTCGAATGTGGAGCAGCCCAACTGGGGAAGTACCTCCACCTTGCAGATCATCATCATCATTGGCCTTTAGCATCTATAAAAGATGATTTAAGCAGCGTCCAATCAAGTGCGGCACTTACGTATGTATGGCTTGTCAGGCTAATACACGACGCGACAGTGACGCCCGCAGATATGACACGTAAATGTCATACACAGTGCCGTTGGAGGCGCAGCAGCGTGCTGGTGCCTCAATGCGATATCTGCGCTGGCTTGGGCACGTGCAGAGGATGGAGCCCTCTCGTTTACCACGTAAAACTCTCTTGAGTGAAGTAGCTTACGCTAAGCGGCCGGTAGGGCGCCCTATGTTACGGTTTAAGGACAGCGCATAACGTGACATGTTGTCCTTCAAGATCGACCCCGTGAATTGGGAAAGGCAATCCCAGGACCGAGACCTTTGGAGTAAGACACTTTATGAAGGCGTGACACCTTGCAGATAACCACAGCCATAACAACACTACTACTTGCTCTGTAGTAGTGTTGTGTTCCAGGAGGTGAGCAAGGTCGCCAGAGCTCCCGAGGATGCGTTGTGTTCAGAGCGAAGGCATTTGTTCCTTCAGCTGTCAACACGGCGAATCCTAAAACATATCAAGGGTCGGCAACGCCCATCTTACCGACCGCTCCGTCCGCTTACCATCAGGCAGGCCGTACGCTTGTTTGCCACCGTTATTGTGGCCTCATAAATGGAACAAGTCCCATACTAACCTCAGTAAGACTGTGTTAAGGGTACTGGCCGCCCAGATGCTTAATAAATACGTAGAAAACAGCAAATTTCATCGAATCAATCCATTAGGTGTGTCCACACCGGACGAGCAGCTCGTCCGAGTCAGTCCAAACGCTCGCACGTACGGCTCGGGCGAGCTGTCCGGATGCTCGGTCGCTGTGGACACGCGTTGGGCAAAGCGAAGTCGGAGAAAATCGGCTCGGTCGATCCTACCTGCCATTAGTTGAGCTCGCGATCTACAAGTGAATGATTTTTTAAATTATTTAACATTAATTCCTTTTATTTTTTTTGCATTAAGCAGGTACGCTGGGCTGGGCATGTCTGCTGCATGCCGAGTGAACTGTGGGCAATAGCCGCCACTGAATGGCAACCCGGTAGTTCAAAACGGAAACGCAGCAGGCCTCGTCGGCGATGGCGGGACGAGCTAGACTCGTTCTCAAAAGATTGGCCACAAGAAGCTCAGGATCGAGAACACTGGAAACGGAGGGGGGAGGCCTTTGCTTAGCAGGGGGACACTACAGGCTCCCATAATAAAAAAGGAATGCTGCTAACGAAATTCGTCGCTACTCAAAAGTCATATTTGAAAGATTGATGTGTTAGTACTCTTCTTGATGTATTCCTGCCCTACCTGTTTACTACATACATACATTTACGCCTTTATTCAGGGCACATGAAACATATGTTCCAGTGCCACTTTTAGCATAAATGTGGGTATAAAATATCGACAAGATGTGATATTGCAGTGATAGATAGCTAGCCCATCGCCCACAACACACTTCAACCCTGGTCCCTTAGTCGACTTTAGTAAACGTTTACTATCGTAGTTTCCTGCTACCCAAAGGTTGTCTGAAAGAGATCGCTTTAAAGGGATTTGACTGCCTGCTGTAATAATTATTTATTAAGCTAATGTTTTGGATATGTTTCTCTTGTGTTGTGGTGCAATAAAGCTTTTTATAATATATTATTAGCGTTTGCTTGTGACATCCAAATGCAGTATATTTATTCGTTTTCCTTATTTATTTTGATCAGGCCGCACTATTAGAGGCATGGACAAGTGGATTAAAAGGGAAACCCAGTGGTACAAGAGAAAAATAGAAAATGAGGCAGGCAGTTCAAAAGATGGGACAACAACAATGCACGAAGGAGAAGGCCGGAGGAGGCTTTTGCCGAGCAGACACCCAAAATGCAATAAAGACTAAATAAATATAAGGGGACAATCTTACACAAATCGACCTAGTCCCATAGTAAGCTCAGTAAGGCTTGTGTTATGGGTACTAGACAACGATATATATAATAGGTAAATAAATACTTAAATACATAGAAAACATCCATGACTCAGGAACAAATATTCGTGCTCATCACACAAATAAATGCCCTTACCGGAATTCGAAACCAGGACCTCTTGCTTCGCAGGCAGGGTCACTACCAACTAGGCTAAAGCGGTCGTCAAGAGTATCTATTATTAAATCTTACCGTCAGGTAATAACGTCATAAAGTCAGGCGGCCAGTCCGCCCCTATCAGCATCTCACTCTTCACCACGTAGTCGGACATGGCGGTGTCCCACTCGCTGTCGTACTCGGGCTCCGCCTTCACCTGATCCAGCATGGCTGAACCATTTGAACGCTCCTCCTTCAAGAACGACATATTGGCTGTTTTCTGTCGGGGACGGAAAAATAAATTAAAACGTGATGTTCATTTGTATATAATGTCATAAATGAGACCATTGTAATGAGTTCATGTAAGTATGTCGAATAAATGGTTAAATACCTCATTAATGCTGACCAAGCAATAACATACGGCGTTGATGAAGTCGGAAAACAAAAACAAACAAGTTTGTAGAAATAACCTATAATATATATCACAAACCATCTAGTTAGTTAGTTAGTTAATAATGAAGTGGCAGCCTCAGGGGCCTTTGCCAAAGACAGTTTTGATTTGACATTTGACGTCTGATTTGACGTTTAACATATATTACAAAATATATAAAAAACGGACAAACTGCACAGAAGCAAGTTAGTTTTATATAGAAAAATACCGGACAAAAATGCAAATTTTACTGTTAAGTTCATTCTATACACATAAAATAAACTACTTAACTACAATCTAATGTTATTACAACTAAAAAAATCACATAAAATGGCGATGAATGGGGTGAAAACTAAACGAAGTAAAGATTTAGAGTTAACAGGGCGAGGAATATAGGGAGGAAGAATATCATATAAAGAGGAAGATAATCTACAGCATTCGAAAAGAATATGGTCTAAAGTACCCTCATCCAAACCACATTCACACAGCGAGGAATCTCTGACTCGGATTTTGTGCAAAAATACGGGAGTACACGAATGACCCAAGCGCAGCCTGCAAATTGTGGACGTTACTTTTTTGCTTGCCTCACGGAATCGAAAGAACCAAGGTCTTACAGGAACTCTGTCCTGGAGATCGGCGTAATGCATACCTTTAAACTGACTAGATCGTGACCAATCAACAAACCAGTCATCATCAAGACGACACTTAGCTAGTGAAAGCAAATCTTGGGCATAACATGTAAATGTTGAAATACAACCCCTTTCTGTGGCGTCTTTTGCACATTGATCTGCAATCTCGTTACCTGGGATACCAACATGACCAGGAATCCAAGCCAACGAGACCTTTACGTTCTTACAGGAAAGACAATGTAGGAGGTGTTTAATTTGTAGAATAACAATAAATTTGATCTTTGATCGCAGTTGATTGGCTACTATAGCTTGTAGGGTACTTTTCGAATCAGTAAAAATTACACAATTATGTAGGTTATGTGAGTCAATATATTTAAGCGCTTCCAGAATACCAACCGCCTCACCTGTAAAGACAGAGGAATAAGAAGGTAATTTATAATTCAAAATTACATTAAATCTAGGGATCCACACTGCAGATCCCACATTACCTTGTACTAACAATTGAGAGGCATCTGTATAAATCGTGATCCAATTCGGCCAATGCTTATCAATAGCTTTATTTAAAAGAGAGTTCGCAGAAACCGAATCCTTATCAATTCCCAAGTCAAGGAGGACACTGGGTCGGAACATAATTGCTTCATAAGGAGTTTCAAAGATAGGATTAAGCCTAGTCTGATAAATTGGGCAGGGAAGACGAGTTATTTTAAGATAGCTTTTAATTAAACATGGGCTATCTTTGTGAGACCAGTAATTTGAGGAGATAATTAATTGAGAAAGGGAGTGAAGTTTAGAAATAAGTGGGTGAGTGGAAGACTGCATGAGTTTGAAAAGAAATCTGTCAGACAAGTACTGTCTTCTTAAGTTAAGAGGCGGGTCAACACATTCAATTTGGAGTGCATTAACAGGGGACGATCGCATAGCGCCAATAACAATACGAAGGCTTTTAGACTGAATTCTGTCAAGAGAATTTAAACCCAATTTATTACAAGGTTCTAAAAGAAATGACCCATAGTCAAGGTTACTACGAACTAAGGCATTATAGACTAATTTTTGACAATAAGGGTGGGACCCCCACCAAACACCAGAAAGGGAACGGATAATATTAATATTTTTCTCACATTTTTGAGCTACGTAATTGATGTGGTGGACCCCGGATAACTTTGAGTCTAAAAATACCCCGAGAAATTTAACCCTATCGGTAACCGGGATAGGAACCCCGTTACAACAAACAGACAAATCAGGAAGATTTCTTTTACGAGTGAAAGGTACAACTGTGCTCTTAGAAATGGAAAGAGATAAGCCATGGTTCTCTAGCCAGATACTTAAATAACTAAGGGCAGAACTAAGCACCGGAACAGTATCCAATATATTTGAAGCTGAAGCATACAAACATATATCATCAGCGTACTGCAGAATACTACAAAAACAGTTCACTGACAATTCTAGGTCATAAGTGTAAAGGCTATACAATAATGGACTTAATACAGAGCCTTGCGGAAGGCCTTTCCACACAGGCCTAGGAGGAAGGGAAATATTATTATAACTTACAAGGATTGATCTGGATAAGAGAAGGTTCAAAGTAAAATTAACTAGTCGCTCGGGAAGATTTAAATCGTGCAATTTTTGTCTAAGGCGGGGAAGAAGAACGTTATCATACGCAGAGGCAATATCCAAGAAAACACCCACTACAGACTCACATTTTGAAAATGCAATCCTAATATCAGTAGTAAAGATGGCTAGACTATCTATAGTGCCAAGGCCCTTACGAAAGCCAAATTGGCTCCTTGCCAGCAAACCCTTGCTTTCCACCAGCCACTCTAACCTGTTTTTAATAAGATGTTCAAGAATTTTTGCTAGGGTTGACGAAAGAGCAATAGGACGATATCCAGAAGGATCATTGCTTAGCTTCCCTGGTTTGAGTATGGGAACAATAATTTGAGTCTTCCAATCCTCCGGAGGGGTGCCCGACAAAAATATTTTATTAAGGATATCAAGAAAAAACTGTTTTGAATCAGAATTAGCATGCAAAATAAAAGAGTAAGGAATACCATCAAATCCAGGGGACGAATCTTTAAGGTGGCTAATGGCTGTTAAAAGTTCCTCATATGAGAACGGACTATCAAATCGGTTAGTTATATTACGGAAAGGAGAGGGCAGAATAGGCGTGACTTCCTCAAAAGTAGGAGCTGAAGGGGGAGATAATTTAACCGCAAATGGCTCAACCCACTCAGTAGGATCGTTAGACTGTAATTTTGATTCAGAAACAAAAACCCCACGAAAACGTCGTAAATTCCTCCATACTAAAGAAGATGGAGTAGAAGGAGAAAGACTCTCGCAGAAATTTTGCCATCCTTTTTGTTTTTTATTCAAAAGAAATTTAGAGCATTCCTCTGCAGTTTTTAAATAATTATCATAATTATCTCTATTGAAGGATTGAGAAAGCAATACTTCGGCATTTTTTCGTTTTCCTATCGCAACAGAACACTCAGAATCCCACCACGGGGGGAGAGGGGTCTTTTTTCTATGCCCCGTCTTCAGAGGAATAGATTTGTTTGCCGCGGAAATAAGAGCGCTTTTAAAAGCCTTATATATTATATGGACATTTTCGACAGATGGATCAGAAATACTGGAAATTTCGTTACCCAGTGACAAACTGAAAAGAGGCCAATCAGCTTTAGCTGTCTGGTATTTAACCCTAGGTGAAGAAAAAGTTGGAGACACAGGATCAGGGAAAGACAAAATGATGGGAAAATGATCACTACCAAATGAATAGGGGAGAAGGCGCCAGACAAGTCTAGAGGACACCGACGACGAAGAAAGGGATAAATCAACAGCACTACTAGGATTTTGAGAAAAAGTGACCCGTCTGGTGGGAGAACCATCATTAAGAACGCACAGATCGAAAGAGTCAAAAAGGTCTAGGAATAGAGGAGAAACAGAATCGCAATAGTGCGACCCCCACGATGAGTGATGTACATTAAAATCTCCTAAAATGACAAGAGGAGAAGGAAGAGCCGATAATATACACGAAAGTTCGGAGATCATTTCAGGATGAGGGTTAGGAATGTAAATGGAAATTATTATTATTATTATTATTATTAAAGTTGGGAGAAAGTGACGGACCGGGATACTAAAATGGCCGCACCGCCATGCCCGTCACTTCTGTCATCCCGGAGGCATGCAAAGCCCGCAACTCTAAAAACAGAGTCGGGCCTTAACCATGTCTCCTGGACAGCAATAAGAAATGGCTTGTATTTGTTAATTAAATAAATTAAATCAGATTTTTTATTACGTATGCTGCGACAGATCCACTGTAGCATCGCTAGAGACATTTTGAGAAACAAGGGTTAAGAAATTTATTATCTTTTGGCGCATGCTGTTCGGTTCAGAGTCTCTTTGTAGGTATGTTGCTAAGCTTAAGAGTAACTCTATGATATTATCTTCTTTCATAACTGGGCTATTTAGAGCACAACCATTTGGTTGAGCAGAAGCAGGGTCTCTAACAATATTATTATGCAACCTCCTGTCATAACCAGGACTGGAGGCAGGAGATGGAGATTTGCGAGTGACGAATATAGTTTTTCGGTGAGATTGGGAGGGTGTTTGGCTAGGACTAGAAACAGGATGAGATGACAAACGTGAAGAGAACGATGGACGGTTGAGCTGAGACTGAGATGGCGAAGAAGAAGAGACAGAAGCTTCCGCAAATGGCCGCCTTACGCTAGGATAACGGGCAGCAGCTTCCATGTAAGACAAGTTTTCCTGTGACATCGCCAATTTTATATTACGCTGTCTGTGATGTTCAGGACAAGCTTGATTATTAGCGCAATGGCTACCGGAGCAGAATAAGCAAGAAAATACCGTAGTTGTACAAGTCGCAGCCTCGTGATTTTCGCCACATTTGTAGCAACGCGCTTTCGATCGGCACTGAGCCTGAATGTGACCAAACCGGCAGCAATGATTACATTGTATTGTCGGGTATAAATAGCACTCGACATTGAGGCTATTGTAGAAACAATAAACATGAGGAGGCAGAGTTCGGCCAGAGAAAGTGAGTACCACCGACTGAGTGGGTACCCATTGCACAATATTGTTTTCATTCGTAATCTTCCTACTCAGTCGACGGGCCTTAATTACCCTACCAAACCCAGCAGGTACCTCCATGTTGAGTACAACTTCCTCCATTGTCCATTCGGGAGAAATATTTCGAACAATTCCCATTCTCGTTAAATAAAAAGATGGAATTACACCACAGAAATTTGCCTTAACAAGCGCAGCATGGTTTAAACAGTTATTTGCGTGTAAAGCGGAGTCGAATTCAACCGCAAAACGATTTCGCCCTATGCGTTTCACACCGTCTTTTATTACCCCTGGGATGCTGTTTTTATACAAGAAATGTCCAAAATTTATAGCCCTCAAAGTAACACCCGAGGCTGGGTCAGTTTCGTTTTTCTGGATGTTTATAATAAAAGGAGCAATGTCCGAGTCTGAGTACTTGCTTCGTACTTCTTCAAAGTCCGGGTGTGTGTATGTGGACTGGATACTATTATTAGAAGATGAATGGTCTGTTGGTTTTTTTGGTGCCGAAACATCAACTTTAGCATCTGAAACACGCTTAAGTGGTCGAGGTATGTTATCTCCAGAACTATTTATTGGCAGGACTGATGGAGAAGAGTCCATAGCAGTTTCAAACAACTCGCCGCCGCCGGGATCAGGCGGGTCATTATTAATGGTGGTCATTATGACTTACCAAACAGGGGCTTGATGTAAAAAACAACACTACGGATAATGGAAATAAAAATAAATAAATAGGAAGCAACACAACAGCAAATAAGATAAACCAAACAATATACTAATTTAAAATTCGCGGACTTGCTTCTGACAATTACAAGATGGCGGGCCCGAATCCACACAAACCATCTAATAAGAAGAGATAAATTTGACATTGACAGCCAAACAGAAAAGAAAAATTGAGTCCCTATTGCCAACTTAACAAAAAGAAGTCTAAGAACGTGTTAGGTTAAGACCTATTAAGTATGAACGAAACGCCGAGACTGTTTGTAGAAAAAAAAAACATTTTGGGTATCTTATCTTACATAGTCTATGGCAATATGGCTACCTTTCATCTCGACTGTTATGAAATTATACTTACTGAAGACGAGGCAGTATGGCCCATGGTCTTAGCCTGTCCGAATGAACGAAAAAAAAAAACATCTCGACTGTCAAATTAATTAATATGGATTAGTTTTTTTTTTGGCGGGAACGTTGAAAGTGATAGGCGCGCTTGATAAAATATTTTATTGTAAATTAATTTTAGGTGTTAATTTGTACATATTTAGTCTTAATTTTAATTTAAATTCATAGTTGATTTGGTTATCGGTTTGGTGCGCTTCCCCAGTCATGGGGAAGCGTACGGGAAAGCGTTCTCGGTTGGAGGGCTTGGAGCCGGAGCCAGATCTTCAATCTGAAAGTAGTTCTGATGCGGATACAGGTGCGCCCTCGGAGCGCATACCTGCAAAAAAGAAGACCGTGTCGGGCGTGATGCATCTAAGAACAATTAATGCATACAAAGTTGGGATTATGTTCGATCTCCCAAATCACGCCAATGTCTTCCTAAAAAATGAAAAATTATTAAATGAAATTCACATGAATGCTTCAATCCCAGCATCTGAGACCGAGGTTACGGGTGTTCTCACTTCAGTGCCGATTGATTATTCGAACCAGAAGATTTTCCAATTAATAGCTTCCAGTAAAAAGGTGATAAGCGTAAGACGGTTTATGCGGCGGGTAAAAGACACGCTGGGTATCGTCTCAATGGTTCCAACTCAGACGGTTGCCGTGACTTTTGCCTCTGTACAGTTGCCTGAATATGTAACACTTGACCATTGGAGGCACGAAGTAGGGATCTATATTCCTCCAGTAAAGCAATGCCTTCGTTGCATGAAATTTGGTCATATAGCAAAGTATTGTAAAAATAATGAAGTATGTTCAATTTGTGCTGAACCTCATAATTTCAAAAATTGTAATAAGGTTAAAACACAATGCGCAAACTGTGGTGGGGATCACGTGGCTATATCTGCTGCATGTCCAATTAAAAAACAGAAAATTGAGGAAAATAAGTTAAAATCACGTAGTGCTAAATATTCCGATTTGTTTTGTGACGTTGCATTTCCGCAGCTCGGCTCAAAATATATTGACACCCATCTAAGTAATCTGACCAAATCTGACAGATTTATGAATCTACTTGTGGAAGCTATAGTTAAAATTTGTGCTGATAAAGAAACGCCAATAAATTCTAACAATATAAAAGAAACACTTAAAAACACTTTCAGGAAACAACCTTAATTTTTTTCTTTATGGACATATTGAACATAGTGCAGTGGAATGCTCAGAGTATAATAAGCAATAGGCTAATCTTTACTAGATTCTTATATGAAAATAACATTCACATAGCAATAATTTCTGAAACCTGGTTAAAACAACATCAAAAATTTTCAATTAAAGGATACAATGTCATTAGAAATGACTGTGGTAATAAACATAATGGTGTAGCAATACTTATTCATAACAATATAGTATATTCTAATATTAAAACTTATTTTGACAATGCTCTACAAAATATCTGTGTACAAATAATTATAAACAACAAGCAGTTGAGTGTAGTAAGTTTTTATAGTCCATCAAATTCTGATCCCCCATTTAATAAAAGTAAATTTGATGCTTTGATAAAATCTATTCCGCAGCCAATGCTTTTTGGAGGCGATCTAAATGCTCATCATATGTCATGGGGCTGTGTTGATACATTGCCTCGAGGTAGAGATGTCTTAGATATTATTGATGGCAATGACTTGGTTCTTTTAAATAATGGTCAAACTACTACAACTGGTTCTTCTTCTTGGCGTCCTAATGCTCTGGATTTAACTTTCGTTTCTCCATCATTGGCACTTTCATGTGATTGGTCTGTTATGGATTGTCCTCTTGGCAGCAGTTATCATTTGCCTGTAATGATAAAAATGATAGTTGGTAATGAAAATAGCTCACAAAGTAACCCAATATGTAATAATGTACATTTGCCCATTCACCCAAATTACAAACAGGTGAATTGGAAAATGTACAGGCAATCAGTTGATTTTTGTTTGGCTAATATTGATTTTGAAAATATGTCTTCGATAGATGCGCTCAATCTGTTTTGTAATATTTTGCGATCTACTGCTGTAGAGTCCATCCCTAGACATAGGTCTTTGAATAGTTCTAATACGTGTACACCAAAATCTTTGAAATTTCCCCGGCTGCCTTGGTGGAATCAAAAGTGTTCAGAAGCTGTACTTAATTCAAAACATGCTTATATAAAATTTAAAAGTGAACCTAGTGAAGAGAATTATATAGAATTTAAAAGACTTCGAGCTCTTAAAAAGCTTGTTCTTAAGACTGAACGGCGTAATAGTTGGATAAATCTGTGTAACTCATTTAACCGGTGCACTCCTTTGACATTAATATGGAATTACATGCGGAAATTTAATAAAACATTCATTTCAAAACACGCTAGTAATAATAGTTGGATATCAGATTTTCTTAAGAAATACACTCCTGATTTTGTGCTTAATGAGTCTTTAAATTATGTTCACACAGAAAATGATAATGATAAGTATCTTACTGAACCGTTTTCTTTGCAAGAGCTTAAATCTGCCCTATTTTCAAGAAGAGATACATCCTTTGGTCTTGATGGAATACCATATATTTTACTGAAAAATTTAAGTTCACAAAATCTAAAGACCTTTTTAAACATATTAAATCAGCTGTGGGAAGAAAACTTAATTCCTGATGATTGGAAAACAGATTGCTTGGTCCCAATTTTAAAGCCTGATAAAGATAAATTGTTACCCGACTCATATCGACCTATAGCACTCACATCTTGTGTAGGAAAGGTTTTTGAACAGCTTCTAAAGCAACGGTTGGAATTTTTTGTCGAACAAAATGGTCTGTTACCCTGCAATCAGTTTGGTTTTCGTAAAGGTCGGTCTTCTCGTGAGAGTATTTGTCAGTTGCAACTTGATGCACTTAACAGCATATATAATAATCAGTATCTTCTTTCGGTATTCTTTGACATTGCAGGTGCATTTAACAGTGTCAATATTTCCGTTTTATGTAGAGAGCTGTCAATGATAGGGTTACCTGGCAAAATAATAAATTTCTTACAAATGTTTTTAACAAACAGGAAGGTTTTTGTTAAATTTAACAATCACTTATATGGCCCAAGATTATCTTCTTTAGGGGTTTGTCAAGGAGGTATCTTATCCCCTTTAATTTTTATTTTGTACATTAGGAGACTAAATCTTATTCTAGGAACAAAGGTTAAAACTCTGCAGTATGCAGATGATTTGGTTGTTTATGTGTCAGGATCTGATTTAAATCAATTAGCTTTGACTATTAATGAGGCATTAATCAACTTACATAAATACTTTGCTTATCTGAACTTAGATGTAAATTCGACTAAAACCAAAGTTTTTATTTTTGGTCGCAAAAGCATGTGTTTGCCCACAGTTTTGTACAATGACATATCACTGCCTATTTCATATGATCTAATAAAGTTTTTAGGTGTTATATTTACTTCAAAACTTTCCTGGATAAAATATGCTGACAGTATTATAACCAAAGCTAACAAAGCATACAATGTGTTAAAATCGCTGTGCGCCACTTCATGGGGTGCAGACCCCAAAATTTTGTTAATCTTGTATAAGTCTCTAGTTCGAAGTCATTTTGAATATGGTTTTCTATGTTTTGCTGGAGATGATAAAATTGTAAATTCATTAGATAAAATACAAAACAAATGTATGCGGACAATACTGGGTGCATTTAAAACTAGTCCTATCGCTGCTATGCAAATTGAATCGAATCTTCCTCCTATTCATATTAGATTTCGTTATTTAAAAGAAAGATTTATTTTAAAGTTATACAGCTTGCCTAAGAACGATCTTCTTCACAACTTGATTTATTTCCAATCAGCGCCTTTTCAAAGGCACATGTATGTTCTTCAGGATTTTACTTCTTTCTTTCACTCTTTGCAGGAGTTAAATATACATCTTGATAATGACCTTCTTCCCTGTTACACAGGCTCTTTTAAGAGTAAATATCCCGATATAAAAATTGTAATAGATTCAAAGCTAACTTCCAAAGAGGAGGCTTATTTATTGTTGTCAGAATGGTCTAATTGTAAATTTATTTATACGGATGGTGCCAAAAATAATAATGCTGTTTCCTTTGCAATTTATCAACCTGAAATTAATAAAGGTATTGGGTTTAATATCAATAAAAATGCAAGTATCTTTACCGCTGAAGCAACTGCCATCTTATTTGCTTTGAAACATGTTAAAGAACATAATCAATATAGTAAAGAATGGGTCATAGTAAGCGATAGTATGAGTGTATTAATAAGTTTATCGAGTAACAAAATGAATGCTAGCACTTGCTATCTAATTTTTTCCATTAAAGAATTATGGTTAGAACTATCTTTAATTGGTATTAAAATAGATTTTGTATGGGTTCCGTCTCATAAAGGAGTTTCTGGTAATGAAAACGCCGACTACCTAGCTAGAACTATTGCTAATGCATCTGACTTGTCCCTGGTTCCCGACAGCAGGGACTTAGCTGTGACCTTGCCATATTCTGATATTATAAGTAATCTAAAACAGCGTATGACTGTTCTTTGGGGAAGACATTGGTATCATTTTACAGAAGTTGAGAATAAGGCTCATTTGTATGCTTTGTTAGATAACCAAGTTAATAGTAAGCCTTGGTTTTGTAAGTTTAAAACTTACATGCATCGTAGGTTTTACACCATAATTACTCGTATGCGCATTGGTCATTGTCGTTTAAATTTTCATCTCCATCGTAAAAACTTTGTCTCTTCCCCTTATTGCGATCATTGTCAAAAGCAAGAGGTTCAGTCTATAGATCACATTCTGTTTAGTTGCTCATCCTTTGGCATTCAGCGCCTAGTGCTGATGGATGAGTTGCTTGAGATTTATGGAGCTTCTAATCGAATCCCGCTTTCAGTAACTGATTTGTTGAAGGAGTCGTCTACTTATTTACCTTTGTTTAATTTTGTACATAATACTGTGTGTATGCTGTAAATATGACGCTAAATTTAAAACTTGCTTAAAATTGTATATATTTTTATTGAAGCATTGTACCTATATTTTGTTGGTCAAATGACTTTTTGGAATGTCTGGATGAGGTGTAAGCTTTTTTGAAGAGCTAAATATTGGATTTGACGTTTTTATTGGAACATACTCAAGACTTTATTACTGGATTTGACTTCATGAATTGGATTGGAACAACTGAAGACTTATTTTTTGGATTTGACACATATGTTGATAATACTGATGACTCAATATCTAGATTTGTTCATATGAATTGGAAATAACTGAAGACATATTTATTGGACTAGAGACTTCTGATTTGAAACTACTGAAGACGTTATTACTGGATTCGATCAAATGAAATTATACTTACTGAAGACTAGGCAGTATGGCCCATGGTCTTAGCCTGTCCGAATGGACGAATTAAAAAAAAAAAAAAAAAAAAATTAATATGGATTATAGGTTATGCGCTTATGCGTCCATTTCGTGGTCATTTTTTTGTTTTAGAATTAAACTATGTTAGTATTAGGATAATTTTCACTCCTGCTATATTATATTAAATTTAATGGACAACCTATGAGAGTACCTGCATACAGGTGCTTGGCGTTTTTCATGAATTAATCGTGGATTAAATAAATTGCCTAAATAGTTAAGTTTTTTTTTTTTTTTCCGTATACTGTGGCTTTTTGCTACTTAGGCACTTTGCCAATAGATAGTTAAGTTTTGATCGCAATCATGGAAGGTGGCGATGAAATGGTGCGAGTCAAACAGGAGCCCGACGCAGAGGACGGGGCGCCGTGCGAGACGCAGAATATCGTTCTGTTACCGATATACTGTGAGTTTTTCTATACAAAAAGCGTATAGGTAGAGAAGTAAACATGACACAATCAACAGAAGTTCTCTGTATTGCACACCTTATGCCGCGTTTATACGCTTGCGATGGCTTGGCGCGTGAGCAGGACGCAGCTATGCGTTAGAGGGAGAGGGCTATAATTCGATCTCATTCGTTTACATAGCTGCGTCCTGCTCACGCGGCAAGCCATCGCAAGCGTATAAACGCGGCATTACACAGATAAAGCGGTTACAAAAGAAAACACAGAGATACAGGGAGACAGTAGAAGGGGTCTTATCTTATCATATATTCTGTTTGTTAGTAATCATTTATTTTACTTAATAACATGGTGTACAAAAATGTGAGTATCAATGAGAAAAGCATTCCTTTTCTCTTTGTGTTGACACAAATAGTCATTAAGATATATATTTTGTTACATTTATGGTAGACAAAAAAGCTTGGAAGATTTTTTTCAATAAATTATTGTACTTTTAATAGTTGCAATGGACCTGAGGTATGAAACATCGTTATTATGATTTGATACATAACCAAAGCCATGGTAGCCTAGTGGTTCAGGCATGCGGTTGTCAAACGGCGGTCGTGAGTTCGAATCCCGGCTCGTACCAATGAGTTTTTCGGAACTTATGTACGGAATATGATTTCATTTCATATTTACCGTTAGCTTTTCGGTGAAGGAAAAACATCGTGAGGAAACCTGCATACATCTGCGAAGAAATTCAAAGGTGTATGTGAAGTCCCCAATCCGCACTGGGCCAGCGTGGGGACTACTGCCCATTCCCTCTCATACATGAGAGGAGGCCTGTGCCCAACAGTGGGCTGATGATGTGTGCTGTGACATAACCAATGATAACAATACAGAAGCAAAAGAATTGCTTTTGTATTATTAAGACATATAGATTGTGAGTGATTAGCTTTGTCAGTTTGTGTTGTAGCCATTGTAGGGATAATCTCCGAAAATACTCATCCAATTTTTTATATTCTTTCACCAGTGTATAGAATTTATTTATTTAATTGCTTACATTTAATGCTATAGCATTCGCGTGCGCTAACGTGTTAACAATGAAATATTAACTCATTGTTTACTAGGGTAGGGCTGAGCTGCAGGGGTAGGGCTGAGCTGCAGGCTACTACCGGGGTCCACAGGAGGCGGATAGTGGAATGGCCATCAGATATGATGGTTAGCTGCGAATATACTGAATAAGCAGTCCCCGACCACGCAGCGGCAGGGTTATCAGGATGTAGTGGGTAGGCTTGTAGGAGGGGCAATTCAATTCAATTCAATTCAAATCATTTAATGCCTAATAACAGCACAAGTCAACAAGAAGTAAAACAATAATTATACAAAACATTAATTACAATTTAAAATTTGAATAATACAATATTAATAACATACCTGAATAATAATATTAATTAAAATGTCCCTATACTAATTTCCTATATTTACAAAAATCGTCAACACTGTAAAAAACGTTATCCATTAAAAACTGCTTCAGCTTTTTAACATACAGCTCATAAGAAGGAGCCTCTTTGACTTCCGGGCTCAATTTGTTATAAATTTTAACACCTACTACCCACAATGAATTTGATGTTCGCGTCAATCGGGCCTGCACGGGCTACTCTATAAAAAGCTACAATATCCAACAACGTTTCTGTGACATGGCGAGTAGTTGCCGCCATTAAATAAGCAATCCTCTAGTGTCAGGCAGCAGTAGCACTAGTACCGACTGTAGAACGAAGATAGGAATCTGGAAGGGCTCTTGTTTGGACATCACTGAGCCGGTGAACCTCGGTTCGAAACTGCGGTGTGGAAGGCAAGGGGGAAACCACCACACTATGCTTCCTCAAAAAAGGAGTAATAGATTACTCCACCGACAAGAGCCAAGCTCTTAAATAAATGATGATGACGATGATGATGATGTTTACTAGGCACAAAAAGAAGTGAATTTGGCGTAGAAAAAGAATTTGTACTATAACCAGATAGAACTTTTATCATAGTCATTACCAGTTTAGTCTAGTATGGTACCTACAAAGCCAACAGGCCTGAATTTGAACCATGGTCAGGTTTTTTTGTGTAATCAGCACAATCATTTGAAATGATGATGAAGATGATGAAGTTAATATGTATTTTCGTTTAGTACCCATATTTAGTACAAGCTTTGCTTAGTTGGGACTAGGTTGACCTACGTAAGGCTGCCTCATTATCATCATATCAGCCGAAAGACGTCCACTGCTGGACATAGGCCTACCCTAAAGAGTGCCACAATGACCAGTCCTGCGCCACCCGCGTCCAGCGGACTCCCGCAACCTTTACCAGGTCATCAGTCCAACTTGTGGGGATTACCCGCGCTGCGCGTTCCGGTACGTGGTTGACACTCGAGAACCTTTCAGCCCAACGGCCATCAGCAATGTCACGCCCACTGCTAAATTTGCCTCCCTATATAATTTATTTCGTTTTCAGTGAAGGTAGAAGTAGAGATGGAAGCAGCGCCAGTGAAGAAGGAGCCCTGCGAGAGTGGGCTGTCCCCCGACCACGAGGTACAGGGTGAGCTCACTCTGGGGCCGGAGACAGCGCAGCCCAAGACGCTTTGTAGTGAGAAAGGTCAGTGATAAAGTCCTGCACGAGAAATCTATTGCAAAATAAATAAATAAGCTTTCTACGATAGCAATGTAATTTTATAATACCGTGATACTGAATTTATATAATGTATTATTACCAATTACTGGCCACCTAATACTAAAAATGAAACTATTCATATTCATATTCATTTATTAATAATAATTCATATTACATGTCATTGGCACATCACAATTTCACAATCAATAGTACAATATTAAGTATAAGTAAACATTATACACAATAATTAATGTCAAATTAAATAATTTGAAAATAATTAAGTATTCACTAGTATAATAGAAAAATTTGTATAATGTGTTAATTACTGGCCTCAACAACTGGCCACGTTATACTAAATTGAAATCTGTTTGTAGGGTAACATAGTTCATTTTTAGTATGAGAGATTTACAATGCTGTTTTGAAAAATGCGATGTACGGTGGCTATTGCAACTCCCAAGAGATAGATAAACAGTATTTTTTTTAAATTCCATTTTCAAAAATTTCATTTTATTTTTTTCATTTTTTTTCTGACTAAAATTGACATGTAAAACTATGTTTTATCAAGGAATAAATGAATTGAAATGAAATTTTATTCCAGCAAGCTATCTTTGATATTTAGCTCGAGCTTAAGTATTTTAATAGTCGTGCGTGGTGCGATATCCCACCCATCCCATCCCACCCCATATACGCCCATCATTTTCATAAAACTACTATTTATTTTTTAAGATCTTGGGGTGCTCTTCTCTTCAGCCTTGTAAACGTAGTGTTGGGTAGGTCCTTCATCAGGTTTCTCGCGAATAAGTTTGGGTGTATCTCCATTCGTTTACGATATTTGTCTAAGGTGGCTGACACTTCTTGGTGTACTGTTTTGATTTTAAGATCTCGATGCAAATTCTACTCTAGATAGACAGATAGACCCATCTTGTTTGGTCTCATTGGAACCCTTTCAACAAGTTGTTGATGTCTGTGCAATAAAAGCTTGCAGTAAAAATATGTATTGACTTATCCTCTCCTAAATATGTACCTGATTTCAACAATATAGCCATGGGACATATTCTTGAGTAAGTTGTATGCACCCATATTTTTGCACTTGACTGTGCCAGAAATCTTGATAGTGACTTATTTTTTGCTGAATTTGAACATTATAAGCATTGTCATGAAAAATATGCATAAAGGTTTAGTCGATGATTAATTTGACCAGTAGTTGGTTGGTAGTGACCCTGCCTACGAATATGATGGTCCCAGGTTCCGACCCTGTAAGGGAATTTGTGTGATGAGCACGAATTAAATGTTTATCCAAATTTCGATCATAGTGGAAAATTGAAAAATTATTCGCCACAAGCGGGATTTGAACCCACAACCTCTGGAATCCGTCCATCGCTCTCCCAATTGAGCTACCGTGGGTCCGCTAATGGCGACGAATCTTTCAATCACTTCCACTATTGTATTTACACCTTAGGGCTCGTAGCGACATCTACCGCGAAGTTATTACAACTAATATTTTTTTGATTTTCCACTTTCATCGAAATGAGCACGAATATTGGATGTTTTCTATGTATTTAAGTCATATATACCGCCATCTAGTACCCACTGTCTAAACCCTGCTTTGTTTGGGGCTAGGCCGATTCATATGGTTATCATATCCAGCCTAGTGGTTGCATGCGGCTGTCAAGAAGCGGATGGGGATTCGAATCCCGGCTCGTACCAATGAGTTTATCGGAACTTGTGTACGGGATATTTATCGTTAGCTTTTCGATGAAGGAAAATATCGTGAGGAAACTGATCTGATCCCAATAAGGTCTAGTATTGCCTTTGGGTTGGAAGGTCAGGTGGCGGTCGGTTTCGAACCATTAGTGCCTATGCCAAATCAGGATTTCAGGAACAACGCTAGGAAAAATGAAAATGAAAATTTTGTAATCGTAAGAATAAAAAAAACATGTATCTATTACATACATACAAATAATAAATTCATGATATGATCAGCCGAAAGACGTCCACTAAACTGTTATTCTTATGTACGATTCCCACCGAACGGGCCGGGCCGGAGCGCGCCTGCGCGTTTTCTGCAAGTTGCCAAAGGAATTTGAAGCTTTAATATATACATTAAATTTCATATTTGAATGTACTTGCGGCCGGTCGGCTCCTCGCGGACGTGGACGGGTGTGGTCGGCTGTCGTCACATGTGACCGGCTCCGTCCGGCTTTTGTCTACTGCACTCTATTAAACGCGGTCGCGCACCCGTTGCGACGCGGCGCCAGGCGACCCGGCCCGGCCCGTTCGGTGGGAATCGTACATTAACGTGCTCATGCGCGTAGCCTCACCCGTCACGCCTAACGAAATTAAACCTCTAGCTACGCTTAGTTACTACAAATCTCAGAGTGAAGATATATATTAGTTGTTGAGGTAAGCTTAAAACAAGTTACAGAATAGCGGGGTTATACAGCGGGGTTATACTTTACGTTGGCCTCCCCCAAAGAGTGCCACAATTACCGGTCCTGTGCCACCCGCATCCAGCGGACTCCCGCAACCTTTACCTTTGATTTATATGATACTAGCTTCTGCCCGCGAGACCGGCCCCGTGAAACTCGCTTGTATCGTAGCTTCATACAATTTTTCACCCAACATTTCACCCCCTTAGGGGATGATTTACGGTTTTTTTTAATTTATTTATTCGAAAACAAAGGAAATTACATTTTATACCTTACATAAAAACTCGCCAAACTGTGACGTTTGATGGCGAGAAACGCCCATGTTTTATACTATAGTAACCTATTTACTTAAATCTAACAATTTTTAATGTGACTTACATTTAAATTCTTATTTAGTACATTTCCCCTATAGGGATAAGTTTGCCTCTTATATGACATGTTTTTAACCTGTTTCTGTGTACATTAAATAAAGTGTATTGCATGCATTTAACTTAACAAACTTAACTTAAAACTAGGCATGCTCGTACGTGAGTACTTATCCTTGAAGTTTTATTTTAGCTAGCTAGTCGACGGTGACTCATTATCGAAGAGGAAGCCCTTTAACTTTGATTTTAACACAGTTTTACTTTTAACTAATAAAAACTATCATATGTCCTTCGCCGGGACTCAAACCATCTCTATACCAAATTTCATCTGAATGGGTTCAGTGATTTAAACGTGAAGAGGTAACAGACAGACAGACACATTTTCGCATTTATTATGACAGGATGTTCCCCCATATTTATTTATTTACCTTTGTTGTTTCAGCTTCAAACCCGACTCTATCCGCAAAGCAGGAGCCTGTGTCCACAAGCAACACCCAAGTGACAAGCTCACAACAGCTCAACACCACCCAAGACACCGCCGGCGAAAACATATACGCCTGCGATACATGCGGCAAAACTTTTATACGAAAACCTTTCCTAATTAAACATGTCAAGAAAAACAGATGCATTCCTAAGAAGGAATGTGAAGTTTGTGGGAAGCGGTACGCGAACAGGTCTGAATTTAGTCAACATAAACTGACGCACACTGGAAGAAAGTCCCACGGTTGCGATGTATGTAAAAAGCTCTTCACCCGTCGAGGAGATTTGAGTAGACATAAACGGCTCCATACTGGCGAAAAACCGTTCAATTGCGATATCTGTGAACGACAGTTCTCCGATTCTAGCGTTTTTATTAAACACAGAAAAGCGCATACGGACGATAAGGAGTATTTTTGCGAAGTATGTAATAAGCAGTTTGCGCGGCCGGACAACTTGAGGGTGCATCGTCGGATTCATAAAGGCGAAAACCCATTCTCGTGCGAAGTATGTAAGGAATGTTTTTCTGATAAAGAAGCTTTAATTAATCATAGAAACAATCATACGGGAGAAGAAAATAATAAAAAGGAAAAGGAAGAGAGAAAGAATAAGCCAATAATGAAAGTACACTCGTGTGAACTATGTGGGAAATTGTTTGTAAGTGGAAGTATTTTAAAGAAACATAATAAACGCATTCATACTGGTGTAGATCCGTTCTCGTGCCAAGTATGCCAAAAGAGTTTTAAAGATTCAAGCAATTACAACAGGCATAAGCGAATCCATACTGGAGAAAAGCCGTATAGTTGCGATATCTGTGGCAAACAATTCGCGCATTCTAGTTACCTGTCAATACATAGACGTATCACTGCGAGACGAGACGAGATACAATACGTATCACTGCGAAATATGTAAACAGCAATTTAGTGTTTTAAGTTGGTTTAATAAACATAAACAGACGCATTCAGGAGAAAAACCGTTTACGTGTGAATATTGTAATAAGCAGTTTAGCTTAATGAGTTATTTGAAGAAGCATAGACGGATCCACACTGGTGAAAAGCCCTATGCTTGTAAAATATGCAATAAGCGTTTTGCGCGTTCGGGAGATATAACTAAGCATAGACGGATACATGCTGAAAAAATGCCATATTCCTGCGAAATATGCCAAAAGCAATTTGCATTGGAGAGTAATCTAAAGAAACATGAAGTTGTTCATACCGGAAAAACGACTTGAGAGATCATTGAGACATCCACTGCCGGACATAGGCCTCCCCCAAAGAGTGCCAAAGTGATCGTACCTGCCTGACCCGCGTCCAGCGGACTCCAGCGACTTTACTAGGTCATCGGTCCACCTTGTTTATCATTGTCACTGATGGAAGATAGGGATGTTGACACCAAATAATAATAATCAATAATGTTGAATTTTCTCGGAAAAGGATTAAAAATGTAGTCAAATAGAGAAAAAGTAAAGTCAAGGTATTTATTTGAAAAGGTGTTACAATTTGGTAAATATGTATCATCATGCCTTACCAGAAGGTATACAAATGGCGTAAATAATTTAAGATGCAGCATGCTTAGTCTACATTATAATGTTCAATAAACTTTTGTCTAAAATTAATAGCAACGTGACGCAACCTAAAAATATAGTAACAAGAGGTAAAGTAATCACAAGTTCAGTGTTCAAAGTTTTAAGAGGGATATTTTATTTTGTTTGACGACCGGTTAGCCTAGTGGGTAGTGACGCTGCCTACGAAGCGGAAGGTCCTGGGTTCGAATCCCGGTAAGGGCAAATATTTGTGTGATGAGTATGAATATTGGATGTTTTCTATGTATTTAAGTATATCTATCTATTATATATATCGTCGCCTAGTACCCATAACACAAGCCTTATTGAGCTTACTATGGGACTAGCTCGATTTGTGTAAGATTGTCCCCTTATATTTATTTATTATTTATTTATTTATATTCTGTCCCTTTTCCTCTATATGAAGCTACTGTCAATTACCATGCTTTCTCTCTCTAACAAGCAACATTAAAAAGTTTCGTAATTATGTATGATGTTTGAATGGGATGTTGGTTATTATTTATATTTTTGATTTCTTTCTTTTGGGGCAATAATAAAATTTAAGTCCACCACTGCCAGTCTCTGTTAATTTTATCCTTAGTTTAGTGTGTATTTTGTTGGTATAAAAACTTACTAGTAAAATAATTTTGGGATTTATGGTTGCACCAAACCGTCTGTGATAGACTAAGGGTGGGTTGCACCAAACCGTCTGTAATCGTAAGCGGTGTTCGTTAAAATCTGAATGTATGGAGAGTTTGACAAGTTTCTATGAACTGACAGCTGTCAGCGCCATATTTAACGTTGATCGGTCTGTAATCGTAAGTCGGTGCAACCCGCCCTAAAACGTACGTAAAATTCAAATTAAGGATTACCAGAACGCATTATGACACCGGCAGTACTGTGGCGAGAGGTGTAGGTATAAAATCCACCAATCATGTTCAATCATCGCCGACGACCGCTTTACACTGCCTACGAAGCTAGAGGTCCTGGGTTCGAATCCCGGTAAGGGCATTCATTTGTGTGATGAGCACTGTTCAATATTGCCTACTTTGGGTAAATTTAAATTATTATTATAGCAACACAAGTTGCCACGCTATTTATCGAGTTTAGTATGGCAACACAGATAGTATTAAGATTCGAAGAAAATAGTTCGTTGCTCGTCCGTTTCTTACGAGATTATTTTCGATATCGCCCACAATGGAGTAATTGGGCTTCTCGGGTCAAGGCAGTACTCATTTCACCTTACGTGTAGAACAAGATTGCTATCGGCGACAGTTTACCTGTGTGTGCATTTGAAAGTGGTAGGACCGAGGGTACCGCTTAACTGGATCCAGCACTGAGCTTAGCCTGAGGGAGTGCCTTTCTCGTATGCTGAGCCTCGCCTAGAAGATCTCCAGGTAAGCCGATACGCAATCCATCCACTCAGACGCTAACATTTTATCCTGTAAAATCACGGCAATTGCGCGAGGACTCATTTTGATACAGTCCACTTAGATTTCTCGCCTTTTCGTTATAGTATTACACTTCATTTTTGGTCCGTCGACCGCATTTTATTGAAAAGTACCTTTTGTCGTGAGTTTTTACGTATTTTCTCCGTGATTTTACAAAATAATTGTTTTTTTTACATTTCGTAGGGTACTTGATAAATTGCCTTGGCCATATTTTATCGTGTTAGTTGTACGCCATCTTTTTTGTCGCTTTCGGTTGTCGTTCGTTTAATGTTGGCAGTACAACTTCCATACCATAGAGTCAATATAATATATTGCACAATCCGTAAACGTGAAACGGAACGTAGCTTAGTATAATCTGTCATTCATTATCTGTCGAAACTTAAACGTCAAATTTCTGATTTGAAACTACTGAAGACGTTATTACTGGATTCGATCAAATGAAATTATACTTACTGAAGACTAGGCAGTATGGCCCATGGTCTTAGCCTGTCCGAATGGACGAATTAAAAAAAAAAAAAAAAAAATTAAACGTCAAACGTCAATTCGTAAACATTGTCTTTTCGCTGTTTTGCATGATTTTAAGTGTTTTGGTTTGTATTTAAAACAAAATGAGTGACGATAATTTAAATGATAATGAACCCGCGACTGGGAATACTTTCCGGGTCGCGCGGGATTATTGTATAATGCGTTTAGAGCATATCGAAAGTTCGGATTTGCAAGGTTATAATGAGTCCGATTTTAAAGACATAGAAAAGGACTTTCATGATGCACAAATCCGAATTTTACGGCCGCTCACACAAGCGCAACGTCTTGACGAGTACGCAATTACGAAGGAATTCGAGAATCGTTTGAAATCGGTGAAGAATAGGTTAAGACAAAGTACTCAAAGTGGTCAATTTGAAACAAAGCCTTTATCGTTAGAAAACAACTTAGCTAAATTGCCTAAAATATCGATCAAACCCTTTGATGGGAAATTGGAGAACTGGGTGTCCTTTAAGGAACTTTTTGATTCGCTAATTCATAAGCGGAGCACTATCAGTGATGTTGAAAAATTACATTACCTTTTGTCTAGTGTTCAGGATTCCGCATATGAATTAATTAAAAGTTTTCCTTTGTCAGGTGACAATTATGCCACCGCTTATGAGACTTTGTCTGACTATTATGATAGGAAGAGACAAATTGCTGTCATGTTCTATGAAAAGATGTTGAACTGCGAATCGGTTAAAAATAAAAATGATTTAGAAAGAGTGTTCCGAACATTCAATGAGAACTTAAACATCTTGTCAAAATTTAATCTTCCCGATCAGAACTTCATGCTGTATTATTTGCTATGGTCAAAACTTGATATTGCTACTCGTGAAGCATTTGAATTGCAACTTTCTTCAAGCATTGATATTCCAAATTTTGATGATTTGAAAAACTTTATTGAAAAGCGAAGCAAAGCTTTAGAAAATTCAAACATCAAACTGACGAATACTAAACCGTTGACTAAAAATAAAACAGCATTTGTCGTCTCGAGTCCGAACTGTGTCTTTTGTACTGGTCGGCACAGTCTAACCAGCTGTAGTGAATTTTTAAAACTTGACAACCATGAACGTTTTAATTTTGTGAAGGAAAAGGGTCTGTGCATTTTATGCTTTTCAAGCGCTCAATGAGTGAAAGTTTGTCGTGCTTCTCGTTGTAGTATGTGTAGTCGTTCACATCACACTTTGTTACATTTCACCAAGAATATGCAGACGCCCGCACCCACCGATGCTGGTAACGCTCCGCCGAGTAGTAATATAAATAGTAACACAGTTTTAACTTCGCTGACTGGGGAAAATACAATTTTATTTTCGACTGTAAAAGTTTTAATGAGGGATAGTTCTGGCGACTTCCGGCCAGTGCGCGCGCTTCTCGATTGCGCTAGCGCGTGTAATTTTATTTCGAAATCCTGTGCAAAAATGCTAGGATTTAACATTTGTCGTGGCCAACATGCCGTATATGGCATTGGCAATTCTGTCGCTCAACCGCTCGGCTCACTATCGTGTGAAATTAAGCCGCTCGGTAATACAACTTTGTCGTCGAATATTAAATTCGAAGCTCTCGTTTTATCGTCGATATGTGCTGACCAACCTACCCAACCTGTCGATTCATCAAGGTGGTCGCACATATACAACTTATCGCTCGCTGACCCTGACTTCGCTCGCTCGGCGCCGGTGGACATGCTGCTTAATGCAGTTATTTTCGCGTCGTCGTTGCTACCTGGCCTTCGGCGAGGGGAGTCTGGACAACCTATCGCGTTGAATACGCTCTTCGGATGGATCGTCATGGGCGAGTGTGACAAAAGTCAACTCGCCTCAAACGCCATCGCCTCCTGTCGTAAAAATAAAAAACATTGTTTTTTCGTTTCGAATCTTTCGCAAACCTTGTCGCTCGATGATTCCATAAAGAAATTTTGGGAATTAGAGAATGTTAGTTCTCCGATTAAACCTTTCGTATCAGAGGAGGACCAACGCTGCGAAGATTACTTTCGTGCAAAATACTATCGCAATAAAGAAGGCAGATTCGTCGTACCTTTACCTTTCGTCGATCCTGCGAACAAACCTACCTTCTTCAATTCGCGCGAAATCGCACTTAGGCGATTCGCTTCGTTGGAACGCAAGTTGAACTGCAATTCTGAGTTCAAAAGGTCGTATGTCGAATTCTTGGAAGACTATGAGTCTCGTGGTCACTTGGAAAAAGTGGATCCTCCTTCTACAAGCGAGGGTCAGTTTTATTACGTGCCGCATCACGGTATATTGCGCGACTCAGTGTCAACGCCTCTACGTGTCGTCTTCGACGCTAGCGCCAAGGACGCCAAGGGGGTTTCCTTGAATTCCACTCTTCTCGCTGGCCCTAAACTCCAGACGAACATTTTCGATCTGCTTCTGCGCTTTCGTTGGCATGCCGTCGTCTTCACGGGAGACGTCAGACAAATGTACAGGCAGATTCTGGTTCCTGGAGAGGACGCTGACTTTCAGCGCATTCTATGGCGGCCCTCGGCTTCCGGTCCTGTGTGTGACTATCGTCTTAAGACTGTTACTTACGGCATTTCTTCGGCGCCGTTCCAAGCTCTTCGTACCATGGCTCAGCTTGCCAGCGATGCTGCAGAAGTCTGCCCAGGTGGTGCAGCTGTTCTCGCTCGAGACATATACGTCGATGACGTCGTCACGGGAGCGGACTCTGTCGAGCAGGCTCGCCTACTTCAGATGGAACTCACAAAAATATTGTCGTCGGGAGGTTTCCATCTGAGGAAGTGGACCTCCAACAGCAGTGAATTCCTGGAAAACCTTCCATCCTCGGACCTGTACTCACAGGATTTTATAAATTTCGAAGAAATGTCAGACATTTCTTTAAAAATATTGGGATTGCTATGGCAACCTCAATCCGATTGCTTTCGTTTTCGTGTCGCAGTTACTCATCAAGGTCGGTGCACAAAACGCACCATTCTGTCAGAGATAGCCAGGATCTTCGACCCGTTAGGCTTTCTCCCGCCTGTAACCTTCCTCGCCAAGTACCTGATGCAGTTGCTTTGGATTTCCGGTGTTTCATGGGATGGCGATGTCCCGGAAAACGTCCAGCTTGAATGGCAGGAACTTAAGGCCCAACTTTCGTCGTTGAGCTCAGTGGCTATTCCTCGCCGTATAGTCGGGGAATTCGACGTGTTACAACTGCATGGATTTTGTGATGCGTCAGAACGTGGCTTTTGTGCCGTAGTTTATTTTCGTACGGTGAGTAAAAATGGCGATATCTTCGTCGAATTAGCTTGCGCTAAGTCCAAGGTTGCGCCACTACGTAAATTGTCAGTGCCACGTCTTGAATTGGTTGCAGCGGTTCTTTTATCAGATTAGATACAGATACAGATACAGATATATTTATTGATAAATTGTAGAAATAATTTACATGTCAATTCAACCATAATCCGAGTATACATTGTCAATTATCTAATTATAATAAATTTGTATTATTCACATTTCCTTAAAATAAATTCATTCACACTGTAGCAACACAGGTCAATTAACATTTTTATAATCTTATTTTTGAATATGTTATCGCTCGCCGAGGTAATTATGTCACTAGGTAGGGTATTATAGATCTTAACACCTAGGACAGTGAGTGACTTTCGAGCTTTAGCGAGCCTGCGGTGCGGGATGAGTAGCAGGTGTGCACCCCTGGTATTTCTACCATGGCACTGACCGCGCGTAGTGTATTGGTCGAGATTTGACCTCACATGTTGGCAGGCCATCAATATGAAGATACAAGGCAGAGTGAGTATTTTATGCTGCTTAAATAATGCTCGGGCTGGATGATCGTAGGGCTTACCAGATATGATTCTAAGAGCCCTCTTCTGTAGTTTAAACGGTCTGTCACAGTCTGCTGAGGTACCCCATAGCTCAACACCCTGGGTTAAGATTGAGTGGAAGTACCCAAAATAGGCGGTTCTGAGGTTGTCAGGTGTCAGGGTGGGTGCAAGTCTGGATAACGCAAAACAGGCAGATGCTAACTTGTCGCAAATTGCGTCTATGTGGGGGGACCATGTTAAACCTGAATCCATCGTGAAGCCCAGATATTTCACCTGATCGACTTGCGGTAAGTTAATGTTATTTATAACAATATTAAATTGAGATTCGCTACTTTTACGCAGTTGGAAGTGCATAATGTTAGTTTTGTCAATGTTCAGTTGCATGCCATTAGATAAGAACCATTGGGCAATCTTATGCATAACCTCTTTGGCCTTTATTTTCAAATTATTAAAATTATCTGCATTAATTATTATGCATGTGTCGTCTGCAAACATAATGTATTCAGGTTCCGAACATGCAGTTGTTATGTCATTAACTAACTCTAACGCTAACAGATTTGATAGCGTCAGTCGTGGAGGCTCTAAAGCCCTTTCACTCGATACAACAGATCTTCGCATGGTCGGACTCAACTGTGGCGTTGACTTGGATCAAATCGTGTCCGTCCAAATGGAAGACGTTCGTGGCTAATCGTGTGAGCCACGTCCAGGAAATAGTTTCTCCCGACTCCTGGCGTCATGTCAGAACCACTGTTAACCCGGCAGACTGTGGGTCGCGTGGGTTACTACCTAGCGACTTAGTTAACCTAAGTTGCTCGTGGAACGGACCTTCTTGGCTTAGGGACCCCAGTGAAAACTGGCCTAAGTCGGTGTTGTCGATAAACAAAGATGTTCTTCATGAAGAACAAAAAATTACCGTTCTCGTATCGTCCAATAAGGACGACTTAGTCGAAGACCTTTTAGAAAGGTACTCATCGTTAAAAACACTTCAACATGTGTTAGCGTATTGTATTCGGTTTACAGCGAACTGTAAACAAAAAACTGTCGCTTATCGTGTCTTCGGAGCTTTACAGCCATCAGAGATTCACAAGGCGCTTATGATGCTAGTTAAAGTCGTGCAAGAGAGTGTGTTCTCGTCAGAGTTGGAACTCATAGAAAAAGGTTCACCAAACTCACTTCCTAAGAGTTTCCGCAAACTATCACCGTTCGTGGATGAGGCGGGTTTTCTCAGGGTGGGCGGTCGCTTGGCTAATGCAAAGATCTGCTTCGAAGCAAAGCACCCGCTCCTATTGCCCCGCTCTCATCGCCTCACTTCGCTGATAATCCAGGAGTATCACACTCGCTTCATGCACCCCGGTGCGCAAACTCTCCAGAATCTAATTGCGCAAAACTTCTGGATATTGTCGTGTAAACGCGCCATTGGAACGGTAATCTCCGGCTGTATTAAATGTTTTCGTGTTCGTCCACAAGTTGCCCCTGCTCCGTTTATGGGAAACTATCCATCGTACCGTGTTAACCAACTTAAATGTTTTTCGAGTTCAGTTGTAGATTACGGTGGACCCTTCAATATAGCTTTCGGATGTGGTCGTGGTGCCAAAACCTTTAAAGGGTACATTTGTGTTTTCGTGTGTACCTCTACGAAAGCTATACACATCGAACTGGCATCCGAATTGTCAACGGATGCATTTCTGGCCGCTCTGCGCCGTTTCATCGCTCGTCGTGGTCGCTGCAGCCATCTCGTCTCCGATCAGGGCAGAAATTTCATCGGTGCTAGCAATTACCTTGGTTCTCTTATGCAAAAGGCCGCCGAGTCCCAGGAGATTAAGTTTTCGTTCAGTCCCCCCGGGAGTCCGCACTTCAATGGTTTAGCAGAAGCCGGAATCAAGTCGGTGAAAACACACCTCGCTCGTGCTATCGGTACGCAAAGATTGACCTTCGAGGAGTTCTATACAGTGCTGACACAGGTAGAGGCGATGTTAAACTCGCGCCCTTTGACGCCTCTTAGTTCAGACGCCAATGACCTCGCAGCGTTAAGCCCGGGCCATCTGCTGACCTTAGAACCTCTTTCGATTATGCCCGAGGAAAAATTGATAGATTTAAATATAAGCGTCCAGCAACGGTGGAAACTTATTCAAAAGATCCATCAGTCCTTCTGGTACCGATGGCAAAGTGAATATATACACACACTACAGCAGAGGGCAAAGTGGGACAAAACCCATGCTAACATTACCGTGGGAGCAATGGTGCTCATAGTTAATGAACAGTTGGACCCCCTCAAATGGCCATTAGGTCGTATCGTTGCCCTGCACCCCGGTGCAGATGGAATATGTAGGGTAGTCACGGTTAAAACTGCCGCCGGGCAGTACAAAAGACCAGTAGTTAAGATTTGTCCTTTGCCAGTGGCAAATGACACTTAAAATAAAATTGTAATTTATCACATGGCCCTTACAAGGCTAGTGTGAATCGTAGTAAATAGTTTTAGTTTAGTAACGTACTGTTTCAAACAGCACCCTTTCGTAGATTTAAGTTTTCGTTGTCGTAGTAAATACCGCGGCATTCTTGAGCATGCCGTCGCATTTAGGTGGGCGGAATGTTCAATATTGCCTACTTTGGGTAAATTTAAATTATTATTATAGCAACACAAGTTGCCACGCTATTTATCGAGTTTAGTATGGCAACACAGATAGTATTAAGATTCGAAGAAAATAGTTCGTTGCTCGTCCGTTTCTTACGAGATTATTTTCGATATCGCCCACAATGGAGTAAGTAATTGGGCTTCTCGGGTCAAGGCAGTACTCATTTCACCTTACGTGTAGAACAAGATTGCTATCGGCGACAGTTTACCTGTGTGTGCATTTGAAAGTGGTAGGACCGAGGGTACCGCTTAACTGGATCCAGCACTGAGCTTAGCCTGAGGGAGTGCCTTTCTCGTATGCTGAGCCTCGCCTAGAAGATCTCCAGGTAAGCCGATACGCAATCCATCCACTCAGACGCTAACATTTTATCCTGTAAAATCACGGCAATTGCGCGAGGACTCATTTTGATACAGTCCACTTAGATTTCTCGCCTTTTCGTTATAGTATTACACTTCAAGCACCAATATTTGTTCCTGATGTTTTCTGTTTTTTAAGTATTTATTTATCTATATAAGTATGTTTATCGTCGTCTTGTACCCATAGTTGTGTATTGTACATACAGAAAAAACGTCGTCGTTGACGTCACGCCCAAAATGAAAGAGACAGAAATATTTGACAGTATGGTACTGTTTTCGATGATTGTCATTATTTGAAATAAGAACCGAGGTTCGTGTCAAACTGTAAAGATATTTATGTAGCAATAGGTGTAAGTAAAGAAAAGTACGCTTGAGCGTAAAGTTTCAAGTTCCACTGCAAATGTAAACATATTTAAGGCACATTGACAGGAAATCTTTTTTTGTAACATTAAATGCAAACCTATTATGTCTCAATGTGTGTAAATGTTTCTATGGAAGACTGATGGTAAACAGAACTTTGGTGCATTAAGTGAAAAGATGAAACTGTAATGTGCGTTGTAAGTTAGTTTTTGTCATGTAGTGTGTAAACTTATTTAAATGTAAAGGTATTTTTGTAACACTCAATTGTAAAGATATCTTTGACCTCGACTGAACAAGCTTTGCTTAGTTTGGGACTATACTAGACGCCGTATATAGATTCCAAAAAAGAACCTTAAAATAAAAAATAAACCCACACTGGCAAACTTGCACTCTTCTAAATGATGGACGTAGCTTAGTTTAGCTACTTACGTCCATAATTTTCATTCGTCCGTCATTTTAATGGCAATTATAAGGTTATTTTTTTGGAATCTATATGTCGGCGGCCGATCGTAAAACCCGCCAGATCACGAAATAGGCATATCGTGAAACGCCGCCATTTCATGATATGCCTAAAAGTTGACCAGGCTTATCACGATGTGCCTGATAAACAATACGGCAGATCAATTAGAGCAACGCATTCGTCGATATTCCTAGCTCTATACCGGGCACATGATAAAATAGTTTCTTTATTGGTCACTGGCTCGCTGCGTAGGCGATGGCGGCCGTGTTTGTTGGGAGCAAATAATGAGGGCGGACAAAAATAGCTTGTCATAAGTTGCAACCCTCAGACCAGAAATAGACACCCCGCCCAGCGGAGTGGCGTCGACTCGCTGGAGATCATCAGTCCGCACTTTTTTTCATTTACCTACTTAAATTTTGGACACCCTACTTACCTATAACGGTGAGTATTGAACGATATGGCGGCGTTTCATGATATGCCTAGGAATTTCTTGATCAGGCGAAACGTCACTAGGCAAATCGTTAAATGGTGAATTTTGAACGATATGGCGGATGTCACTCAGCCAAATCATGAAATGGCGGCGTTTCACGATATACCTAGGAATTTCGTGATCTGGCAGATTTTATGATCGGCCACCGACATATATACAGCGTCAAGTATATATATATATATATATATATATATATATATATAGCTCTATTTGTGTAAGATTGTCCCCTAATATTTATTTATGGTCCAGGTTTCTGACGCGTTCTGGAAGATCGAGAAGAAAAGAGTCTGCATCGTCTTATTTTACCTAAACCTAGTAAGCATTAATTTACGTTGCGGCCCGGGGCTCCCTAGCTGTTTTTATATTATTTATTTATACAACGACGGTGGCAAACAAGCGTACGGCCCGACTGATGGTAAGCGGACACCGCAGCCTATAGACGCATGCAACTCCAAAGAAGTAACATCGGCGTTGACGACCCTTGATATGTCTGGGGATTCGCCGTGTTAACAGCTGAAGGAATAAATTCCCTCGGCTAAAATGTAATTGCGGCCCTCGTAGAAAAAAGATTGAATATGGATGGAATAGAGGGACACACACACACATACACACATGAGTGACGGAGATGTAAGCATTACCACAAGTGGAAACGAGCGACAATGTCGTAACCTGTCCCTCCGCGCGTATATAGGATTTTTTTGTTGGTCACCAGCCGTCAAAAATGCATCTGAGGGTGGTATTCCACTTGTCCAAGATCTTTGTCCAATGTGCATTGTATCTCACTCACTCTTTTAGCAAAATGTGAGACGCAAATACACATTGGACAAAGCTCTTGAAAACTGACTCACGCATATAACACGACCAAAGTATTCTGATCTTTCTCAGTTTAGTCAGGTTAAGGAGGATGGGCAGTTTGGATGGACTCTGGCCTAGAAACCAATGATGACAAGCCAAAGGTTTTTTCATATCCTACAACTTTTGTATGGCGGGAAATCTTCAATCGCTGTGTAAAAAAAGTTAATCGTTCATCCATGATCAATTAACATGAAGTCAATCTTGCTCAGGGAGTCGGATAACAAAGCCAAAGGTCAGGAAGTCGCAAGAAAGTAAGTAAGCGACAGTTTATAGAAACCGATAAGAAAACCAGAATATTAGCAAACGGAAAAGTGCAAAATCCATTTGAATAGCTGAATCAGAATAACAAAAAATGGGAAGAATACCGATTGCGTTAAAATAACGGCTGTGTGGAATCACGAATGTAGTAAACTGCAATTGTGTGGAATCCATATTGTACGGGAATAACGAATAGGAAGAATCGCGTTTGTGTAATCGATCGCATAATCCCACCAAAACAGTTTAAAACTTTACTAAATTAAGTCTGTAAAGCGATGCAGGAACTTAGTAAGTATCAAAAAAACCTGCATAGTAATGTTTCAACTCAAACTACTTTTATGTAGCGATAACTTTTTTCACACAAAGATTTGGGATTACCTGCCATTATACAAGTTTTAAAACTTAGAATAAGCTATCCAGTGAGATATCGCTTGTCCTTATTGGCCATATAGGTTAATCTGTCCCTCCTCCTTTACCACCGTCGCTTTCGGGGATTAGCTAGGACTCCACCTTTGAAATCCCTCTATCAACGTTATAAAGCCAAAAGAAAGAAGGGAAAGGATTCAAATTCATCATCCTCCTAGCGTTATTCCCGGTAATGCCCCTAAAGGAGCCCGGGGTTACAAAACTTGTTTTTGCTGTATTTCGTTTGTTTTATAAACTGGACATATAAAATAATTACAGACAGATATACCTCATGTCATTGTATATGCAAAGTTTCGTCACAATCCAAAACGTAGTTTTAAAATGAGATTGTAACTACGTTTGTATGGATGGGAAGGTGAAATTCGGCCGAGCTTACTGCGGACTCTTAAGGCCAGTTTTTAATTTAGCTGCATAGGAGCCTTTCCGTCACTCGTTGTGGCAACACGTATAGCTTCTATGTACTAAGACCACATCGGCGGTATTCGTATGTTGATGCAACTCGCCTTAAGAAAGAAAGAAAGAAACTTGCATGAAACATGGTTATTTATTAATACAGATATCAGTTGTCAGGTCAGAACAAAGTCATCGTTGAGCCGACGGGTGACGGTCGTAGTAAATAAATAATTACGTCAATTTCAAGCACACATTTCAGGATGTTGAGCCTTGTTGTGCTTCCTTAAATTACCGGACTGAGTAAACTGCTTTTTACATACATCACATGAAAACCCGCCGCGCGTGTGCTGCTGTCTGTGAGTAATCAAACTACTATTACGCGTAAATTTCTTATTACATACTTCGCAGGAGAATGGCTTTTCTCCTGTATGCACCCGTTTATGGACAGTTAAAGAAGCCACATCGGCAAACTGTTTTTTACACGTGTCACAAGAGTGCGGCTTGTCGTCCGAATGGACTTTTCTATGCGTGACCAAATGGCTCGCACATCTGAACTGTTTCTTACATACTTCACACGCATATGGTTTCTCTCCAGTGTGAATCCGTTTGTGCTTAGCCAAGTCGCTCAAATGTGCGAATTTCTTTTCGCATTGTTCACAACCGTAGGGCTTTTCGCCAGTATGAATACGTTTATGCGTCATCAAAGCGGAGGTTTCCGCGAACTGCTTCTTACAGATATCGCAACTGTAAGGTTTAGTGTGGATGCGCTCATGTTTTTTCAAATAACAATGCATCGAGAACTGTTTGTCACAGTATTTGCATGAAAACCGGGCGCAGTAGTGTTTCTGCTGATGCTGATATAATCCAGATTTGCTCGTGTAGACTTTATCACATGTGTCGCAAGGGTACTTGGCCTGTTTGGTCCCGCTCTCTTCCACGATTTCCATGTTATGCTCGTGCAGCTCCATGTGCGAGATGTAGAAGTACATTTCTATGAATTGTTTCCCGCATTTGTCGCAGGTGTATGGGTTTGTTTCTGTTTCCCGGGTTTCGGTGGAGCCAGTCGCGCCAGCGTCGCCGTCGGGGCAGTCCTGCGCGTGTTGTGTCGCTGGCTCTATCTTCACGACTACTTCTTGGCTTGAAGCTGAAACCACAAGTCTTCATGTAAAAATACATACATACCGCCGACACAGTTATTTACCTGATATTATTAGTGAATCTTATTGCAGGGTCAATCAACAATTTCTTGCCGTCCTTCAGTCTCTTTAGCCAGGACACAACTCACAGTCTCTTAGAAAAAAATACAACATAGCCTCTTGGAAAAAAAATACATGGACTTCTAATATGGTTAGAAGACGACTTAAGAAAAATAGAGAAACCCCGGACGTTTTCATTTCAAAGTCCAATATAAAACGGCTTAACAGATTTTCATTTGAGAACTACGATACCACAGACAGATACACAGACAGACATTTTAAATTTTTAACACCCCTCTCTTTGCGTCGGGGGTTAAAAATAGGTTGGAAATGTCAACAAACCCCTAATCGGATTTAACTCCATAAAATCGCAGTGGAAATTAGTGACAGAAAAAAGTCGATTCACCCTGCAAAAAAATAAGGCCTATAATGTTACAAACATTTGTCACAGCCTGCTATGTTGTCACTTTAAAACTTGCATGCATGGAAGGTAACTTATTTTATTTCTATGACATTTAATTATGTAAGCAGTTTAGCAGGTACAATTTTACAGGTGTGTTATTATGTAGTTTCAGGCTTATTTTTTAAATAGTTTAAACGCTGATACACAGATGGATGTGGCAAAACTATAATTGATACATTTAGGTATTTCTGTAAAAAAGTTCTTTAGTAGGGTCCTGCTATACCATAACATATAGTCTCAATTGCTCAAAGGTTAACTGAAAGAGATCCCTTACAGGGATAAGTTCGCTTTTGTACCTACTTAACCTATTTTGTCTGTATTTTTACCAATATCTTGTGTACACAATAAAGTATTTACATACATACCATAATCTTGTCTAGAGTTATAGTATAAATTAATTATTTTGTGAAATGGTATGTAAATTTTACTTACCCTGGTATTTTAGCCTTGGCAAGCGTCCACGTGCAAGGTTTGTCTTGCGTCTTTCGTAACCCGTAAGGAAGCATGTATGTATGTAAATATTTTATTCAACACAAGACAGGTCAAAATACAGACAAAATAGGTTAAATCGGTACGAAGGCGAACTTATCCCTACTTATACGGGAACAGCTAACCTTTGAGAGTGAGGAGGCTTGCGGTCCCAAACGACGCCAAGCCCCCTAAATAAAAGTCCCGGATTCGCCACAGACTGACACTCGTACCTTCAGCTGGCTGCACTCGCCCCGGCTCAGGCTTGTCTTGACCAATCTCGGCTTCGCTGGCCGCTCCACTGTCTTCGCTTGAAGGCTCCTGCTTCACACACGCTGGCTGCACCCCTTCGAATTCTACCTCCACTTTAACTGTAAAGAAAAGGGTAGAACAATGGATTAGAATAATTAACAACTTAGAATAGTTGAAAAACCTCTGACATTTTAATTTCAATATCTCAAAACCGGCTGTACCGATTTTGTTGAAACGTAGCTAAGAACCATCTCGATTACGTCGGCATTTGGATAAAAAACGCAATAAAATCGGTCCATTCGTTTAGGACGTACGGCGCCACGGACAGACACACAGTCAAACTTATAACACATTTTGCTGCATGGGCTGAACAAAAATTCACCCAGCAAAAATAGTAAAGTAATTCTCTTCCCTCCTTTATCTACATTAAATAAAAAGGGGAGGCATTAGTGTCATACCATAATTGATTTCATTTGCATTAATCCGACAATTGTTTGGTGTTGTAAAGTCTGTTTCACTTCTTCATCATGTGTCCTAGTGTTATTCCTGGCTGTGCCCAAAAGGAGCCCGGGGTCCGCTTTGACACCTAATCCCAAGATTTGGCATAGGCACTAGACTTACGAAAGTGACTGCCATCTGACCTTCCAACACAGAGGGAAAACTAGACCTTATTGGGATTAGACCGGTTTCCTCACGATGTTTTCCTTCACCGAAAAGCTGTAAATATTCCGATCATAAGTTCCGAAAAACTCATTGGAACGAGCCGGGATTCGAACGCACGACCACCTCTTGACAGTCGCATGCCTGAACCACCAGGCTAAATAAATAAATAAAAAACATAACCTAATTGAGTTCATCACCTTAAGAGCGTCACACAACTACATAGACCATAGACACTTTGTGAGTAACAGGTAAATGAAGTGAAGAGGTTACAAAATAAAATAAATGAAATAGATAAAATGGGCTGGATCATGTCTGGCACAGGATCAGCATTGTCATACAACATGGCAATGTTGCCAGCCTTCTGGGCATGCTGCTCTCAGAAGGCGATTTGAGTTTTTTTTTTATTTATAGTAATTTTTTTGCGTAGTTTTTCTACTTAACATGATTTTTTCATTGTTTTTACACAATCATTGTATTATTATTGTATTATTTGTGACGACCACCGTAGCCTAGTGCGTAGTGACCCTGCCTACGAAGCCGGAGGTCCCGGGTTCGAATCCCGGTAAGGGCATTTATTTGTGTGATGAGCATGAATATTTGTTCCTGAGTTATGGATGTGTTCTATGTGTTTAAGTATTTATTTATCTATGTATATAAGTATGTTTATCGTCGTCTAGTACCCATAGTACAAGCTTTGCTTAGTTTGGAATTAGGTTGATTTGTGTAAGATTGTCCCCAAATATTTATTTATTTTATTTATGTTCACAATCCCCTTAAATATTACAAATGCGAAACTGAGTCTCTGCCTTTTTGTCTGTCTGCCACCTCTTCACGCTTAAACCGCTGAACCAATCTGGAAGAAATTTGGTATAGAAATAGTTACGAGGAAAGACAGAGAATTTTTATCCTTGAAATCGAATGAGTCATGGGCAGAAGCTAGTACAACATAAATAAATAGACAGCATATTAAAATGCCCGTTTTTGCTTAAAAGGAAAACTCACTTTGTTCCTTTAACATGATAACATGCTCCGCCTCATGCTCGTGAGACGCCTCATCCTCCGAAGCATCCTCTGGCTCCTGCTTGATGAAGACCGCCTCGGACATAGTGCCACTGTCCCCCATTACTGCAGCCATAGCGTTGTGTCAGTACTGTTAGTGAAAGGATATTTGATTATACACTTTATACAATAGGGGCCTAGACACTAAATAAAATAATCAATCGTATTTTCTCGAAAAAGTCCATAGACACAGTGATCTGTTAGGGAAAGGTTATTCTAATTTATAATTTAGTGAAATAGGTGCATAAGAGATATTGAATGATCCCCAGTAAGATAATATTTATGACATTATTACTTAAAGTATATTGTTCTGATCAGACCCCCTAGCACACTAAGTATTATGTCGGACATAAAGCATTCGTCCCATTCTGGCAAATATGCGAGTGCAAGAGGGACAAATGCTTTATGTCCGACATAAAAATTAGTGTGCTAGTGGGTCAGTCATGTCAATTTATAATTTTATTAACGTTCAATTAAAAGTGGATATAGTTTGTTCTTGACGCGTATTATAAGAACTCCATGTAAATGACAGATTTATAAATAAACATAGGTTTTTATCTATAGCTGGAGCACCGCATTACAGTATATAAATAAAAGTACCTGTTCAGTCCGATCCAACGGTGAAATAAAACTTTGAAGTGATATAGATGACCCAAAAAACGACTACATATTATATGGACGCGGACGAACCGTTCGAAAAGGGAATGATTCAAGAATGCCCCCCAAATGACCAAAATAAACCAAGGAAGACGAAAACTGATGTACTTTATTACGCCTATCAATATTTAAGTCACAAAAAAATTTAATAGTGAAGAATACTAGCAACGATAAACATAAGCGTAACCTACCCATTGATTGGATTGGGTTTGACAGGTGACACAGACAGATTTGACGTAGTCGGCTGCCACAGACTAGTTAAGTTTGTGACTTGTTCAGACTAGTGATGTTGTTATGGTGGGTACACACTGAGCAAACGAACGCGAAGCATTTACGTGACAGCTATTTGTTAAAGTGAGAAACGTAGCCGTTCGTTGGCTTGGTACCCACCATTAGACCCTGTTCACACCAATTCGTACTGTTGGTGTCGGATCCAGTAACGATATCAGAGGACACGTAAATGTATGGAAAACTTGCTTACTGTACACACAGCCCAGTCTGATATCGGAGCATGCTCCGAACAAAAAGTATAGTTGTCAGATGCGACATCGACACCGGCAGTTTCAGATTGGTGTGAACAGGCTTTAAGGGAATATAGTGTGTGTATAGTGTGTATTCAGTCACTCTTTGACTAAACTTTCCTATTCCATTTTTTGACACACTTGAGCCAATAGTTGCGGACGAGTTGTTTATAAATTCTGTATCAAATCGGCGCATACCGGGCGTTTGGTGGCCGCATCCGCGCCTCAAGCTGCGTGAGTGGCTCTTCCTCGCAACTAGTGGCCGCATCTACATCCAGTAGCGGCTACTTTACTCTTTGAGCGGCCGCTAGTGGTTCAAGTGTGGCAGAGCGGCTGTAATGGTGGGTACACACTGAGCAAACGAACGCGAAGCATTTATGTGACAGCTATTTGTGAGTGAGATACCGAGAGCTGTTCGGTTGGCTTGCTGTGTACGCAGCTTTATGTGCATGCGTTCTCAATGGGGTATACAGATTATGTGATTTTACCCCAATTTGCCAGTACAACATGTCGTAGTCATAATTGGGTGTAGCGAACCGATATAACAATCCGAACACATGTGCATGCAATTTCTCAGTATAACTCGTATGTTTTATTTATTTATTTTAAAATCGCAGGCAGAGATTCATAATGTTACATTTTGTGTTTTCGTTTGACAGTTGGATTGGATGTTGGATCAGCAGCGCAACATGCCTCCAGATGATAGCAATTAGTCTGCTTCTGATAAATTGGGGCTGACAAATCATGATACACCCCATAATCCAGCGACTGTCTCAGCGAGAAATGTACGATTCCCACCGAACGGGCCGGGTCGGAGCGCATTTTACAACTTGCCAAAGGAATTTGAAGCTTTAATACATGCGTTACATTTGGTATTTGAATGGATTTGCGGCCGGCCGGCTTCTCGCGGCAGTGCTAGGCTGTCGTCGCGGCCGACCGGCTCCGTCCGGCCCTTGCCTACTGCTCTCTATTAAAACGCGGTCGGTGGCCGCCGGGTGCACGCGCATCCGTTGCGATGCGGCGCCACGCGACCCGGCCTGGCCCGTTCGGTAGGAATCGTACAAAAGGCAACTCATTCCACAGTAAAAATGTTCGATAATATTTTTTACTTAATTTGGCTTTTTGTGTTTGAAAATCTCGGATTTGTATGGCCATGTAAGCTTGTTTCCATACTTTTGTCCTGGGGTGTACACTCATACTCATTTATTAATAAAATATAAAATTTTACATATCAAAAGTAATATGAATTGTTATAGTTCATATGTCAAATTAACTAGATTTTTCTAATTATATCATAACATTTATAAATTACAAAATGTAAACGTTATACAATGATACAAATCACTATTATTACAAATATATTATAAATAGGTACTCACTAATATTATAGAAAGATTTTTCAGTCAGCCATATTTTAAGTTTATAGAAATTTCACATTTCTATTTATTTCAATACATACATACGCTTCAGCGTATCAAGCTCTGGACCTCAGCTCTAAGTTGAGGTCCAGAAACGCAATATCGCCATAGTCAAATCAAATCAAAAATGCGCCGCGGCGCCGGCGCCGCCTGTTCGCGTGGCTGCGCGCGCGCACCCGCCAGGGCGGCAACGCTCCCACCCCTAGGGCGTTAGCTCTCTTAAATCTAGTGGCTGTCGAGGGCTACGACTTGGACATATTCTGTGATAGTGCTGGTGGATTTTGCAGAAAATGTATTAACTTTTTAAATATTTTATATAAAGATTAATATAGGAAAATTTGTAGATGTGACATAGAATTATTTAGAATTTTACAATGATTATTAGTATATGTTTTATTTAGTTGAATTATGCGGTATGATAAATGTAAATGAATAATTAAGTAGCAATAAGTTAGTAAGTAAATAAAATAACATTGTACGCGATTTGGTGACCGCAGTGTAAGCCACAATGTCAAATGGAATAAATAAATAAATAAATAAATCAAAATATTTATTTAAAATAGGCTTAAGCTGGCTCTTTTACACGTCATGTTTTAACTTAACTACCTACTTAAACTAAGCTATTTTACATAAATTCTTCTTTGTCATCTATAATTTTTTTATAGTATAATAAGATTTCTCTATAAGATTGCGTTTAACGCGGGACTTAAATCTATTCATTGACAATTCCAGAATTTCAGAAGGTTATTATTATTGTAAAATCGTACACAGTTGCCTATAAGTCCAGAAGAGAAAGGAAAGGAGATTGAGTAAGAGTGAACTTGGTACGAAGAGGAAGGAAATTCTGGAGACTCCTTAGGGAGTGAAGGGATCTAAAGATCCTGTGACTCGCCTCAGCTATATGGGGTGACCAAGAAAGCGTCTGGTCCATGGCGATACCCAAATTCCTGACAGAAGAGGGAAAAGGAATAGAAATTCCATCAAAAAGAATGTCAGTCACCTCTGAGAGCTTATTTACATAGTAGGACCTTGCCCGTCATCCGCTATGTGGAAATGATGGAGCGATGTTGGGAGTAGACATAAGGAGAGGGCAAATGCACAAAAGATCCCACTGGGTCGAAGTGCATCCGAAAGGGCCCTCATCTAGATAAGGTAAGATAAGATTTACATAGTAGGGACTACCAATAATGTAAGATTCCCACCGAACGGGCCGGGACGGGTCGTCCGGCGCCACGTCGCAACGGGTGCGCGAGCACCCGGCGGCAGCCGACCGCGTTTTAGAGTGAAGTAGGCAAAAGCCAGACGGAGCCGGTCACATGTGACGACAGCCGACCACAGTCGTCCACGTCCGCGAGGAGCCGACCGGCCGCAAGTACATTCAACATAGATACTCTACGAGGCTGTAGGTAGGGAACCCCTTATAGAGGCAACAATCGACATCATTCCTAAACAGTTCGTCTTCGACAAGAAGTACAAAATCGAACTATACGAAACCCTCCAGGAAGGACTTAACCCCAGGGAGTTAAGAATATTCACGGATGGGTCCAAGACAAGGTCAGGCACCGGATCAGGAGTGTTCTCGGAGGACCTAAACATACGAATCTCGACACCATTAGGAATCCATAACTCAGTCTTCCAGGCAGAGTGTATGGGTATTATAATGGCCGCTCATGCAATCGCTTCCAGGGAGGTAAGAGGATATCCCATCCGCATACTTTCCGACAGTCGATCTGTACTACAAGCCCTGTAGTCATACAACAACGTCTGGGCTGATACACGAGTGCCACAAAATTCTATCAGAGGTATTTACCAACTGCGACATAACCTTGCAATGGATCAAAGGGCACAGCAACTCACGCGGTAACGACGCAGCGGATGCACTGGCTAGAGAAGGCTCAGAATCAGAAGCCATAGGACCGGAACCCACGATCCCTCTACCCCCTGCATGGCTGCGAAGCACACTGCGACTAAACACCAAGGTAGAACACCAAAAAATTTGGAACACCCTAGGCCCCTGCAGGCAAACCAGGGAGGCCCTCCCGACAATCAACCCCGGATTGTCAAGGAAGCTAAAACAGCTAAAGAGGCCGGCACTCCGTCTCTTGACAGGCGCCATAACTGGTCATGCACTATTAAACAAACACCTTTTCACCTTAGGTGCTACAGACAGTCCTCTCTGCAGAGCCTGCATGGAAGAGGAAGAGACAACCGCCCACGTCATCCTGACGTGCCCTGGGGTGGCAGTACACCGGGCAAAACACCTCGGAACACCGGGGTCACTACCGGAGGCCGTCGGCAACATAAAGGGTCTGCTAGGCTTCCTGGTGGAACTGGGCTGGCACGAATAGTAGTAGTGCAGGCGCAGATATGTCGTCGAGTTGCGGAAACCCAGCCCGCGTACACCTATAACCTATATATAAGTACATTCAACATACATACATTCACGCCTTTATTCCCAAAAGGGGTAGGCAGAGCACATGAAACGTATGTTCCAGTGCCACTTTTAGCATAAATTTGGGTAGGTATAACAGATCGACAAAATGTGATATTGCAGTGATAAGTTGCTAGCCCATCGCCCACAACACACTTCAACCCTGGTCCCTTAGTCGACTTTTACGACTCCCACGGGAAGAAAGGGGGTGGTGAAATTCTAACCCGACACCACACGGGGGTACAAGTACATTGAAATATGAAATTTAACGTCTTTATTAAAGATTCAAATTCCTTTGGCAACTTGTAAAATGCGCAAAGGCGCGCTCTGGACCGGTCCGGTCGGTGGGAAACATACCTACATAACAATCGCTTGCGATTTCTTCGCATTAATTTGTAAACCAAACTTACACGCCCAGCAGCAATCTACTTGCAAGGTTTCGATTGATTTCTGAGATTAATGAGGTGAAAAATGATAGGTATAGAGAACGTAAAAACGGTACAACCTTCCATCCCGAGGCTTTCATTGATTAACACATTATGGAGATTATGATTTATGAAGTCCACAACTCCCCATGTTGAGCGGAATTGGGTCACTTGCTTCGGCCTCATTTTTGAGTTTGGACTTTAGGTCTTGAAAAATCTCTTCTTATTTACATTGGGCTCCTATTCCCCCCATTATTCCCTGACCTCCATTAAATTTCACTGACTTTTCCATCACTGGCGAAATTTCCTGACTTTTCTCGGTTTTCCGTAGGTCTTTTCGTCACTATGATATGAACGTGTGTGCGCCATCAAAGCGGAGGTTTCCGCAAACTGCTTCTTACAGATATCGCAACTGTAAGGTTTTGTGTGGACGCGCTCATGATTCTTCAAATAACAATGGGTCGAGAACTGTTTGTCACAGTATTTGCACGAAAATGTGCAGTGTTTCTGCTGATGCTTATATAACCCAGATTTGCTCGTGTAGACTTTATCACGTGTATCACAAGGGTACTTAATCTGTTTGGACACACTTTCTTCAACCATTTCCATGCTTTGCTCGTGCAGCTGCATGTGTGGGATGTAGAAATATATTTCTTTGAATTGTTTCCCGCATTTGTCGCAAGTGTAGGGGTTTGTTTCCGTGTTCCGGGTAGCGGTAGAGCCGGTCGCGCCAGCGTCGCCGTCGGGGCAGGCCTGCGCGTGTTGTGTCGATGGCTCTATTTTCACGACTGCTTCTTGGCTTGAAGCTGAAACCACACAAGTCTTCATGTAAAAATACATACGAGGGTTGCCTTTTATATTTCGGTATTTGAATAAGCTAGGGTTGCCATCGGCCAAATGAGGTTTAAAAAGTGTAGTTCAAACATTTTGGCGGCAATATTAGGAAAAAAAAGTTTTGACGCGATCGTATTTTGTTTTTAACTGTCAATTGAAAAAATGTCGGCTGCCATGGAATTGAATCGCGAACATTTTTGGGCGATTATTTTTTACAATTTTCAAGCCTCAGTCAACAACACTACATTTAACGGATTTAACCTTTTCACCGCTAGATGGTAAAGCAACTTGCCGTGCCACCTCACGCCACAAGGGTAAAAAAATAATGGATAAAGAAATAATACCAAAATGAAATTGAGCTATTTCAGAGTAGGTTTTCATAAATAAAAAAAAATAAAAAAAATGTCGGCAAATGCCGTCTTTGGCGTCGGTGTCACGATTTTACGTTGACGTCATTCGCCGTCTTTGGCGGTGAAAAGGTTAACTCCATAAAATCGCAGTTGTAAACATGGCAAGTAGTGACAGAAAGAAGTCGCTTCAGGTCTAACATGATAAAATACGTTTGTCACAGGCTATGTCTATGTTGACAAGATAAACAACGGGTTGCACTCCGGGAGTGCCGGCAGAAGTGAAAACTTGAATATTAACGTTGTGCATTTTTGATATTTTGGAATGGTAAGGGAATAATTTTGCACGAATTGCTATAATTAGCATATGGTAAAAAACACTTATTCAGATATTGCGCTATCGTACTCAAACATGACAATTTATTTTACATTGAAAATTTAACACTTCAGAACTATTACAATTATTTAACATTAAAAAACTTATCTCTCAGAAAAATCAACTTCCATCAGTTCCTTCCATAATTTCAACGACTCTTACATCATCATAATTACTAGAACCACCATCGCGCATCGCCAATCTCTAAAACTCATACGTTAGGTTTATGGTAGCTGAAATAAGAAACGAACAATTTTGATTCGAACCTATTTAAATGTCTAATAAAGACCGCATCAATCGTAATTTTGTATTTCGTAGTGCTAAGATTGCGATAATTTGACATCCTTAAACCGAATTGCATTATTTTAAAATTCAATTACTTAATATGTCACCAGAAGAGACAACTCTTAAGATCCAGTTTGTCATGTAAGAGCAAAAAGTGGCTAATAAAAGTGTGTATTTGGAGTATTGCCCTTTATGGCAGCGAAACTTGGACAATGACGCAAAGGGACCGAGAAAGACTGGAAGCGTTTGAAATGTGGTGCTGGAGACGGATGGAAGGTATAAGCTGGACTGATAGAGAAACAAATGAGGACGTTATGAGAAGGGTAAAAGAGAAGAGATCGATTTTGAACACCATCAGCACTTGAAGGGGGAAAATGATTGGTCATTTGATACGGCACGACAACTTCTTTACAACCATAATGGAAGGAAAGATAGAAGGAAGGAGGGGCAGGGGAAGACCACGACGCTGTTATATGGACCAAATAAAGGAAAAAGCTGGTGTCGTGTCGTATCAACAAATCAAAGGGCTGGCGTACGACAGAGAGAAATGGAAAATACTCCACCGACTGAGGAAAACTCTTAAATTAATGATGATGATGAATATGTCAGGTAGTTTTCAATCAATCAATCAATCCAACACATAGTTTTAAAATGAGAGCGTAACTACGTTCGTATGGGAAGGTGAAAGTCGGCCGAGCTTACTGCGACTTTGACACTTAAGTCAAAATACAAATAAAATAAAAAAACATTTATTTCAGGTTATTCACCCAGAGGAAACACAAAAAATACATAGGGAAATGAAAATAATACATAACATACATATTTGAGCCTTTTATTTTCTAACTCTATTGATTATAATTGAAAAATAATAAATTATCTTACCTTGAAATTCGGTAGTCTTGCAGTATTCGTGGTGTTTTCAGTATCCAGTACTCGTCAAATCCAATCAAAGCAAAGTCAGTGTCCGAGTTCAGGCCAGGTAATCAGGTAAGTAGATATAGCAGATGAAATTCCAGTAAACAAGCCGACGCCAAATATCATAGAAACACAGTATAAACACGTCTGTACTCGACAAAGGATGGTATGAAACTATATTAATTGTCAACTTATTATTAATTCATCAAAAGGGTAGCAGCAACAAGTGATAACGACGTCTGCTAATGCTTTTCCTTTTACACGATAACAATAGGAACCACGAGCAATATAATAGATAAGACTACTATTATGTCTATCTCTTTCACTTTTACAAAATTTATTTTTAGTTTGGTATGACAAATCAGTATTTACAACCGTGAGATCTTCGAAAAGTATGGTTGCCACTTTTACGAAATGTGGATGAGGGTAAAAGAGACAGATCAGTTTTAAAAATATAATAAAATAAACTTATGGTGCATTTAATGTAAAGTAGTGTTGCTGTTACTACTGAATTATTCATGCATCCGGGATTCAATTATGGGATTTAGTTTTATATACCATTTTTTTTAAATCCGGGAAGTCCCGGAAAAAAAGTCTCCACTTCATGACTTTGTTCTCCTAAGTTTAGGTATTTATACTCTGCCTATTCCGATCACTTCTTAGTAATAAAACCAAGAAGTGTTTTGGTGATGGTTTGCAAAGGATTTTCATGATTGATAAATCTTCTCGATGAGTTGTAGATCTCTTTTGATTTTTTGTTGCGTTTGAATCTTCGACCTGTGCGTTTCTTATTCTGCCATGATGATATTTCCAGCTCACCCTTGCGTTTTCTTCAGTGCCTAGAACAAACCTTCTATACTAGTTACTCTTGATAACGCAACGTACACCTATTCTCTTGAATGAGAACGGTTGTATTCATAAACATTAGTTTCGAAAGTACCTCCTTGGGATTTGTGAATTGGCATTGCCAAAGCCGAAATCAATGGAAAATGTTTACTTTTTGCCACTATAGTTTTATTTTTGTTGAGTAGTATTGCCGATGATTGTACAGAAATTGGAACATCGTCTTTGTCGATTTTCAAGCGTGCAATGTTGCTTCTAAATTTTGTTGCACGTTTTTGACCAATGGATTTTGAGAATTTGAACCAAACTCTTGTGATTTCATTATTTTCATCAGATTCTATGAGAAGTAATTTTTCTACAGTGCCATCAGATAAACCACCAGCGACATCTATGTTTTTAAGTTATCATATAGGGTCGCTTAGGAACTAGAACTAGTTCATAAGGTAATCCACCAGTCTCGCAGGTTTCATTTTATGTAACTTCTGCCTTACATAATGCTCTGCATTATGACAACCAACGAAAACATCCGATGCCAATGAAACAATTTTATTTTAAAAACTGTTCCAAATTGTACTTTTGTATTCGTTAACCCTATTATTCGTAAACAAGTCTAGTTCCTTCCGGACATACTGATTGCGCGTATTCTTTAGTTATAAATCTGGATTCTATCATATTTAATTCTTCTTCTGTTAGAATGAACTCACCACCGATTTTTGTTAAAATGGCAGAAAAGAGTCTATTTTCTTGGCGCATAACCTTCTTGAGTTGGAATTGGTCAAATTCTCACCAAATTGATTCACCAGATTTTTTTTTTGTGTGGCTTTTACAGTGGGTAATTGGCGCAAATCTCCGATAAGGATCACGTCCAATCCACCAAAAGCTTTTGTAAATAAGTCAGTCATTTGCTTCAAACGTTCATTAATTCGTTCTTAAAATTCTGCTGAAACCATGCTTACTTGGTCAATGATGAATGACCTTAATGAACTTAAATATCGCTCTGTATTGATGACCTTTTTCGATGTTGAGTGGCAATAGCCTTGAGAGTGATATGTTTAAAGCATTATGCACCGCTGTTCCACCAATGTATGCGTTGAAAATTCCGTCCGTGTCAGAAAATCTATATATATAAAAGAAGGATACCTGATCTACCATCAACGCACAGCCGAAACTACTGGAACTAGAAACTTGAAATTTACACCAGGACTTCCTTTTATGACGTAGGCAAGGGATAAGACGGGATTTTTTGAAATTCTATCCCTAAGGGTGTTAAATAGGGGTGCAAAGTTTGTATGGGAGAAACACTGTTTTTTGAACTAGAGACTTGAAACGTTGTAGAAAGATTACTTATTAAGATACAAAAAAAGTAATTTCAGCGTTTAAGAAAATTACACCCCTCAGGGGGTTAAATAGGGGTGCAATGTCTGTATGGGGGAAACATTAATTTTTGAACTATGAACTTGAAACTTTGTAGAAAGATTACTCATTAAAAAACAGTAAAAGTAATTTCTGCGTTTAAGAAAATTTTACCCCTAAGGGGGTTAAATAGGGGTGCAAAGTTTGTACTCAAAACTACTGGGACTAGAAACTTGAATTTTTTACCAGGACTTCCTTTTATGACGTAGGCAAGGGATAAGACGGGATTTTTGGAAATTCTATCCCTAAGGGTGTTAAATAGGGGTGCAAAGTTTGTATGGGAGAAACACTGTTTTTTGAACTAGAGACTTGAAACGTTGTAGAAAGATTACTTATTAAGATACAAAAAAAGTAATTTCAGCGTTTAAGAAAATTACACCCCTCAGGGGGTTAAATAGGGGTGCAATGTTTGTATGGGGGAAACATTAATTTTTGAACTATGAACTTGAAACTTTGTAGAAAGATTACTCATTAAAATACAGTAAAAATGATTTCTGCGTTTAAGAAAATTCCAACCCTAAGGGGATTAAATGGGGGTGCAAAGTTTGTATTCAAAACTACTGGGACTAGAAACTTGAAATTTTTACCAGAACTTCCTTTTATGACGTAGGCAAGGGATAAGACGGGATTTTTGTAAATTCTATCCCAAAGGGGGTTAAATAGGGGTGAAAAGTTTGTATGGGTGAAACACTGTTTTTTGAACTAGGGCTTGAAACGTTGTAGAAAGATTACTTATTAAAATACAAAAAAAGGAATTTAAGCGTTTAAGAAAACTCCACCCCTAAGGGGGTTAAATAGGGGTGCAATGTTTGTATGGGGGAAACATTAATTTTTGAACTATGAACTTGAAACTTTGTAGAAAGATTACTCATTAAAAAACAGTAAAAGTAATTTCTGCGTTTAAGAAAATTTTACCCCTAAGGGGGTTAAATAGGGGTGCAAAGTTTGTACTCAAAACTACTGGGACTAGAAACTTGAATTTTTTACCAGGACTTCCTTTTATGACGTAGGCAAGGGATAAGACGGGATTTTTGGAAATTCTATCCCTAAGGGTGTTAAATAGGGGTGCAAAGTTTGTATGGGAGAAACACTGTTTTTTGAACTAGAGACTTGAAACGTTGTAGAAAGATTACTTATTAAGATACAAAAAAAGTAATTTCAGCGTTTAAGAAAATTCCACCCCTAAGGGGGTTAAATAGGGGTGCAATGTTTGTATTCAAAACCACTGGGACTAGAAACTTGAAATTTTTACCAGAACTTCCTTTTATGACGTAGGCAAGGGATTGGACGGGATTTTTGTAAATTCTATCCTAAAGGGGGTTAAATAGGGGTGCAAAGTTTGTATGGGAGAAACACTGTTTTTTGAACTATGAACTTGAAATTTTGTAGAAAGATTACTCATTAAAATACAGTAAAAGTAATTTCTGCGTTAAAGAAAATTCCATCCCTAAGGGGGTTAAATAAGGGTGCAAAGTTTGTATTGGGGAAACAATATTTTTAAAACTAGAGACTTTAAACTTTGTAGAAAGATTACTTATTATAAAATAAAAAAGTGCTTTCGGCGTTTTAGAAAATTCTACCCCTAAGGGGGTTAAATAGGGGTGCGAAGTTTGTATGGGTGAAAAATTATTTTTTGAACTAGAGACTTGAAACTTTCTAGAAAGATTACTTATTATGATACAAAAAAAGAGCTTCCAGCGTTTTAGAACATTGCACCCTAAATGGGGTTATATAGGGGTGCAAAGTTTGTATGATGGAAACTTTTCCTTTTGAGCTAGAAACTTAAAACTTTGTATACAGATTACTTATTTGTTTACAAAAAAAGAATTTAAGCGTTTTGGAAAAATCCACCCCTAAGAGTTTTTAAAAAGGGTGACATGTTTGTATGAGGGAAACTTTGTTTTTAAGCTAGAGTAAAAATTTTGTAGAAAAAATACTTATTAAAATATTGAATAAGTCGTTTCAGTGACTTAGAAAACTCCACCCCTAAGGGAGTGACATTGGGGTTTAGAGTGAATATGGGGGAAACTTAGTTTTTGAGCTAAGGACTTAAAACTTTGTAGAAATATTACTTATTAGATTACAAAAAAAGGTTTTTTTGCGTTTTAGACTATTCCACCCCAAAGGGGGTTAAAAGGGGGTGCAAGGGTTGTATGAGAAACGCTTTTTTTTAGTAAGATACTTGAAAAGTTGTACAAAGATTACTTATCAAATAAAAAAGTACTTTCAGCGTTTAAGAATATTCTATCCCTAAGGGGTTAAAAGGGGGTGCAAGGTTTGGATTAGCAAAACTCTTTATTGAGCTGGAGACTTAAAACGTTGTATAAACAATTATTATCAGAATAAAAAAGATCTTTCAGCGTGTTGGAAAAATCCTCCCCTAAAGGGTTTAAAATAGCATTCAAGGGATGGAGACCAAGAAAATATTATAGTAAGAGATTTGTAACTTCGGTCTTAGCCTAAGCCTTTATGTTAAAAGACCACAAAACAGTTTTTTTTTAATTCATCCCCTATGGGGGCAAGATAATTTAGACTGCTTGAAATTGATTCCATAAGGGGGTTAAAAATACTCACCCCCAAAATGAGCTTAAAGGAGTTGGATGTTTGTACAGGGAACAAGACAATTTTTAATTAATGGATCTGGAATTTCGCTAAAAGACTAGGAAACTAATTACAACATTTCTTGAAATTCATCCTGTTAGGAGGTTAAAAAGGGTTGGAAGTATGTATGAGGAACAAGTATTTTTTGAAGTAAGGGAATTCATAGGTCTTTTATACTAATTACATGGTAAGCCAAAATAAATAATCCGACTGCTAGCAGAAAATTAGGCAAGGATAAATTAGAACCACGACCCTTACAGAACCGAACAGCTTCCAGTTCCCAAAGTCCCATAACCGAAAAGAAGGTAATGTTTCATTTAAACTGCGGATTATTTTGTTAATTTATAAAGTTTATTTTGGATAGTCAAAATCATGTATGCTCTAACAACACCGTTAAATGGGGACAGAAGATGGAGATGGAAAGTTCTACGTCTTTTAGCATTAGATAGGTCTTCTTAACTATACAGGTAGCTTGGACTAACGTGAACTACTGAACGGATTAAGGCAAACATTTCCAGTAATGTAGCTTTCTTTAATACATTATAAAAAATATACAATTTTAGCAGAAATGTCTGTTGATGATTCTTTAGATATTTATATTTCTAAAAACGGAGTTTTCAATTTAAATTTAGCAATTTAAACTAATGAACTCATTTCACTGTTACCTTTTACGCTAAATCCCTAAACGGATTTAGATGAAATTATCCGTACGCTGAATTTGACACCCTTGGAAGGATATAGGATTTTATCTCTGAAATCATCCCTTAAGATGGTAGAACTTTGTTTGGGTCGGCGATAATTAAGGTTCCGCCGACAATAATTTAATACCAATCATTTTTCTAAGATACAAGTTCTACGCGGACGAAGTCGCGGGCAACAGCTAGTCTATTATAAATATCCATGAGTGATTTTATTACAAACGTTTTACCACTACCAGCTGGCCCAGTCAAATATATCAGCAATGGTTTTTGCAATGGGTCTTTGTTTGATATTAAATGATGGATAGTGAACAGTGCTGCAGTTAGTGATGTGCCGGGGAATATTCCCGGGAACGGGAATATTCCCGGGAATGTTTCATTGTTCCCGGGAATATTCCCCAAACAGGGTAATATTGAAATAAAAATAAGGAAAATTGAAGTTGTAATAAAAGTAATTAAAATGAATAGTGCCCCGACAAATGAAGTGCCATTCGCCAAAAACTTAATTATTGTACTAATCCCGCCTTTTTATCTCAATTACCATTAATATGTGAATATTTTCATATTTTGTATTCGTACACACTTTTTGTTGTAATTGTCCTCGTTTTTGTTACTTGCAGAAGTACTTTTGTAAAATTTGTTTTTGTTCGGCTCGGGGAATATTCCCATTGTTCCGGGGAATAATCCCATGAACATTATAAATTTACTTTTGCGGATAAATTACACTGGTTAATGTATTGGTAAAAAAATCAAGGGCCCAAGTTATCATAGAATCCCTGATAGCAAGATGTATAAACAAACACAATTTTAATATTCCCGTATATTCCCTTGTATGGGAATATTCCCGCCTGGGGAATATTCCTGGGAACGACACATCACTATCTGCAGTGGTTGTAGGCGCTGGTTCTCGTTGGAATTGAAGTAATTAAAAGGCCGGTATTCAGTATGAGAGTCGTATTAAATTAGTAAAGCACACGTTAATTACATGGCTGCGGTTGGTTTTAGAGAGAGAAAGATTGAGTGAATATAATTAAATTTAATAAATTAGGGGACAATCTTACACAAATCGACCTAGTCTCAAACTAAGCAAAGCTTGTACTATGGGTACTAGACGACGATAAACATACTTATATAGATAAATAAATACTTAAATACATAGAAAACATCCATGACTCAGGAACAAATAGTCGTGCTCATCACACAAATAAATGCCCTTACCGGGATTCGAACCCGAGGACCTCTTGCTTCGTAGGCAGGGTCACTACCAACTAGGCTAAAGCTGTCGTCGGAGTCGGAATGAACGTAGGGTGGGATGAATGGATGGAATGATCGGCGTTCCGGTCACTCTATAATCTGTGTTGGAGTTGCCAACACATAGTGTGAAACAAAATTTCTCGCTGTTCCTCGTTTGCTTTGCGCATAAGCCCATAAAATTCTGAATAAGGTAAGATTTTCTCTTTATTTTTAGCAATTGCTCCAAGCTTATCAAACAACGCAAGCCGTAAATCATCATTTAAATCCGCGTTTGGATTGTCATATAATTCTGCAAATGGGTTTTCATTAGGAGTTCTGCCAACGTCGTCGTTAATCTTCTCTCCATCATCGGAAACATATTCACGACATAACTCCCTGCAGATTTCCAATGTTTTTTCGATGTCAAAATTTGATTCGAACTCTTTTCTTCGATCCAGAATAAGTGCCTCATTTTCTTCGTATAACTGAAGATATCGCGATTCTGCAAGAATTTCCGTCTCTTCATGACGGAACGGAAGGTGCAAAGTAACCATTTCTCTCCGATACTCTTTGTAGTCTGTACCCATATCATAATTGCGATATCGGATAACTTTTGGTTCTTCCCTGAGTACATAGTCACCCTTGCTATTTTTATAATATTTAGCAACAAACTGAGCAAGAGAAATACCTGCTAAATCTTCAGGTCTCTTCTCATATTTGTCAAACCAATTTTCCTTCCATACGTCGGTTGAATCATCTTCTAGTTCACTTTTTGAATCACATTCTTTCAATGTCTTCTTTATTCTATGCCTTTCGACCGGCCTAATGGTTGGTATATAGACAATAACAGTTGAACTTTTTGACATTGGCTCTCTCAATAAATACCATGCAGCCTCTTTACTCGTCATATCAGTGTGGTTCAAAAGATGAATGCTAATATTTTTAGTAAGGTCAAATAAATTAAACCCAGGATGTTCATTCATTATTTCATTTATTTGTCTTTGTAAATTGCTAACAACTCTGTTAGTTTTGTTAACATATTCGACTACGTAAGTTGCACAAGAATATTCGTCAGTTATAAATTGGAAATCAGTGTTGGATCTGACAACGTTGAATATGAATGGATTAAAAGGATTATTCCACTTTTCACATGGTTCACGTTTTGGAAAAACTCGTGGTCTATTAATTCCTGCTCGAATAATTTTGACATATTCGTCATCTGAGGCAATATCATTTTCATCGTAGAACGATTGAAAACCATTGTATTCGTATTTTTCCAAGTTTTTTTTTATTGAATTATATTTAGCCTTGTACTGTTGGAAACCATTTTCTGTATCTGGCATAGGCGTCAAAATCATGGTTTTCTTGACTGGCATAAACGGAGCGTCAAATCTACATTTTTGGAGTCGTCTCGATGCTATACCTTTATAGCAAGTCAAAGTATGCTTATGAGTTTGTAATCGGATATCACCAGAAGCCTCGGCAGCAGATACTGATATTAGAAAATCGATAAGATCGATAGCTTCATTATAATCTTTGTTAAGGGCGTCTTCTGGGGCATTATCTAACCAAGCTAAAATATGCGCATGTGGACTACGTCGATGTTGAAATTCGATTATTTTAAAGTAATGCAATATCCTGTATTTTTTGAAAGGACTGTGCCTTTTTGAATGTAATATTTTTAAAAGAATTTCGACTAACTTATTAAAGTATATAGCGCATGTCACGGCATCTTCATTAATAAGAGTGCTTTTCTCGATAAAATGCAAATCTGCAGCCTCTTCAACCGATATTTTCGCATTAGTTTTCAAATTGTGCAACAATTGTAATAATTTAGGCCATCCAATTTCATTAGCACTTAAGGTAAAGAAAACGGTTGGCTTACCGTATTGCCGAATCATAGCAAAAATATCTCTTTTTGTTTCTGCCCAATAATATGCTGAATTCGGAATAGAACGAATGAATGCCAAATTAGTTTCAATGCAGCCGTGAATATAATCATCAGATTGTATTTGCTCTTTAGTTATTGCAATACCTTGGTCGACATGCTTGAATGCAACATGAAGAGAGTCCTTAATTCTAACTCTCATTATTTTCATAGCCATGTACAACAAGTGCTGAGGGGTTACTCCTCGTCTGTCCGATCTCCTTACTTCACTTGTAGCCATCATGAAAGGTGTGACCGCATGCTTAAATTCTCTGGATTGCCCCAAATATATTTGTGGAAAAGATAATTCCTCAGCATGGTCATCAAACAGCAAACTCTTTGGAACATTGCCTAAAAATGAAAGCAAAAGTAAATCATATATATTATGTATCTTCTTGTTAAATAAATTAAAGAGACATGAAAATAAATATAAAAAACTACCTTCGCCTGGAGCGATTCTCAAGTACATATCGTCGTTCCACATCAATGTTTGTTGCTGTGCCATTAAACTTTCCTCGATGGGTATTTGTTCTAAAATGTCATTGTCGCCATTATCATCAAAGATGATTTCATCTTCAACGTCATAACTTCTATCGTTCAAGAAATCATCGTCAACTAAAACACCGTTGGACTTGTAAAGAGGAGTATCCTTTAAATATCGTAACCACACTCTTATTTTTCTCTTCGTCACTATACCATACACGTAGCTAGATTTCTGATTTGTTTTTCTTTTAATGTGAACTGTTATGGCATGGTCATCATCCACTTGTCTAGGTAACTGATGCACCATTGTGTTTACTTCAATTGGAACATTTATCACCTGCCCGTATATTCCATAGTGACCGTGATGCCGAAGCCTTCGAATTTGCATAAATGGAATCCTTGGCGATATAAGCCTTTCAGTTACCAAGTCCAAAGGAAAGTCTTTAAGGCAGTCTGGAAGTGGTGGATATTTGAATCCATTGTAAACTGATAATGGTGGGATATGTTGCTTTTGAATGGCTATAAAGCAAGTAGAACATATTTTTATTTTCAGTATAGCAGCGTTTGAGAGCAATGTTCTTATAAATTCAATATTTGGAGTTGCATCGTTATTCTGCAAATATTTCAAATCTTTTCTAAACCACAGTCTGTCACAAATGTCACAAGCATGACCAAATTCATTTTCAACAAAATCTTTTTCAAATTGTCGATGAGCAGAAGAATTCTGTTGAAAAGCAGAGTATGTCTGAAGATGTATATTAGGTGGAGATGATTCATCTAATACATCTCTGGCGGACGGGCCTGTTTGTAAATTTGATATTCTTTTTTTATCTCGATACCGCTTACAATATTCTTTGTTTTTCTGATTTTGTTTTCTTTCATCTTCTTTCTTCTTTTCATCATCAGAGAAGTAAGGCGTAAAGTGCAGCTCACGAAGATCAAGATGAATCCAATTATGTGTATCATTTGCTTTAAAATGACAGAAGCCAGTGTCTTCCTTTTTTGAAATTATATTAAAATAGTGGAAGTGCACACAAATATTTTGATTGTAAATTTTTGCAAACAAGTATAAACAATCCAAATCTCCATATTCATTGTTACTAGAGAGTATTTTATATGCTTCCTGTGGATTGTGGCAGGAGTTTAAATAAGGTGAATCACGTAACTGTCTTCTCAAATCACAAGTCGAAATTTGAAGTTGCAGAACACGTATGAGTGAGTGGAATAGACAATTACCATCACCTGGAATATCTGTGTTTCTGTGTAGAATGACTTTAGGGGTGATGCATTCGTGACTCTCCTCATATATACGAAGTTGTTGGGTGAGGAAATGATTTTGTTCGAGCTGCACAATTTCTAAATTTTGAGAAGAGCTGCACTGCACAACATTCTCTTGGTCTTCATTACTGTCCAATTTCCTTCTTTTCCTGTGAAAAAAACAAAGAAATCATAAAATAAAATAATAACAATATGAATCATATATATATTAACAATATTAAAAATATGAAATTAAATTACATTTGCAAATCATTGCTTTCTTCTTCTTTTTCTTCCTTCGAATCTTTTTTCTTTTTCTTCAAATCTTTTGTACGCTGACGCCATGCCCTTTGGTATTCTCGTTTTTTTTTCTTTTTTATTTCATCTTCTTTCTTTTTTTCATCATCAGAGAAGTAAGGCGTAAAGTGCAGCTCACGGAGATCAAGATGAATCCAATTATGTGTATCATTTGCTTTAAAATGACAGAAGCCAGTGTCTTCCTTTTTTGAAATTATATTAAAATAGTGGAAGTGCACACAAATATTTTGATTGTAAATTTTAGCAAACAAGTATAAACAATCCAAATCTCCATATTCATTGTTACTTGAGAGTATTTTATATGCTTCCTGTGGATTGTGGCAGGAGTTTAAATAAGGTGAATCACGTAACTGTCTTCTCAAATCACAAGTCGAAATTTGAAGTTGCAGAACACGTATGAGTGAGTGGAATAGACAATTACCATCACCTGGAATATCTGTGTTTCTGTGTAGAATGACTTTAGGGGTGATGCATTCGTGACTCTCTCCATATATACGAAGTTGTTGGGTGAGGAAATGATTTTGTTCGAGCTGTACAATTTCTAAATTTTGAGAAGAGCTGCATTGCACAACATTCTCTTGGTCTTCATTACTGTCCAATTTCCTTCTTTTCCTGTGAAAAAAACAAAGAAATCATAAAATAAAATAATAACAATATGAATCATATATATATATTAACAATATTAAAAATATGAAATTAAATTACATTTGCAAATCATTGCTTTCTTCTTCTTTTTCTTCCTTCGAATCTTTTTTCTTTTTCTTCAAATCTTTTGTACGCTGACGCCATGCCCTTTGGTATTCTCGTTTTTTTTTCTTTTTTATTTCATCTTCTTTCTTTTTTTCATCATCAGAGAAGTAAGGCGTAAAGTGCAGCTCACGAAGATCAAGATGAATGCAATTATGAGTAGCATTTGCTTTAAAATGACAGAAACCAGTGTCTTCATTTTTTGTAATTACGTTGAAATAGTGGAAGTGCACACAAATATTTTGATTGTAAATTTTTGCAAACAAGTATAAACAATCCAAATCTCCATATTCATTGTTACTAGAGAGTATTTTATATGCTTCCTGTGGATTGTGGCAGGAGTTTAAATAAGGTGAATCGCGTAACTGTCTTCTCAAATCACAAGTCGAAATTTGAAGTTGCAGAACACGTATGAGTGAGTGGAATAGACAATTACCATCACCTGGAATATCTGTGTTTCTGTGTAGAATGACTTTGGGGGTGATGCATTCGTGACTCTCTCCATATATACGAAGTTGTTGGGCGAGGAAATGATTTTGTTCGAGCTGTACAATTTCTAAATTTTGAGAAGAGCTGCATTGCACAACATTCTCTTGGTCTTCATTACTGTCCAATTTCCTTCTTTTCCTGTGAAAAAAACAAAGAAATCATAAAATAAAATGATAACAATAGGAATCATATATATATATATTACAATACAATATTTAAAATATGAAATTAAATTACATTTGCAAATAACTTCTTTTTTCTCCTTCTTTTTCTTCCTTCGAATCTTTTTTATTTTCCTTCAAATCTTTTTGACGCTGACGCCATGCCCTTTGGTATTCTCGATTCCGTTCCTTTTTTTTCTTCGTTTCTTTTTCTGAAAAACCAGTTCATTAACAGCTTAAGACTTTATAAATGCTGATTAATAAAGTAAATACATACATTAAGCTGTACTGGAGCATAAACTGTATCGTTTTATACAGAACAGCTGGTTTACAGCTGTATATTGTCGAAATTATTACTTTAAGCTTCTTAAAAGCATTGTAAAATACAAAAATATAGTGTTAAGTGTAAAAAAATACTTTAAGCAGTTTTAGAAGACTTAGAGAGAGTACTAGAGCTACATAGCGACTGTTTTAGACTCTAGATTTATCCTTTTTTACTGCTTAACGCTATACAAGGGCATATAATATTGCTACTGACTGCTTATTGGTGTAAACTTACTCTGTTGTAACTCCATCATATTAGGCTTGATAATAGCTGATTAATAGTTATCTACGAAACCCTTCATAAGCAATGCCCTTTACAAGAGTGAATACTTGAAACCATAATTAGATTCCACAATAATAACCTCAAAATTACGATTAAAATGAAAATAAAACCGACGCTGGCAAACTTACACTCTTCCAAATGATGGACGTCGCTAAAAACTGGCTACACGTGGCATTTGGAAGAGTTTTTTTTTCATTTTAATGGCAATTTTGAGGTTATTTTCGAGGAATCTAATTATGGTCTCAAGTATAATATAATGCTATTGGCTGAATAAAACATTATTGGAACTCTGTTATAATTCCGATGCGATTAGTGTAGGTTTTACCGTATAGTTCAGCCCGAGGGCTATTTTAATTCTTATAGTGTTTATAAAGAGCATAATCCAGCTTAAAATTGAAACTGTGAAGGTTAGTTATTAGAGTGGTATAAGGTCCAGTTAATATTTTTGTGTTTGGTTTAAATAGTCATTATGGACGTTAAACCATGGCATAAACAAAAGCGAACCGGGGCACTAAAAAGATAAGGTTTGCGTTCAATTTAATTTAACCGTAAATCGCTGTAATGTCGACACAATATCTTCTGCTAAGCAGCTACTGTACTAATTAAATTCTAATATACAGACAGTATTACTCTTTAAGCTGACACTTACTCTAATATTATGCCTCAGTTCAGCGAATAGCTTCATAATAGTGTACCAGAAGAACAAGAGCTGTATAAATTGGGGACGCCATCATAACATAACCTATGAATTTTATTTCATATTCCATTCTATATTTTAGTATATAACTTTGCAAATTTCTTTAGAATAAGTCATTAGACACAATACTATTGGTTTATGTTTCAGTAGAGAAGTATTTTGAATACAAAAATCGCGGTTTTAAGGTTAATAAAAACTAGTTGGTAGGATATTTGTTTCGTTTATTTCTATTTTTATCTTTTATTTCGAGGGTACGTGAGTTTATTGCTATTAATTGATACACATATTCACGGAAAAGTAGGAGCCGCAAGCAACATTTCTACAGAAAATAGAAATATGGGTACTTATACTCGAATAATAAATTCACATCACAAATTATACTAATGGCCGGCCGCAAATGCAGGTTTCAATAATTATATTAAGAAACTAGAAGTTTTTCACTGTGCAAAAAATAATACTTACCTATATCAAGACTTTTACCAGCCCGAGGCTGAACTATAAGAATAAAATGGCCAAATCGTAGAATTGTAGCTGTATAATGGAATTTTACGAAACCCTAAGTCGGCTTGTTATTTGACGTATACAGCTATTATACAGCTGTTAACCAGCTGTATTTACACTTGAAGCTTGAACTTGGGGCCCCTTTTGGATGTATAATCGCTGTATATACAGCTATACAGCCCCTATGCAGCCTAGTTATACAGCCTAAAGTAAAAATAATATTTATAGTACAGCCTTTATACAGTTATAAATGTTACTTGGGATGTGCTTATATGCAATATTACACCTATACTGCGAGCTGATGGATAATAGATTGACCAGTGAGTAGCCTACCTGATTGTTACCTTGTTTTAATTTAGTTTCACAGTGTATTAGGTTAAGTCTGTAATGCTGTGTAATATATTTACAATAAATAAATAATGTGTAAGTACATATGTATCTATATTAATAATTTCGTCAAGCAGTACGATACTCGATCGAACCAAACCTGAATAATAAAATTATATTAATTACAAAATGAAACTGACACCTATTGGGATATTTTTTCTATTCTGACAGCGGATGTCATCTTGACTTTTGGTATTTTAATTTCCTATATTTATAAAACACAAAGAACGATGCTATACAAATCTATGCCTCGCTTTGCGTTTAATATTCCTTGAGAACCGATAACTACAGAAATATCTACCTACATTTTGTACCTACATGTGTATTATGAGTCATATTTCACCCGAGCGAAGCCGAGTTTTCATCTAGTATATTTATAAAGTACTCACTCATTTTCTTTCGCTATTTCTTCGTTACTTTTTTCATTACTAGATGCATTCCGGGGAAACAACTTCGTTCTACTGGGCCCTTGAGAACGGTTCCTCGTCGCATGGCGCTTTCAACAAAGAACCCCCGCGTCATTGGACGTACTTATTATGAACACTTACCGGCCAATCTAAGGAATGAACCATATGACGAAACATTCCGGAGCAAACTGAGAAATCTTTTGTTGGAAAACCCTCTGTACTCCGTTAACGAGTACATGGAAATGACTTTTTAATTGTTTATTTTGTGTTCATAAATTGACATTTATTATTGTTAAAATTGACATTTTATCATTGTTAACTTAATTTTTATCAATGCTATGAACTATGTTTAGTATTCTATTATGTTATTGTGTGTAATAAATGACGATCCTTTTCGGGAGATAGAGTAATATAATAATTTGTATTTGCAGTTGACTCATTAAGTTTTTATTATTAAAATTGACGAACATGGTAGACATTCTTGTAATCTTGACATTTTATGCAAATGTATATTGTAATTTTTATCGTGTAATAAATAAATCTAATCTAATTTAATCACTTTGTTCAATTTCCATATTTTAAACACTTCATACAGTGTGTAAGTCTCATACGGGCGAATCTCTTAACGGTGGTTAGTATAGGGCAAAGTAAAGGTAATTAGATAACATTTACTTGTTAACAATAATTTTGTCCATACAAAATAATTCAGCCCGCCATGTAATGCAAACACACTCGCGTTAAACGCTCGTTGATAGTTGCTAATGAACATTTGACATTTCGGTACCGCAACCATGTTTACAGTAAATTGCTGTTGAGAAATTTAAAAAATAATTATTATGGGGTCGTAATGACCTGCAACTTAAAAAAACCTTTTACTTCATGATTACACTAATGAATACTATGTCCGATTTAATTTATCGCCCGTATTAGACTTACACACTGTATACACGAATTTTACGAGTCATTTCAGCAGTCGCCATCCATGGATGTGCGTAGCACGCTGCAACACAAGCGCACACGCACATTCGCACAAGCGCCGCCTAAACGAAACAGCAGGCGCAAGCATACATATCGCCGCGCGGTAGAAAGAGAGGGGGATACTCCCTCCTACGCCGCGCCGGCGGTCTACTGGGTTGAATGACATTGAAACAGTTTTTCGATCAGGTCACGTGTCTTACGAATGTTCAATCTGTCGAATCGTGACATCCTACCGTCACGTGACCTGTTGCGAGTTTAATATTTTTTCCACATCACAAAAAGTGCACAGCGCCGCTGAATAAGTTTTCACTTCAAAAATCGAAATCAATTATTATACTAGCGACCCGCCCCAGCTTCGCACGGGTATACTACTACTATATTACACTCATAATCACTCTATTTAAAAATAACCGCATCAAAATCCGTTGCATGGTTTCGAAGATAGCATACACAGGGACAAACAGCGGGAAGCGACTCTGTTTTATACTATGTAGTGATATGTATTATTAATAATATAATATATATATTATTAAGAAGAACAAACGAAGAGGTTCTACATTTGATAGGAGAAAGAAGATAGCAATTAGTCAGCTTGTGATAAATTGGGGCCTGACAAATTATGACATCCCATTAGTTGCAGTAGAGTTACCGTAGTAAGAATTTATGTATTATACATACTTCATAAAAGAAAACACACACACACACACACACACACACACACACACACACACACACACGCGCACGCACGCACGCACGCACGCACGCACGCACGCACGCACGCACGCACGCACGCACGCACGCACGCACGCACGCACGCACGCACGCACGGTGTGACACTGACAGATCACGGCTATTTAATATACCTTACTACTGTCCTGATATGTGCCATACAGTGACGAATGCTACAGTTGTACCTTTCAACACAAAAAACCAAAATCCTGAAATTGCCACGCAATCGCTGCCCGCTCTGCTGTCCTCGCTTGAGGGCTTCACACACGCTGGCTCCAACCTTTTGAACTCCATCTTCACTTTGACTGTAAAGAGGTACAACACAGGTACCTTCAGCTGGCTGCACTCGCCCCGGCTCAGCCTCGTCCTCGCTGCTCTTCGGTGCTGCCGTCGGCTCCTGCTTCACACACGCTGGCTGCACCCCTTCGAATTCTACCTCCACTTTAACTGTAAAGACAAAGACTATAATAATGGATGGTAATCCATACTGTGCAATGGGAAAGTGTATGTGTGTGTTTGTTTGTCCGTCTTTCACGGCAAAACGGAGCGACGAATTGACATGATTTTTTAAGTGGAGATAGTTGAAGGGACGGAGAATGACATAGGATAGTTTTTATCCTCGAAATCATCTCCTAAGGGGGTGCAATGGGGGGGTAAAAGTTTGTATGGAGCTGCGATATAAACGGACGGAGTCGCGGGCAGAAGCTAGTAAATTATAACTGTACTAATATTTTAAAAGCGAAAGTGTGTCTCTGTTACCTCTTCACGGTTAAACCGCTGAGACGATTGAGATGAGATTTGGATTGTTTGAATCCCGGGGAAGGACATAGGAAAGTTTTTATCTCGGAGATCACCCCCTAAGGGGATAAAAAAGGGGAGTAAATGCTTGTATGGAACTATGACAAACAAGTTTAAATAAAGGAAAAATGGAAAAAATTTCCTGCTCCGAGCAACCACAGGCATTCATGGCCCGTCGCTACTAACCATCTCACATCAACAATCCGGTTCGGGCACCAAATTCTTCAATCAGTTCCTTCATACAACGCCTTAGGGAGGCGTGTAGCGACATCTTCCAGAAGACTTAGGCTTCTTAACGGCACCAACTTTTCAAATTATATTGAGAAATCGTCAGTAACGATGCGCCACCCCATACTAAATGAATTTTTGTTTTTAAGCAGTAACGCTGCTAACGAAAATTATTAAATTTAAATCATAGGAAAAATGGAAAAATTTAATTAAATTTTCCTTTGATTTGAAATTTATAATTTTCGTAAGCAGCGTTACTGCTTAAAAACAAAACTTAATTTATGACATAAACAAGTTTAGAGAATTAATTAGTAGTTGCGTTCCAACTCACTTTCTTCCTTTAACCTGATGACATGCTTCGCCTCGTGCTCGTGAGAAGCCTCATCCTCCAAACCATCCTCTGGCTCCTGCTTGATGAAGACCGCCTCGATCACAGTGCCGCTGTCCCCCATTACAGCAGCCGTAGCGTTGTGTCAGTACTGTTACATTTTATTATACACTTTATACAATAGAGTAGACACCATCAATAATGTCGTATTTTCTAGAAAAAGGTTTTTTTTTTTATAAATGTAATCAAATGGAGATAAGCAACGCAAGCAGTTAAATAATCACGAAGTTACAAGTGTCCAAAGTTTCAAGAAGGGGTACCCGATATGTTCTGTCCCTTTCTCGCAAAACGCAACTTCATATGAAACAATGACGCCTTTAGATTGTGACGTCACTAATAGAAGGCAACGTGCGACCCGTCCCGACGCGGCCTGACGCGCGCGAGGCTTGTGACGTCACAGACTGGTTGCGTTTTCTCTCTCTAACAAGCAATATCAAAACAGTTGTAGCTTCGTAATACTTTGTGATATCTGAATGGGGTTTTCGTCACTAGGTATATTTTTTGCCTGCTTTTTTTTGGAGTAATAACAATTTTCAAGTCTAGATCAATATTTAAGTTTCTGCTTTTACTGTTTCTGGTAGTGGCTTCCGGACCGTGAGAGCCCTTAAATCACTGTGACCATCTCTGATCTATTGTGAATGCTTTTACTGTTTACTTTTAATGTAATTTTTGATTTATTGCCTGTCAAATAGAATGATTATTATATATATATTATTAATATCGCCTATTATATTAAGTTCCTTATGAGGCTACCATAATCATCACCATCATTATCATCATCATCATAATCATCATCATCATCATATTATTTAGTGCAAAAGGCTTATAAGTAACGTTAATGGTCCATAGACACTTGTTTCAGTGATCTGTTCGTGAAAGGTTATTCTATTTTATAATTTAGTGAAATAGTTGCATAGTAACATAATATTTATGACATTATTATTTAAAGTATATTGTTCTGTTCAGTCATGTCAATTTATAATTTTATTAACGTTCAATTTATAGTGGATATAGTTTGTTCTTGACGTTTATAATAACAAGTTCATGCAAATTCATATTTATAAATACATATGTTTTTATAAATTTATTCAATAAAAACAATATAAATTACGCACCGATTTATCACTAAAACTACACACTACTACTTATAACTAAAATATGGGGTCTGCCCGCGGCATGGTGCCGAAGATGCTGGCGGCATTTCCCCGCTGTATCAATACTTATGCGTTTAAGTTTTTATGTATAGCTGGAGCTGGAGCACCGCATTACAGTATACAAATGATAGTACCTATTCTGTCCGATCCAACGGTGAAATAAAACTTGGAATGATATAGGTGAGATGACCCAAAAAACGACTACATATTATATGGACGCGGACGAACCGTTCGAATAGAAAATAACTTAAGGCTGCCCCCCAAATGACCAAAATAAACCAAGGAAGACGAAAACTGATGTACTTTATTATGACTATCAATATTTAAGTCACTAAATATACAAGCGACGATACATCAGCATAACATACCTGATGACATAGAGTATAATGAATAACCTGTAATAGAGTAGTCAGTCAAGGTTTAGCAACTGCAGCGCGCCTAGCGACTTCGCCCTGAACTAAAAAATTCCATAACATATCTATACGTAGAGCACAGTAGGTACATATAGACGCACGGGTTCTGATCTCACTTGTATTTATTTTTATTTTTTTTGTTTCTGAATGAAAACAAACACAACGAAAGAAAGAAACACTTTTATTAAAGTAACAAAACAGAGCAACACAAAATATACAACTAATATTGGAACTGCAATGGCACTTAACCTTTTGCTTGCCATAATTATGATATTTTGACACAAAGTGGTTATGGCACACTAAGCTTTTTTTAAATATCTCTTCATTTTTTTGTGCCAAAATGTCACCACCAATCGCATAAATCCATGTACGAAATCTTTCAATTTCCTTAACTGGGTAAGGAAACAAATGTAGAATTATGTTGTCAGAATCTGTAAAAATTAAATTGATTTAAAATTCTAAAAAACAGCCATACAAGATCATAGTGGCCCTAGAAAGTTGATGAAATAAAATCAACATGTTTATTTTACCCATTCCAAACCAAAGTCACAGTAGGTATGTCAGTGGCAAGCTCACAAATATCAAACCTTTTAATATACTTCATCTAGTGAATTGCGTGAGAAATAAGAAATACCCAGACAGAATAAGATGTAGTAAGATTGATAAAGTAATGTTATTGTTAACAATAATCAGGGTTTGGATAGAATGGCCATGATCATGCAATGGAGAAAGTGGGATCTAATGGCGCTGAGCACTCTTTTTTATTTGAGCAGATGATAAAATTAATAAGTACTTACGCGTTTTACCGCAATTTGGTACGCAACACTTTCTTTTAACCATTGTCGTCGGTATCCGTATCGTAATGAAGATCAAGTCCACTGGGCTATAGCAACAGTCACTCAAAAAGGGCAGGGAAATCGGAGTCCAAGGATAGCAAAGTCGTCGTGTAAAATGTGAGAATATCAGAGTCCAAGAGTAGCGAAGTCGTAACCAATAATCAAAACAGCAAAAGACAGAAAAGAGAAAAACACCTTCACGTTCTTCAGTACAGACAGCCATTGACAGTTAAAAAAAAACAGTATTACGTTCCGTTTTACAAAATTTGCAGGAATAGTGTGTTTTGAAAAGACCTTAAATATTTATTTTCATAAAACAAGACTATTCTCATGTTATTGTATTTTATTTGTATAACTTTGAATATGATATTTTCTACATACGCGCATAAAATTTTATATGTTGGGAATAAAGTTTATGCATAGAATGAAATGTAAATGTCAGTGATGCCAGCTAGCAACATCAATGAATAATACCAGCGGAAAAAATAAGTTCAGTAAAGCGGGCTCTACACTTTCCATTCGATAGAATCGGAAGGTGTGGAACCCACTTACATTACTGAATTAGCGCCATCTAGCGTTAACGTCTCTAAGTACTATTTTCTTCATACAATCGGTCTTTCGTACGTAGTGAAAACACTCTGCCTGATGAGTTTGACAGTGACAGGTGACACTGACAGTTTGGTGGTTTTGACAATCTGTGGTTTTGGGTTGTTTTTTTTTTATTCGTCAATTCGGACAGGCTAAGACCATGGGCCATACTGCCTCTGGTATTGGGTTGTTTGCTACCTGCCACAGACTAGTTAAGTTTTCACTTTATTTTCTTAGATCGCACGGCGTTTTTGATGATGCTTCGAACCGCCGCGGGCAGGCCGCGGCAGTGTGATGCGGGCTTAAGGCCTACATCGCACTGGCGGGGCCTGGCCGCGGCGGACAATAGTAAACTTGTCCGCCGCTGTCAAATTTACTATTGTCCGCCACCGCAGGCCGCGCCAGGCCTTAAGGGGAAATAATAGCGTCAACTAAACCCTTTACATATTTTTTTAAATAGCCAGCGAACATTGAGCCAATAGATGTGAACGAGGCATAGTGATCGCGTTTAGTGGCTGTAATGTGCGGGCGCTCTTAATACAGACAGACTGCCGATAACTTGCGAAAAACTGTATGTAAAGAAAAGCACAAAGAGCTTAAAGAGTATAATAAGTACCTATGAGCACTGCGCCCACTGGTGTGAAATAAAACAACAAATGTATGTTTATGTTCTTTATTAATTAGAAATCCTAGTTATTGTTATCTTTCTATTTTCAACGAATAAACTATTCTTTTTTTTATTATTGTTTACACTACAAAAATGGTAACTTTGGCATTATTAGTTTAGTAAATAAATTAAGTACGAAGTACCCTGCCTACGAAGCTGGAGGTCCCGGGTTCGGATTCAGAAGGGCATTTATTTGTGTGATAAGCACGAATACTTGTGTGTACTTTCCTAATTAAAAAAAAAGTTTATATTTATGTATGTCAATATTTTATTGCACACAGGACAAAGGTAACTGTAATTTACTTTAAAACAATGGTTTTAACTTACTTCAATCCAGCACTTCGTCTTATTCAAACAGTGCCCTCTATTTCTGCAGGGCTATCACGAGACGGCGCGCGAGCTCTCTTGATTTTTCTCGCACTATCCGTCTCTGTCTTATTAGAATACTTAGAACAAGAGGTATAGTGCGAGAAAAATCGAGAGTATGTCGCGGCCGTCCCACGATAGACGTGCAGCACGGCTATCACAAGACGGCGCGCGAGCTCTCCCGGTTTTTCTCGCACGATACCTCTTGTTCTAAGTGTTCTAATAAGAGAGAGACGGATAGTGCGAGAAAAATCAAGAGAGCTCGCGCGCCGTCTTGTGATAGCCGTGCAGATCTTGACTTGATAACTATGGGACCATCTGGCAAGGATAACCTTTGTTATTACGCGCGTGGGAGCGTGCTGGGCCCATAACCTGTTATTATAATAAAAGCAGAGGAGCTAATGCAGTAAAAGAATATTTGGGAGAAACACACACTACAATGAGTTACATTACATTTGATTTAGGACAAAACGCCTTGTACAAAGTTATCAACCGGAATGCCATGTCTGACGTTAGCAGACATAACATCAACTTTCAAATACTGCCCGTCATGCGCAGACGATTGCAAGTCAAATATAGAGCACCACGTACGGCCAGTATTGTGCCATTCACAATGTACACAAACCTAATTACAACACCCTTTCAAAATAAAACCGGCCAAGTTCGTGTCGGGCCACGCGCAGTGTAGGGTTCCGTTGTCGCCTTAGTTACATCGACCTGCGGTGCGGTGGCGTCGGCCGAATTTGTATGAAAATTGTCCTTTCCAAGTACGCATTAAGTTGGCCGACTATTACTCGCTAACTACTTATGCCTAGTTGTCCGTGATAGTTTTCCTTTTATCGTAAATTCATTATATGTACTACAACCACGATTTTTTTCACATCCCCAGTAGTAGCCATTTTGCCGGCAGGTGGGGGGGATAGGACGGGACATGACAAGAACAAGAATTAGGGCTTCAAAGCCCAATATCTCGCAAAGGAATCACTGATTTGAAAAATGGTTATAGGACTACTATAATATTTTTGAAGGAGCTATCCTACACATGGCTTTAGCGAGAAAAAAAAAAATTAATACCCGCTTTAGGCGTACCGCGGAGGTACCCTAAAAAAAATGTTCAAGATTTTATCGTAGGTATTGTTTTGTCAGCGTGATTGATTTATATACACATGTCAAAACACAGTTTTCTGTAGTAATGGTTACTGAGCTAAGTCGAGGACGGACGGACAGACGGACATGGCGAAACTATAAGGCTTCCTTCTTGACTACGGAACCCTAAAAAAGAAGTTCTCAAATCGGTCCTGGCAGGTGTGGTAAAAAAAAAATCGGGGTAAAAAAAAAGATTCCGACCCATAGAGAATCTCTTCTTTTTTGATGTTGGTTAATGCAGCCATTAAATAAGAAAGAGAAATGGTCTAAACTAGTCACGGAATGGTACCCAAGATATGGAAAAAGGAAGAGAGGCAGGCCATTGCGCAGATGGGAAGACGACATAAAGGCAGTTGCAGGACCGACTTGGAGACGGACTGCAACCGATAGGTTCAAATGGAAGATTTTAGGGGAGGCCTATGCCGAGAGGCAAATCGACCACACCACCGATGTCAATATATAATAGATAATTGTTATGATACATTCAATTGTAAAAAGTCGAGAATAAAAGGCTATTTTATTTTATTTTATAATACAGCCATTCTCAACCTTTTTCTATGAGGGCCGCAAAGAAATGGTTTATACTAGGATCGCATGGATGACGGATCCCGGGCCACCCGCAAAAGTTCCGGGGGCCGCAGGTTGAGTACAGCTGCCAGAACATAGGCGAGATAATCCCCGTAAGGGATCTCTTCCAGAAACGTTCTCAACATTCAAAGCTCTCTACTTTGCTGATGACCACTTCTGATTTATTTATATCAGCAATCGGTGATGTCAATGAAGTTATGGCTGGCGGTGCTGGTTGGCTAACATTTTGTTCTAAATTCTTCACTTCAGCTTCAAAGATGATATCATTAATTGCTTTTTCTACATGTAACCTCTGTTTTACGCTCAGATTTTTTATTTTTTCAGACCATACCAGAACAATTGGTTCTACATTTGGTTGTTCAACTTCAACTAGTGGAATTTGTGGCCTTGATTTAGCCATTAATCTGTTTCGATTAGCTATTCTTGATCTTTTCATTATCTTCCTGGACCAATCCTCGCTTCGGGTTGGTGAGTCATTGTAGTTTCTTAGTTTTTTAGTCTTTGGTGGAGGGGTTTCTTTTTCAAGAGAAAAAACAATGGAACTGTCTATTTGGTCTTCTCCGTCTTCACCAGACTCCCCCTGCAATAATAAAAAACTTTTTGTTATATTTCAGATGCCGAGAACAGCAAAAGATTGGATTGATATTGCAGAATTTGATTTACAGATGCATGTGTTTGGATGGAAAGGTATAATAAAACCTAGAAGCTACAATAATTTACCTGAGCATTTGAGGATAATATGTGACTCCGGTAAAAATGTTGATGTGAAAGAATAGTAAAAAGGTTTACTACTCCTGTTACAAATTTAGTAGCTTAAATTCGCCTCACTGGCGGCGGCACCCTAATAGGTTAAGTTTTTTATGTGTTTATATTTTATTTTACTTATAATTTAGCAAATGAATTAATACAAACACACATGTGAAAAAGACCAAAAAAATATACGGCCTAGGCCGTGTCACGAAATGGGTCCGGCTCAGCAGGATGCTGGCTTTAACTGTAAACAGGTCTTTGGCAAAATCCATAAGTAAATTCATATTGTATGAAACTTAACCTGAGAAGTAATATTAATAATAGTACATTACGTAACTAGGGCGGTGAATTCGTGAATGCCCCAGATCGCAGGTGTTTGTGGTCAGAACCGAAGGTGAGGGCCATAAATATGCGCTCTGGGGTGAGGTGTAGTGCGCAACATTGTATTAATAACCTTGAGTCATGCAGGTGTTTCACGCACGTGCACTAGCTTTTTCTAATGAATAACTATCCTATTGTTAGATCCTATTTCATAGGACCTCGAAACCTGATACTATGTCTAAATCCAATTAACAGTAATTCTTGATGCATTAAATCAGGCCTATATAAACCCATGTAATTCCCAATAAAGTGTTCATTCTTTATCAGAGACTCGTCGTATTATTTACTCCTACGAACCACATCTCATGGCGACTTTGCCAGGCCTGGCAGGACATTTTCATTAGTGTTCCTGCCAGGGCAGGTCGCTCCGACGCGACCTGCCTTGCGACTATAAAATAAAACCGCACCTCGGTCCACACAACTTGCTGCTCGACGAGAACCTACCCTAGCCGTAGCCAAGGCTAGCCAACAAATCAACGCAGCACATCGACCAACTCTTCGTGGCACACAGCAGCAGCAACGGTCCAGTTAATCCACGAGCCACGCCGCGCAACAGAAAGAAAATACAAGAGGTGTCCAGGGTTATCCCGGCCCATGTTCGAGGGAGTCCAGGGTTTTCCCGGCCCGCATCAGTAACCAACGCAGCAGCCGTCCCGAAGGAGCACACTGCAACTACCAGCCAGCCAGCCAGCTTCGAGGACGAGATACAAGACGGCACAATGAAGACGTCAAAAGCGTATCGTATATTTTTTTTAAATCATTATATTATATTTATTTCTTTACTTAACATATTGTAGAAAAGTAGATAACTAAGAGAAATTAAATTCATGAATTTTAGATTAATAATGTGTAAATTTAGTGTCACTAAAATTTAATAAGCCCAAGTTAATTTAAATTCCGCAATATTACAGTATTTTTTTAGTATAAGCAATTATACATTAGCTAGTTATTGGACTGGCCACCTGATAACTTAGCGATAGTAAAATTGTTTATAACTTATATTTCACCTACTCTGCAAGCAAACAAAGATTAAAACATTCTGGTACGGTACAAAGGTATATTTTTATTTAAAGAGCACTAAAGTGCCTCAAAATACGGAAGGTGCTAACTATTATGCCATATTGAAAAGGGTGCGCAAAAGACGCATAGCCTTATTATTATTGGGAGCAAAAGACTCCGACGGCAGTTAATATACGCGACGACCTATTATTTAATAAGATATACAGTACCGAGACCATGATGCAATATGCACAATGAGTAGAAAGCAATGCGATAAAGTGTAAAGTAAAGATGGTTTCAAAAGGAATATATACAAGATAGTAAAATAAAATAATAAAGAAAAGAAATTAATATGTTAAATTAATTATATAATAATTCTAAATAAACGGAACATATTTTGTTTTTATAAGTAATAAACAGTGACACTTTAGATAATATTTTATATAGACGAATAAGCTATTTCTTTAATAATATTCAATTCACTAAATTATTTTTATATATACAAATAAGCTACTATTATGATAATGTTCAATTTATAATTAGATAATATTTTAAATAGAAGAGTAAGCTAATATTTAACATTATATTCAATTTACTAGTATTAATTTAAAAGAAAAAAATATCCAAAATAATAAAATAACAAGATAAAATTTAAAATGAAGGAAAAACTATGAAAGTCATTATATTTCAGTTCACTAAATAACTTTAAAAAAAGAGAAAATAAACTACCAAGCAAAATTTAAATACCTACAAAAAATCCAATAAAATTATCGAATAAAAGAGCAAAAAACAAGCAAAGATAAAAAAAAAGAACAAAAATTTAGAACAACATTGTATCACAAATATGCTTTTTGTCAGCATCAAGCGTCCGAGAGACTCCTCGTGCAGTCGCGTAAACGCATACGTGCGCCATGAACCATGGCACGACAAAAAGCTTATAGGTGATATAAGGGATGCGCCAGGTACAAGGCAGGGAGGAAATCTTTGGATGCTGATCATGATTCGATCGAGTTATCAATCGCGAGAGCCCCTTAGACACGTAGTGTTAAAAGAACTGCCTGTTTACACATACATTGATATGTGATGCGCGCTTAATAAATTAAATAATATATCTTGTACCTTTAAGCAAATTATTATATATGTAGGGTTGGCCAACCACGTAAATGCGAATCCCTACAAAACTACAAAACTACAAATTAAAAAACTATAAATCAAAAAACTACAAAACTACAAATTAAAAAACTATAAATCAAAAAACTGCAAAACTACAAATTAAAAAACTATAAATCAAAAAACTACAAATCAAAAACTACAAATTAAAAAACTATAAATCAAAAAACTACAAATCAAAAAACTACAAATCAAAAAACTACAAAACAAAAAACTATAGGTAAATCAATAAACTACAAATCAACAAACTACAAATCAAAAAACTATAAATCAATAAACTAGAAATAAACAACAAACTAAAACTACAAACAAATCGACAAACTATTAAAAAAACAAATAACTAAAAAAAAAACTACAAGTGAGAAAGATCACTCCAACAAAAATAAAATAAAATAAAAATTAATTCAAATAAAACAAAATGATAAAAATAACGTAACCAAAGAAAAGTATTGACGTAAAAAATTAAATAAAGAAACATTAACCAAGAAAAATATAACATAAAAAGCCCTAAAATAATAATAAAGAAAAATAAAGTAGGTCAAAATAAAAGTATATAAAAATATCATACCGTAAAAAAGGATTAAAAAAAAAACTTACTATTATTTAGTAGCATTAAGAAATATATATTTTGTTTTATACATTTTTTTTTACAACCTATAAGGAAATACTAATGTAATATTATAATCATGTAGAAGTAATCATATAATATAAAAAAATATATAGATTTAAAAATAACTATTTACTGCAGGATAGGAGATTTCATATAAAAAAACGGAAAACAGAGGGAATCAAACTTCTTATACTCGAAACCATAAACCGAAACTCAAGATCAACTTTTAAAGTTCAAGTTTAAACACTAACACGGTAAAATTTAATACTGTATACAATCAGAACTAAACACTTTTGCTATTAACCATAAAACATAAATTGAAAACTTACCACTTGCAACAAACTGCAACAAATTATAATACACAACGTTATTGTCCAACTCTCATAGTTTCATGAATCATGAACACTGCCAACCCCTTCTGGGAATAAAGGCGTGAATCTTTTAACTAAATTACACAAAAGTTTAGCACATAAAAAACCGGAAACGCACACACGGCACTTAACCATATATAATTGTTTAACTCACTAAGAAAGTCCAAATTTGTATAAACAACTAGAATAAAACTCAAACATAGTTTAAACAGACTAACTCACAGTACAAAACTGATCTAAACATAACTTACACCGAGACGACCGAGTGACTTAAGTATTCCACAAACTGCAATAGGAAGACCACCCAATATACAGATCCAAGAACGCAACCCGAACCCACTGACATAAAATACATCCAAATCCGAATAGGGAACATTACCACCCGTACACTAAGAAATATCATATGTAAAAAACAATAAGACCTCGACCTAGATTAAGAAATATCATATTAAAACCCCAACAACTAAACAATGTATTCGCAACCTAAGCAAAAGACAACGAGCGAACATCCATATATGTATCACACAGTGAACAGTGTAAAACCAGTAGAATAATATAAGAACCATATTGTATCACGCATAGTAATGTATAGAAATAAGATAAGTTAAGTACTTATGTAAAACATTGTAACAGATAATTTTAAGCCAAAAATATGTTACCAAATTTTTGTCTCAAAAAAAAAAAGGAGAGGCGTGAGGTGTAGTGCGCAACATTGTATTAATAACCTTGAGTCATGCAGGTGTTTCACGCACGTGCACTAGCTTTTTCTAATGAATAACTATCCTATTGTTAGATCCTATTTCATAGGACCTCGAAACCTGATACTATGTCTAAATCCAATTAACAGTAATTCTTGATGCATTAAATCAGGCCTATATAAACCCATGTAATTCCCAATAAAGTGTTCATTCTTTATCAGAGACTCGTCGTATTATTTACTCCTACGAACCACATCTCAGGGGCTTTACGAATTACCGCCCGTGTTGAGTACAAAATTTTACCTTTGCACCTGGCTACAATGCGAGTTTTCCCGTACGCGCAGTAAAACTCACATTATGGCCAGGTGTGACGTAAAAGTATTTAATACTGAGATGATTTAAATTTATTTATTTCGAGATAAAAATTACTACATAGATTCACATACAATGTCAAAATTATAAGAAGTTGTTAACAGTAAAAAGAAGCTTACCTCAAGCAGCAAAGGGTTTTCCATATTTGCTAAAAATTTCAGCATGTGGAATGTTGAAGATGTCGGTTTGTATACTTCGCCACCTGATTTTTTTGAGTTTTCTATCTTCACCAACTCTTTCCTGTAAATATGAAAATATTGATGTGTTGGCATATATATATTGTAAGTATGAGGTGAACATTAACAGAAGGAAATAGGATTCTCTGCAGCTGACTGTTCAAAAAAAAAATTAATCAGATTTTATAGGTATAAAGGAGCAGGGACTTAGCTGTGACCTTGCCATATTCTGATATTATAAGTAATCTAAAACAGCGTATGACTGTTCTTTGGGGAAGACATTGGTATCATTTTACAGAAGTTGAGAATAAGGCTCATTTGTATGCTTTGTTAGATAACCAAGTTAATAGTAAGCCTTGGTTTTGTAAGTTTAAAACTTACATGCATCGTAGGTTTTACACCATAATTACTCGTATGCGCATTGGTCATTGTCGTTTAAATTTTCATCTCCATCGTAAAAACTTTGTCTCTTCCCCTTATTGCGATCATTGTCAAAAGCAAGAGGTTCAGTCTATAGATCACATTCTGTTTAGTTGCTCATCCTTTGGCATTCAGCGCCTAGTGCTGATGGATGAGTTGCTTGAGATTTATGGAGCTTCTAATCGAATCCCGCTTTCAGTAACTGATTTGTTGAAGGAGTCGTCTACTTATTTACCTTTGTTTAATTTTGTACATAATACTGTGTGTATGCTGTAAATATGATGATAAATTTAAAACTTGCTTAAAATTGTATATATTTTTATTGAAGCATTGTACCTATATTTTGTTGGTCAAATGACTTTTTGGAATGTCTGGATGAGGTGTAAGCTTTTTTGAAGAGCTGAATATTGGATTTGACGTTTTTATTGGAACATACTCAAGACTTTATTACTGGATTTGACTTCATGAATTGGATTGGAATAACTGAAGACTTATTTTTTGGATTTGACACATATGTTGATAATACTGATGACTTAATATCTAGATTTGTTCATATGAATTGGAAATAACTGAAGACATATTTATTGGACTAGAGACTTCTGATTTGAAACTACTGAAGACGTTATTACTAGATTCGATCAAATGAAATTATACTTACTGAAGACTAGGCAGTATGGCCCATGGTCTTAGCCTGTCCGAATGGACGAATTTAAAAAAAAAAAATAGATATAAAGGTGAACTTGTCCCTGTAAAGGATTCCTTCCAGTTAACCTTTCAGCAGAAGCTATAAAGTGTTAACTGCTAAGGGAAAAACAACACTTAAATTAAACATAAACAGTGGTAGTCAACAGGCGGTATTATCTCTAAAAAGACATCTCTTCCAGACAACCTTTGGATAGTGGAAACGATTTAAATTACTTGAGTAGGTGGAACAAAACAATATTGGAGAAATAAAAGTACGAAGGAAGTGTGTACATACATGCAAGACGAAATGAAATAATGTATATTAATCTGTTTCAAGCAAATAAAACAATATAAAAGGATACCTAAAGTTACTACGGAGGCTATTAACTTTCTTCCGCGCGTCGTCTCTCGTTGCTCCAGTCTTCAAATATCTTAATATCCTAGTTAACTTATCTAGGTCTTCATTCCTCTTACGCTTATTTTGATAATTCTGGTTCGTTCGGTCCCACAATGAAGGAAGCGACTTATATGCCATGATAAACTGCTTGAGGTAGTCGCTCTGCGGGGTTTCAGGTGATACGGACCTCGAATTCGCTTCTATGTATATATAACTTTCTTCTTCCATGCTTCGTGACCGAGTTGAATTGAGTTTGAAACTTCTTGAATCAGTGGCGATGGCGGGAATCGCCAGAGTCAAAAGAATGATCAATATTATCACGGGTTTAAAAATATTTTAGATTTTGCTTCAGTATTCGCGTGATACTGCTTCAATATGCACGACAATATGGAGGATGGAATGACACTGACAGGAATGCCAACACTGCCAACTTCCCACAGAGTAAAACAAAATTTTATCACTTCGGCGTTTTGCTTCCTCCACACGGTTATATGGAGGCGATACGAGCGAAATCGGCAGGACTGCCAAGCTCACAGAAAAGTCTAGTATGGAGTGACCTTTATTCGGCTAGCCACCATGCTCCCGACACGTATCCACACGAGCCGAATCACGCGGCGGCCTGCTTGAATTCCGGCCGATATCGGCTGTCTAGCGTCTCCTTATGTTCTGTTATGTAATGTGTTATGGTTGTTTGAATTGCAGCGCAGGACTGTGTAGACGCAGCTCCAACCTACGTCATGTTTTTTTACAACAGTGACCTTAGAGCATTAAACCAACCGGAGTGGCAATTGACAGGCGTTCCCCTCTGCCAAATACGTATGACCAGTGGTCATACGTATTGTATGGACTGACGTTTATCTGACGTAGCTATTTTCACGTTCCGCATACATTTGACGTTCCCCTCCCCCGCAAAAATCGGCAGACTTTTTATGTATAGAAAATGACACATGTGACCACTCCTGTTGGTTTAATGCTCTAAGACATTGACACACTGTCTAAGGCCTTTACTACAGCCACACGAAACAATATTAGCCCTTTCCGAACTCCAGCTAGAATTGCGTTGGGAACAAAGGAAAGGAGCTTTTATTTTGCAAAAAAAACAATTTGAAGCCTTAAAGAAGATCATTCGTCCCATTAAACATCAAAGTGTCAACGTCATTTGTTATCTGTGGTTATCAATTAGAATCATTTTAGAATTTATTAGTGCAATTCTAACTACATATTAGTAATCTGTGGTGCAATTTCGTGGTTTTGGTGAACTCTATTCTGCTATTACAGCTAGATATTTAGGCTTTTTTATCTTAATATCTTAAGGAAAACATTGAGCCTAGTTTTGGCTATAAAGACACCATGGATTTTTCTGTGGTATGCCGAACTTGCCTAGGTACAAACGCGCTGAATCCAATCTTTCCAAAAAATGTTGATCACAAGCAGCGGTCGACAGCTATATTCGCCGGCACAGGTATACAAGTAAGTTAAAAGCAAGAGTTTAGTCTGTTTCACGTCATTTTATATCTGGTATTACCTTTATATATTGGCAAATCCACCTTGCTTGAGAGCTATAAAAAAATAACACAGACATTCAGTGCATAATTTTGCTCCCAATAGAGCAAAACACTGGCACTAACACTGGTTTTCTCATTGAACCATGCATTATCAAAACTTGTGAAGAAACGCATGAGATACATACAGCATTTAGTGAGCATTTGACGATCGGTGTAGCCTAGTTGGTAGTCAACCTGCTTAGAAAGCCAGCCCTGGGTTCGAATCCTAGTATGGGCATTTATTTGAGTGATGGGCACAAATATTTGTTCCTGAGAGGATCTCCTTATTTTACTGACAAACGTTTCACCAAATGCTACATAGTTAAGGCCAATAAATACTTTAATACATAGAAAACATCCATGAGCCATGACTCAGGAAATGGTTTACCCTTCTTTTACTGACCAACATTTCATCATTACCTATAGTATGAGGTTGATTTGCGTTAGATTCTCCCCAAATATTTATTTATCACTTTATTTCTCTCTCGCATGCTGGTACACATTCTTACACCAAAATAAATGATTCACCCGAACTCGAATACTGTTCTAAGACCTCACAGATGTAAAATAAAGTGTTATACCTATGTCAAGTGTAAAGAAAGACTGAGTTGCCGGCAGAAACTAGTGGGCTATATTTTTTCCTACGAATTTGCCTGCGTTCTTTGCAATACATGGGTGAAGCATTCAGCTAGTGCAATTTATATGTATAGTCCTTTCAATTAGAGAAGAATCCTTTTCCCCAAGTTTTACTACGTTTATCTCTACATTTTGTTTTCAGATACAACTAAATGATGGTTTACCTCAGCAAATGTGCACTGGTTGCATCCACTCTATATTCAAATGCCTAAGCTTCCATAAACAGTGCAAGGAATCTGAAACGACACTCCATCAACTGTCTCCACACTTTAAAAATGAGACGCTAACTAAAGAAAACATTTATGATAACAGCAAATTGGTTGAAGATTTAAAAGCTGATATTTTGAAAATAGAAGTGAAGTGTGAATATGGATTTGAACAAAATAGGGACAGCATAAAGGCGGAGAATGATTTTGATTTAGAAAATGAAATGCCGCTCAGCTGTTTGACATATATGAATAAAGAGAACGAAGAAAATAGTGAGGCAATGCATCTGGATGAGGGAAAGAGTCCTGAAGATACAGCGGAGCTGATGGAGGAAGAAAATGAGAAGTCACAGAATAGGAAGGATAAAGTGCAAAGGTAGGAGAAAATCAAACTAACCTAATCTATATTGATTTTGGGGCAGTTTCAGACATTATAATGACTTCACTGTAGATGTTGCTACGAGCTTCCCTAAGGTGTGATTAGAAGAGTGGAAGGGATTGAAAGATTCGTCGCCACTAGCGGATCCACGGTACCTCAGTTGGCAAGAGCGGTGGATGGATTCCATAGGTCGCGGGTTCTTAAAATAATTTTTAAATTTTCCACTTATATCGAAATTTTGAATTTCGTTATTTCTGCTTAGTAAACATTTACCTACTGTTCACCTAATGAATACTTTTCCATACTAATATTATAAAGAGGAAACGTCTGTGAGATTGTAGCTTTCTAAGTTAGTAAAATTGTATGTAGGGGGGAAAGGCTATATTGATTTAAACTTTCACGATTCTCACACATAAATAAATAAGTTAAATATACTCGATTAAGTTCCGTTTCATAACGATAATGTAGGAGTAGGTAAAGGTTGTCTGGAAGAGATCGCTCATTAGCGATGGGACCGTCTATTGTCTACCATTGTATATCGTAATTTATAATATTTTTTTTTGGTGTAATTCAATATTTCACGACACATACCTGGCAATAAAGTAACACATTACCCTATAAGCCTCAATTAGCATATTTATCGCTCTTGCCTTCATGCTCGGGCGTCAAATATTATCAAACCGCGATTAGAATACACTTCGAAAGTACCGATAGCACACACAAAAGCTAGAGAAAGCTTGGAAATTCCTCGTACTGAAGTACTTATCAACATACGTAGGTACTGCAGTAAACTTCTTTAAAACCATAATGGAAGGAAAGATAGAAGGAAGGAGAGGCAGGGGAAGACCAAATCAAGGAAAAAGCTGGTGTCATGTTGTATCAACAAATCAAAGGGCTGGCGTACGACACAGAGAAATGGAAAATACTCCACCAACAAGAGGATAACTCTTAAATTAATGATGAACACTCTAATTATCTATTTTACTTTCTTTGTACCAGGTGATTATACAGACAACACTGAAGACGATGATGTTATGTTCTGAGTGAATTATTACATTATTTGCATTTTATTTAAATAGGTAATAATTTATATTTATTTATTTATTAAGGTTTGCCAACAGATGTAATACGATTAAAAAAAACCTTCATAACATCAGATAATGAACTACTGCTAGAGTATTCACCCAATTACAGGCAAACACGGCATGCATTAAACATAGTAAAAACTAGTTACGTCTACACTTAATCCACATTTACACTAAATCTAAAGTTAGCTGTAAGGTAAGGTAAGGTAAGTCACTTGCAAGAAGACTAGGAACAATATAATACATTTAACAATGCAGAAAAGCAAACTTAAAAAGGTGAAAGTTAAAGTTAACATTAAACTTGGATAGATACAACTATATATAGATATAGTAGTCTTGGCTGAGACCATGGAGGACTTAAGTACGATGCTTGATGACCTCAGTAAAGCATCCGAGCTAGTTGGTCTAAGAATGAACATGGATAAGATGAAGATCATGTCAAATGCCCATGTAGTACCAACTCCCATTACAATCGGACACTTTACGCTCGAAGTTGTAGACGATTATGTATACCTAGGACAGACGATCCAGTTAGGTAGGTCCAACTTCGAGAAAGAGGGCAATCGTCGAATCCGACTCGGCTGGGCAGCGTTCGGGAGGCTACGGCAAATCTTTTCGTCCAATATTCCGCAGTGTCTCAAGACGAAAGTCTTTGACCAGTGTGTGTTGCCAGTGATGACATATGGCACTGAAACGTGGTCGCTTACTATGGGCCTCATAAGAAGGCTCAAAGTCACCCAAAGGGCAATGGAGAGGGCCATGTTGGGAGTTTCTCTGCGTGATCGCATCAGAAATGAGGCTATCCGCAGCAGAACCAAGGTAACCAATATAGCCCTCCGGATCGCTAAACTTAAGTGGCAGTGGGCGGGGCACATAGCACGTAGAACCGATGGCCTTTGAGGCGGAAAGGTTCTCGAGTGGCGACCATGTACCGGAAGGCGCAGCGTGGGTAGGCCCCCGACAAGGTGGACTGATGACCTGGTAAAGGTCGCGGGAGTCCGCTGGATGCGGGTGGCGCGGGATTGGTCTCTTTGGGGGAGGCCTATGTCCAGCAGTGGACGTCTTTCGGCTGATATGATGAGGTAATAATTTATGTTATTTTCCTAAGCTTTAGATCTTATTCTTACTGAAATAATTATTTAAATTTTTCTGCACACTACAAATTGACAATGTCATTTTGACGACCGCTTTAGCCTAGTTGGTAGTGACCCTGCCTACGAAGCAAGAGGTCCTGGCTTCGAATCCCGGTAAGGGCATTTATTTGTGTGATGAGCACGAATATTTGTACCTGAGTCATGGATGTTTTCTATGTATTTAAGTATTTATTTATCTATATAAGTATGTGTTTATCGTCCTCTAGTACCCATAGTACAAGCTTTGCTTAGTTTGGGACTAGGTCGATTTGTGTAAGATTGTCCCCTAATATTTATTATTTCATGTATTAATTCGAAAACGGCATATGTGCTCAAGTGTATTCTAATCGCGGTTTGATAATACCTGCGATCTGGGACCTACTTTGTTTTACCGCCCTAGGTAAGTAATGTAACATTACTGTATGGTATTTATTTAGATCTTGTGTCGCCAGGGTGTCTTGCCCGGTGTGCCATAAGGACCTGTCGACGCGCAGCCTCAGCGCGCACGTGAGGGCCAAGCACGGAGGCCTGAAATGCGGGGTAGGTTCGACAATGTCTCAAAAAAGTTCTACATTCCTGAGAAACTATGTTTCTAAAATATTCAATACTAGCGACCCGCCCCGGCTTCGCGCGGGTGCAGAAAGACGCGCTATTTACAGGCACGCGGGGGGGCCGGTACCGCCGCAAGCGCTATGTCCCTGCATTATAAATCTGTAGTATATTCGAAAATATTCATTTAAATTGCGTGCTTTATAGCAGGGGTTTTCACATTTTAAGGGGGGCGCGGGGCCTCGGGAAATCCTTTCGCAAAAACTAGTGCCTCGCCGATACTTGGGATTAGGTACTCAGCTGACCCTAGACTCCTAAGAGCCGTGGCGCTACCGGCAACGCTAGGAAGATGATGATGATTTGGCTAGCTAACCCATTCACTTCCGTTTCCTTGCATCGAAGCGTAGGGGGGCGTGGGAACTTCATTTTAGGCAGCAGGGGGGCGTGCCTAAAAAAAGTTCGGGAACCCCTGCTTTATAGGGTCATATTAATCTATATTAAATGCACAATGTATTTAAGGTACTTCACTGGTAAGTGGTAAGGTACACACTATTATTTCTCGTAAAAAGTGAAGGATAAAAAATGGTTATTGTGGGTTGTCCCTAAGAGATCGACATATACCTTCGTAAACTTTTTTGTAGACCTTTTTAAGTTGTACAATAGCCTCGTGGCGCCCACGCGCCTTTTAAAAGGCCGTGTCAGTTGATGCAAATTCAAATTAATTCCATTTAAGAAAAACTCAAATGTCACTGTTCGTTTTTGTATGCTGGCCGCCACGAGGATCATAAATCATAAATCATTTATTCAGTCACAGAGTGGTTGACAATTGTAATTTGATGGTGCCTCTTTTTAAGTATACAATACCTGTGCTAAGAGGCACCGCTCTAGGATACTGTAGTACATTATTTAGTTCTATCTCGTAGGGTTCAGCCAGCGTTTGCAATGTAAGCGCAAAAACAAAAAAAATAATCACATTAGAAACCTCTAAAATTATCGGTGTTTATCTACTATATTATGCATGTATTATTATATATATAAACCTTCCTCTTGAATCACTCTGTCTATATAAAAAACCGCATCAAAATCCGTTGCGTATTCGTAGTTTTAAAGATCTAAGCATACATAGGTACAGACAGCAGAAAGCGACTTTGTTTTTATAGTATGTATAAATTAGTTCCCGATTCTCGGAATTCTCGCTCCCGTTTTCTATGTATCTATTTAGTAAGTATTTATAAGCTAGTGTAATTGTATAAAAAGTACAAAAATGTGAATTATAAATTTATCATCCTCCATCCTCCAAGCGTTATTCCCGATTGAACGCAGAGGGAAAACTAGACCTTATTGGGAGTAGACCGGTTTCCTCGCGATGTTTTCCTTCGCCGAAAAGCTAACGGTGAATATTCCGTACATAAGTTTAGATTATTATTATTTTGGTATTTTATCATAGATTGCACAGAATAGAGCTATGTATGAATTATCAATTTATCACATGGGTAAGGCCGCGAATTTTGACCAATTTGGACGTTTCAAATTTAACATGCTCATTAAAAAAAATTGGTAACACCGAGAGGTTTCAATTTTTTTTATTAAATCAAGCGATAAAAACTGTCAAGAACGCAAGTGACATAATTGATTTAAATCCTTTCAAATAAATAATAAAAAAATATTTCCGTCCAAAACGTAACGAAAGTTGATATTTTTTTTCGACCCTGTGTACTTAAAGCCCTGTTATTTTCACGATTTTCAACTTTCTCATGATCATGCTTTTGTTTAAACAGAATTTTATGATATGACGATAGTTCTACGGATTGCTAAACATTTTTAATTAAATAATTTACTTGTTTTATCTTGCATTCTTTTATGGGACCACAATTCCAAGTTTTCGTTACGATTACTTACGTGACGCTTTATATAGCTAGATTTATAGCCAATTGTGGTAGAAATTCGCTTTTGTGCACTGGCAACTCATATTCTAGTAGGGCAACACCAGACAGAAAACCTAACCTCCTCAGTTTTTTCATAAATCGCGGACGAAAGTGACGAGGACATAGTTTTTTGAAATACCGCTAATAGTGCTTGTGTGATTTAAAGGGTAAGTAGCGATTATTTTCAAGCGGTAATTTTTCATACGATAGGTTAATGTTATTCACGCAGGTGACATGTATTACTATATTCAAAATATCGTTATTTCACCATGATAATCAATATTTTTTCAAATATACGTTACACAAAGAATACGTTGCATTTTGTAAAAATGCAACGTATTCGTAACGAAAGTGTAACGTACGAAACGAAAACAGACGAACATGTAACGGACGAAAACATGTGGTAAACGGAAGTGCACACAGATAAATACGAACTAAAATGATTTTTTTATTTTATTTCCAACGACAAATATACAGTAAGTATTAATTTGAAATTGTAGGTATGTACAGTAGGTACAGGGATCAGCTAGCACGAGAGAATTGACCAATCCATCTACTATCCATATCCATACAAATCCATACTATCCATGCTAATATTATAAATGCGAAAGTGTGTCTGTCTGTCTGTCTGTTACTTCTTCACGCCCAAACCAAAAAACCGATTTAGGTGAAATTTGGTATAGAGATAGTTTGAGTCCCGGGGAAGGACGTAGGATAGTTTTTATCAACGAAATCATCCCCTAAGGGAGTGAAATGGGGAGGGGGGGTGAAAATTTGTATGGAGCTGCGATATAAACGAGTTCCACGCGGACGGAGTCGTGGGCAGAAGCTAGTATCATTATAAATGCGAAAGTGTGTATGTCTGTCTGTTACCTCTTCACGCTTAAACCAGTGAACCGATTTAGATGAAATTTTGTCTAGAGACAGTTTAAGTCCCATAGAAGCACATAAAAATAGTTTTTATCCCGAAAATCATCCCCTAAGGAGGTGAAATATATGGTGAAAATTTGTATGGAGCTACGATATAAACGAGTTCCACGCGGAGGGAGTCGCAGGCAGAGCTTCTGCGTGGCTTCTGCACTGGACTCCGTCCGCGTGGAAGTATTTAATCGAACGAGCGAGCGAAGCGAACGAAGTTCTATGCTTCAGGTTGGGCCAAAAATCTTTATGTCCAGTATCTGTCCCGTGACCGTCATCCGTCTGTTTTCCTCTATTGCATTTCCCAATCGATTGTCGTGAAGTTTGTGAGCAGGTTCGTCCATTATAGATTTTTTGTCGAGTAACTTTTTTGAAAATGAAAACCTATTGATAAACATTTAGTTATTTTTTTTAAAGCATTTACTTAATTTTAAAAAAATGCTGTCGTGAAAATACTTTATTTGTAAGTATTTTGTGTTTTTTTTTGAACATTTACCAGTATGATCTAAGCTTAACAACAACTTATGTTACGTTTTATAGTAACGTCACGTATTTTTTTTACGTTAGTTCCATGTCACATTGGTCAAAATTCGCGGCCTTACCCACATGGAGCAACGGGCCTCCACGGGTTTTCTAGGATTTATATCCAATATTTCTATGACCAATTTTGCGTACAAGTTACTGAATTTCGTTGTAGCGGCGTTGAATGTCCTCACAAGCAAAGTGCTTTTGTTGCAACTGCCCAAAAAAGGACTGTAATGCATCGTATCGATCATATCACGTGTGTATGTGAGTTTCTTCACTTCACTTTTTACAAGTTTTAATTTAATTTGCAATGTATGTAACTTTGTTTGTTCGCGTGGAATCTTGCAACTCAATGTTGAAGCAGATAACTTCAACCGATTGAGCTGAAAGTTTGGGTTTAAGTATGGTTTGGATGACAGTTCAATATTATGGTACCATCAAGCTGATCTGATGATGGAGACAAGGTGGCCATGGGAACTCAGGACTTAACAGACGTAAGCCCGTTGAGTTTGGGACCGACGACGAGTGTACTAATTTCAAGTCTCATGACTTAATGATTTCAATAGCATGTTGTAATATAAGTAACCAATTCCCATTGCTGTATCTGGGGTACCCACGAACGTTAATCACGTCTTATCTGCTCACGCGAACGCCAGGTCTTAGAAACTGGCCAACTTCGCGAATATCTCAGGATTTATGGTCTAAACTACAGCTTATTAAGCTCTTTGAGAGATTTAGGAGTGTGAAGGGCAAACGTTCTTCTTACTACAATACACAAAGACAGTAATTCAAAGTTATAAATCACTAGTCGACGGAACTCGCTAGGCGTGTATTTATACTATTGCCAGCCTAGCTTGAGCCGGTATCTGGGCAAACATTACGAGTGCCTGCCAGGCGGGTTCTTGTTTGCGAAACGTGTTAATGAGTAGTTCATGACGGTATACAGAAAAGTACAATAAAAGCTTGTACCAAAATTTTTGTTTTAGCAGAAATTTATTATACGACGGTTTGTTTCTTGCAGCACTGCAAAATCGAGTGTATTAGTAAAGAGGCGCTCGAGTCGCACGCAGCTAGCTGCCCTCAGAAGAGGAAACGGCGAGTCTGCGAGTCGGTATGTTTTAACTATATACCTTTTTAACGCATTGTTTTATTTACTACTAGATACTCGCGCGGCTTCGCCCGCATATTGCTGAGAACGCAGGCAAATCTGCGGGATAAAACGTAGCCTATGCCCGTCGAGAAAGTGCAATCTGCACATAAATGAATTGAATTTTATTTGCTTGAGACATGGTTAACAATGAGGTGGAAAAACTTTGTTAGTATAAGCCTATTAAGCATTAGGCTGACTTGTACAGAGCGGCTACCACGAACTTCGAAAGTCGAAGTTCGTAATATATGCATCCCTGTCACTCGAGTAAGGGAGTGCGATAGAGATGGAAATACCCGAAATTCGACTTTCGAAGTTCGTGGTAGCGCCGCAGCGCTGATTCTCGGCCAGCATCGTTGGCCACTCACGGAAACGTCATAAAATTAATCAATGAGAGCATCTTGTTTGTCTCAATCTTTGTGATGAAGGCAATTCTAAGTCTAGCTTTTGGACATTGGACAAATCTTCCAACATTGCCCCCTATGTTGTAGAGCAGAGAGTTGGTGACGTGTGAGGAGTGCCACAAGTCGATGCAGCGCGCCAGCCTGCGGATGCACCAAGCGGTGAAACACAAGGGGCTGGGGCCCGTGTGCGAGGTGAGGCTGCAACATGTTGCAGAGAGTTGGTGACGTGTGAGGAGTGCCACAAGTCGATGCAGCGCGCCAGCCTGCGGATGCACCAAGCGGTGAAACACAAGGGGCTGGGGCCCGTGTGCGAGGTGAGGCTGCAACATGTTGCAGAGAGTTGGTGACGTGTGAGGAGTGCCACAAGTCGATGCAGCGCGCCAGCCTGCGGATGCACCAAGCGGTGAAACACAAGGGGCTGGGGCCCGTGTGCGAGGTGAGGCTGCAACATGTTGCAGAGAGTTGGTGACGTGTGAGGAGTGCCACAAGTCGATGCAGCGCGCCAGCCTGCGGATGCACCAAGCGGTGAAACACAAGGGGCTGGGGCCCGTGTGCGAGGTGAGGCTGCAACATGTTGCAGAGAGTTGGTGACGTGTGAGGAGTGCCACAAGTCGATGCAGCGCGCCAGCCTGCGGATGCACCAAGCGGTGAAACACAAGGGGCTGGGGCCCGTGTGCGAGGTGAGGCTGCAACATGTTGCAGAGAGTTGGTGACGTGTGAGGAGTGCCACAAGTCGATGCAGCGCGCCAGCCTGCGGATGCACCAAGCGGTGAAACACAAGGGGCTGGGGCCCGTGTGCGAGGTGAGGCTGCAACATGTTGCAGAGAGTTGGTGACGTGTGAGGAGTGCCACAAATCGATCATCATCATCATCATATCAGCTGAAAGAAGTCCACTGCTAGACATAGGCCTCCATCAAAGAGTGCCACAATGACCGGTTCTGCGCCATCCAGCATCCAGCGGACTCCCGCCAGGTCATCAGTCCACCTCGTTGAAGTCTACCCTCGCTGCATTAATTTTATTGTCTACTCGTTGGTCGAGATAGATAGATAGGATAATACTGCCATGTTACATTTTGAATTGAGCCAATTATACCTCGCCAAGTTTCAACGTCGGTTCATCTAGGTTTTCTTACTAGATCGGTGGTAGTTTATCGAAAGAAGAGAAAAGAACAAGTAAGAAAGAAAATGTTTATTCGTGACAAGAAACATCACAACAAATTGTAGACATACATATTTGTCACGAAACGGAAAAGGGACAGATCTTACCCCTCTTAAAACTTACACTAACTTGGTGATTATTTAACCTCGATTATTCAACTTAGTGTTTTATTTAGTACCCCTATTTAACATGTTATCCACGTTAATCACCTGATCCCGATCACCCAGTGGAACCTGGCGGCAATTATTTTATATTCAACTAGGAAAAAACGATAATGTTCGGTTATGGCGTATCGCTGGACGCTACCGCGTCACGCTCGCTACGCTCGCTCGGCTCGCGCGCTGTAAGGTCGCAGTACACCTAACACTCCTCACTTCGCTCGTCGTCGTACATGCACCGACCTGCCTTCGAGAAAAATAAAATAATTAAAATGAAAAAATAATTAATTTTGTTTTTTTCCAGTACAGCATCGTATTGAAGACCTGGTCTCATATTAAGCCTTTTCTTTTGTTTTTTTAACTGTGCCACTTGACTGTGTATTTTGAGGTGATCAGCAAAGAGTGTTTGTATTGCATTGTCTCGCTAGCATTGCGGGCGTCGCTTCGGGAACAAGCTCCGACTGAGCGAGCATCTCCGCGCCAAACACGACTACGAGAAGCTCCGGTGCGGACACTGCGAGTTCCAGAGCTCCAGCCGGGCTGCGCTTGAGGTAATCTACACTTAATATTATAACAAGTTGCTGTCAAAAATTAAATTTTTGACACAAGCTTTTATTGCCGACTGTACTTTTCTGTATACCATCATCAACTACTCATTGAGACGATTCTAACGAGCCCAAACTCAACGGGGCTACGTCGATTAAGTACTGAATTCCCATGGCCACATTCTGTCTCCATCATCAGATCAGCTCGATGGTACCATAATATTAAATTGTCATCGAAACTATACTTACACCCAAAATTTCAGCTCAATCGGTCACCGGGAAGCGGGTCAAATTTAACTTGCAAGATTTGATTACAGACAGACAGACAACCGGACAGGTGAAACTAAATAAAAGCTTGTAATAAAGAGGAAAGATTTGATTGTTTGTATGGAATAGCCTCCGAACTGGACCGATTTGAAAAATTCTTTTACCATTAGAAGCCGACATGATAATGTCGCAGGGATACCTGATTAATATAGGCTACTTTTTACCGCGGGAAAATGCTTCATTCCACGGGAAAACGGGTAATCCGTGCGAAGCTGGGCGCGCCTGGGGCGTTGCACGGTTATTCAGATGCACACGTTGCACGGTTATTGAATATGTGCCGTGCAAGTGGCTTCGTGAATTATTTGATTTTATTCCAAAGGAAGGAACACCAAATACAGGTCGATTCACGAAAGCTGGCACGAATGAATTGAACGAGTGAATGATAATGTCTATGTGTGTGTGCATCACATAATTATAAAATACAGGTTGATGCAAAAAGTGATTATGATAATAGTGTTTTAGAGAATACTCTTTTTTAGATTTTTATACAATTCGAACGAGCCATCACCTTTCGATTCTTGACACTAAAAATTAGTCAGAAAAATATATATTATACGTTTTATTTACAAAGGACTTTAATAATAATTACTAAAAGGATTAACATGATACTTGGTGTTCGCGCGGATTACTTCATTTTTTGTAATCTATACTGCAGCGACACCTTGCGACCCGTGTTGATCGTATTTTATTATCTACGCACATAATATGTGCGTAGATAATAAAATACGATCAACACGGGTCGCAAGGTGTCGCGAACGGATACCTATGTATCCGTTCGCTCCACCACCACGTACCGGAAGGCGCAGCGTGGGTAGGCCCCCGACAAGGTGGACTGATGACCTGGTAAAGGTTGCGGGAGTCCGCTGGATGCGGGTGGCGCGGGATCGGTCACTTTGGCACTCTTTGGGGGAGGCCTATGTCCAGCAGTGGACGTCTTTCGGCTGATATGATGATGGTGATGATGATCCGTTCGCTTCCCTCGCATGACGCGCTGCGTGTGTCAAAATAGTACAACTAGAACATGCTCTCATTAACGAAATGAGCTTATAGTAAAGCACGGGACTGTTGAAAAAGCACTCCCTTGGCTTCCTTCCGCGTCGAGACGTTGCGCCCGCGAACGCGCACTCTCCGACTCTTAATATACAATACTTAATATAATAATAGATAAATTGTGCTAATTATTAAGGAACTTTGTATTGTATTTGTGAACTATCTCCGCGATATAATCGTATTCATCAGTGCATTTTAGACACTTTGTGGCATACATGAATAGCGCCGTCGCGATTGAAGAAGCTGTGATTTATAACCCTGGCCAGGGTAAATAAATAAATAAATAAAATAAATATTAAGGGACAATCTTACACAAATCGAGCAAGCCCCATAGTAAGCTCAATAAGGCTTGTGTTACGGGTACTAGACGACGATATATATAATATATATAAATACTTAAATACATAGAAAACATCCAAGACTCGGAAACAAATATTCATGCTCATCACACAAATATTTGCCCTTACCGGGATTCGAACCCAGGACCTTCAGCTTTGTAGGCAGCGTCACTACCCACTAGCCTAACTAACCGGTCGTCCGAAGGGTACTCCGAAGAAGCTGAACCATTCAACTGAAGAACTTATCTGAAGGTACCTTTTCGTTTATCATGCGAATCTCCTTGTTTTTATCCTGTGTTCCTAATTGTGTTTGCATAGGTGATAAACTATTATTTATAAATCGCAGTAAAAATAAAAATGCTATGGTTTCGATATTGGCAATCTCATGCTTCGATCATCTACCTACCTAAGATACATACGCAAGGTCCTTCGAATTTATATTAGTTTTAAATTTACGTCTTCGACACCAGTCGAGCGTAACCACTTGGTTCAGATTATAATGATATTTTTTTTGAATAACGAAAACTTATTAGTTACATGTTTACAAAATATTAGGAGGCTCCTGTATAAGAACGGCACTCACATTGCCCCTCACAGTGACAAGTGACATTACTTTCGGTCTATTCATTCGTATCAGCTCTCGTGAATCGACCTGTACTATACCTAAAGTTGAAAATCGAAGTCGAATATCCCAAAAAATTACGCAGCTACAACCAAACAAGCTATCATTGCTTACAAAGCTTTAAATGTTCCAGGCTAGGGAAATAAATTATTCGGTATATTTTCGTCTCAAGATCTGTTTTTTTAATAGATTTTTACTAATATTATTATTTCCTAACAGAACCACGAGCGACGTCACAGAGGAGAGAAACCCTTCGTGTGCGAAACATGCGGCGCCAAGTTCCACGCGGCGTATCTGTTAGCCCAGCACCGGCACAGCCACCGCACCGAAAAGCGCGTCAAGGTAGTATGAGTGTGCCACAAGAAACGAAACCATACGGGTGAGAAACATGTTTCAAGTTCCACGCGGCATATGTTAGCGCAGCACCGCCACACGCCACCGCACCGAAAAGGTACAATAGGATGAGTGTGCTACGTCACCGCGGGGAGGAACCATGCAGCTGAGAAACATGCGGAACCAAGTACCACATCTAGTCAAAAGGGAAAATGTTCTCCACTTTGTATTTCCGCCGTTAATGTACTTAATGGCTTTGGCACTGTCAAAACCCCATGAATGAAATGAAACCCCTAATAATATAGCTTTATAGTCTTCCAGGAGACGAAACCATGGCAAAAAAACCGGCGAAGCAAAAAAAAAAAATTATATACTGTTCGTAGTGTTCGCTATGCGGCGCGGCGTTCAAAGCGGCCAACAGTTTGCACGCGCACCGCCTCGCGCGGCACGGCGCGCGCCGCCACCACTGCCCGCTCTGCGCGCGCGCCTACTCGTGCCGACACTACGCGGTCAAGCACATGCGGGCGGTCCACGGGTTCAAGGTGAGCTGTGTGTGTGTGTGTGTGTGTGTGTATACAGCGCGGCACCACTGCCCGCTCTGCGCGCGCGCCTACTCGTGCCGACACTACGCGGTCAAGCACATGCGGGCGGTCCACGGGTTCAAGGTGAGCTGTGTGTGTGTGTGTGTGTGTGTGTATACAGCGCGGCACCACTGCCCGCTCTGCGCGCGCGCCTACTCGTGCCGACACTACGCGGTCAAGCACATGCGGGCGGTCCACGGGTTCAAGGTGAGCTGTGTGTGTGTGTGTGTGTGTGTGTATACAGCGCGGCACCACTGCCCGCTCTGCGCGCGCGCCTACTCGTGCCGACACTACGCGGTCAAGCACATGCGGGCGGTCCACGGGTTCAAGGTGAGCTGTGTGTGTGTGTGTGTGTGTGTGTGTGTACAGCGCGGCACCACTGCCCGCTCTGCGCGCGCGCCTACTCGTGCCGACACTACGCGGTCAAGCACATGCGGGCGGTCCACGGGTTCAAGGTGAGCTGTGTGTGTGTGTGTGTGTGTGTGTATACAGCGCGGCACCACTGCCCGCTCTGCGCGCGCGCCTACTCGTGCCGACACTACGCGGTCAAGCACATGCGGGCGGTCCACGGGTTCAAGGTGAGCTGTGTGTGTGTGTGTGTGTGTGTGTATACAGCGCGGCACCACTGCCCGCTCTGCGCGCGCGCCTACTCGTGCCGACACTACGCGGTCAAGCACATGCGGGCGGTCCACGGGTTCAAGGTGAGCTGTGTGTGTGTGTGTGTGTGTGTGTGTGTACAGCGCGGCACCACTGCCCGCTCTGCGCGCGCGCCTACTCGTGCCGACACTACGCGGTCAAGCACATGCGGGCGGTCCACGGGTTCAAGGTGAGCTGTGTGTGTGTGTGTGTGTGTGTGTATACAGCGCGGCACCACTGCCCGCTCTGCGCGCGCGCCTACTCGTGCCGACACTACGCGGTCAAGCACATGCGGGCGGTCCACGGGTTCAAGGTGAGCTGTGTGTGTGTGTGTGTGTGTGTGTGTGTACAGCGCGGCACCACTGCCCGCTCTGCGCGCGCGCCTACTCGTGCCGACACTACGCGGTCAAGCACATGCGGGCGGTCCACGGGTTCAAGGTGAGCTGTGTGTGTGTGTGTGTGTGTGTGTGTACAGCGCGGCACCACTGCCCGCTCTGCGCGCGCGCCTACTCGTGCCGACACTACGCGGTCAAGCACATGCGGGCGGTCCACGGGTTCAAGGTGAGCTGTGTGTGTGTGTGTGTGTGTGTGTGTGTACAGCGCGGCACCACTGCCCGCTCTGCGCGCGCGCCTACTCGTGCCGACACTACGCGGTCAAGCACATGCGGGCGGTCCACGGGTTCAAGGTGAGCTGTGTGTGTGTGTGTGTGTGTGTGTATACAGCGCGGCACCACTGCCCGCTCTGCGCGCGCGCCTACTCGTGCCGACACTACGCGGTCAAGCACATGCGGGCGGTCCACGGGTTCAAGGTGAGCTGTGTGTGTGTGTGTGTGTGTGTGTGTGTACAGCGCGGCACCACTGCCCGCTCTGCGCGCGCGCCTACTCGTGCCGACACTACGCGGTCAAGCACATGCGGGCGGTCCACGGGTTCAAGGTGAGCTGTGTGTGTGTGTGTGTGTGTGTGTGTACAGCGCGGCACCACTGCCCGCTCTGCGCGCGCGCCTACTCGTGCCGACACTACGCGGTCAAGCACATGCGGGCGGTCCACGGGTTCAAGGTGAGCTGTGTGTGTGTGTGTGTGTGTGTGTATACAGCGCGGCACCACTGCCCGCTCTGCGCGCGCGCCTACTCGTGCCGACACTACGCGGTCAAGCACATGCGGGCGGTCCACGGGTTCAAGGTGAGCTGTGTGTGTGTGTGTGTGTGTGTGTGTGTACAGCGCGGCACCACTGCCCGCTCTGCGCGCGCGCCTACTCGTGCCGACACTACGCGGTCAAGCACATGCGGGCGGTCCACGGGTTCAAGGTGAGCTGTGTGTGTGTGTGTGTGTGTGTGTACAGCGCGGCACCACTGCCCGCTCTGCGCGCGCGCCTACTCGTGCCGACACTACGCGGTCAAGCACATGCGGGCGGTCCACGGGTTCAAGGTGAGCTGTGTGTGTGTGTGTGTGTGTGTGTACAGCGCGGCACCACTGCCCGCTCTGCGCGCGCGCCTACTCGTGCCGACACTACGCGGTCAAGCACATGCGGGCGGTCCACGGGTTCAAGGTGAGCTGTGTGTGTGTGTGTGTGTGTGTGTATACAGCGCGGCACCACTGCCCGCTCTGCGCGCGCGCCTACTCGTGCCGACACTACGCGGTCAAGCACATGCGGGCGGTCCACGGGTTCAAGGTGAGCTGTGTGTGTGTGTGTGTGTGTGTGTATACAGCGCGGCACCACTGCCCGCTCTGCGCGCGCGCCTACTCGTGCCGACACTACGCGGTCAAGCACATGCGGGCGGTCCACGGGTTCAAGGTGAGCTGTGTGTGTGTGTGTGTGTGTGTGTGTGTACAGCGCGGCACCACTGCCCGCTCTGCGCGCGCGCCTACTCGTGCCGACACTACGCGGTCAAGCACATGCGGGCGGTCCACGGGTTCAAGGTGAGCTGTGTGTGTGTGTGTGTGTGTGTGTACAGCGCGGCACCACTGCCCGCTCTGCGCGCGCGCCTACTCGTGCCGACACTACGCGGTCAAGCACATGCGGGCGGTCCACGGGTTCAAGGTGAGCTGTGTGTGTGTGTGTGTGTGTGTGTATACAGCGCGGCACCACTGCCCGCTCTGCGCGCGCGCCTACTCGTGCCGACACTACGCGGTCAAGCACATGCGGGCGGTCCACGGGTTCAAGGTGAGCTGTGTGTGTGTGTGTGTGTGTGTGTGTGTACAGCGCGGCACCACTGCCCGCTCTGCGCGCGCGCCTACTCGTGCCGACACTACGCGGTCAAGCACATGCGGGCGGTCCACGGGTTCAAGGTGAGCTGTGTGTGTGTGTGTGTGTGTGTGTATACAGCGCGGCACCACTGCCCGCTCTGCGCGCGCGCCTACTCGTGCCGACACTACGCGGTCAAGCACATGCGGGCGGTCCACGGGTTCAAGGTGAGCTGTGTGTGTGTGTGTGTGTGTGTGTGTGTACAGCGCGGCACCACTGCCCGCTCTGCGCGCGCGCCTACTCGTGCCGACACTACGCGGTCAAGCACATGCGGGCGGTCCACGGGTTCAAGGTGAGCTGTGTGTGTGTGTGTGTGTGTGTGTGTACAGCGCGGCACCACTGCCCGCTCTGCGCGCGCGCCTACTCGTGCCGACACTACGCGGTCAAGCACATGCGGGCGGTCCACGGGTTCAAGGTGAGCTGTGTGTGTGTGTGTGTGTGTGTGTATACAGCGCGGCACCACTGCCCGCTCTGCGCGCGCGCCTACTCGTGCCGACACTACGCGGTCAAGCACATGCGGGCGGTCCACGGGTTCAAGGTGAGCTGTGTGTGTGTGTGTGTGTGTGTGTGTGTACAGCGCGGCACCACTGCCCGCTCTGCGCGCGCGCCTACTCGTGCCGACACTACGCGGTCAAGCACATGCGGGCGGTCCACGGGTTCAAGGTGAGCTGTGTGTGTGTGTGTGTGTGTGTGTACAGCGCGGCACCACTGCCCGCTCTGCGCGCGCGCCTACTCGTGCCGACACTACGCGGTCAAGCACATGCGGGCGGTCCACGGGTTCAAGGTGAGCTGTGTGTGTGTGTGTGTGTGTGTGTATACAGCGCGGCACCACTGCCCGCTCTGCGCGCGCGCCTACTCGTGCCGACACTACGCGGTCAAGCACATGCGGGCGGTCCACGGGTTCAAGGTGAGCTGTGTGTGTGTGTGTGTGTGTGTGTGTGTACAGCGCGGCACCACTGCCCGCTCTGCGCGCGCGCCTACTCGTGCCGACACTACGCGGTCAAGCACATGCGGGCGGTCCACGGGTTCAAGGTGAGCTGTGTGTGTGTGTGTGTGTGTGTGTATACAGCGCGGCACCACTGCCCGCTCTGCGCGCGCGCCTACTCGTGCCGACACTACGCGGTCAAGCACATGCGGGCGGTCCACGGGTTCAAGGTGAGCTGTGTGTGTGTGTGTGTGTGTGTGTGTGTACAGCGCGGCACCACTGCCCGCTCTGCGCGCGCGCCTACTCGTGCCGACACTACGCGGTCAAGCACATGCGGGCGGTCCACGGGTTCAAGGTGAGCTGTGTGTGTGTGTGTGTGTGTGTGTGTACAGCGCGGCACCACTGCCCGCTCTGCGCGCGCGCCTACTCGTGCCGACACTACGCGGTCAAGCACATGCGGGCGGTCCACGGGTTCAAGGTGAGCTGTGTGTGTGTGTGTGTGTGTGTGTGTATACAGCGCGGCACCACTGCCCGCTCTGCGCGCGCGCCTACTCGTGCCGACACTACGCGGTCAAGCACATGCGGGCGGTCCACGGGTTCAAGGTGAGCTGTGTGTGTGTGTGTGTGTGTGTGTGTACAGCGCGGCACCACTGCCCGCTCTGCGCGCGCGCCTACTCGTGCCGACACTACGCGGTCAAGCACATGCGGGCGGTCCACGGGTTCAAGGTGAGCTGTGTGTGTGTGTGTGTGTGTGTGTGTGTACAGCGCGGCACCACTGCCCGCTCTGCGCGCGCGCCTACTCGTGCCGACACTACGCGGTCAAGCACATGCGGGCGGTCCACGGGTTCAAGGTGAGCTGTGTGTGTGTGTGTGTGTGTGTGTACAGCGCGGCACCACTGCCCGCTCTGCGCGCGCGCCTACTGTCGCGTTCAGTCCCCAGGATGTGGTGATTGGTGGAAAATAATTCTGAACGGCAGCAAATAAAAGAAATATAATATTTATTTAAAAAACTAGGTCGTGGGTGCTATAGCCCGTCTGGTTTTACGCAGTAGTTCGGTACTCCCCTCGGCGATGGCGGCTGCTAGGGCCCAGGGTACTGGAGCAGCGGACAGTGGAGCTGGTGAAGTGGCTCGGGAGCGCCGGGGCAGCTGCGTGGTGGTCTTCCCCACAAAAAGGTCGCAGGGACGGCGCGCTAAAACGCGGCCGACTTTTTAAACTAAAAAGTCGCACCCTGTGAATAAACGTTCACGGTTAAAATTCATCCAGGCTCCTCCGCTTGATAATGAACCCGTGAAGACTTGCGCCTAGGTACGAGGAGAAGCCGTAAGCAGTTGGTGAAGGTGTTCACTATCAGAACGGAGTTAAGATTATACAATAAGCAGCGGGATGACTAGCGGTATTTTAAGAAAAATAAAAGAAGGTGTTCGGATAAAACGTTACGCAAAGCGGTGAACTCTAATAGCTGGCTTGTTTCAAGATGGTGTATAAATATTTAAGCACTATTAAGCGGCGGCGTTATAAAACTATTTATTACTGTTCCGTGCACTACTACGGTCACATTTACAATTAAACGATTGGAAATCAAAACGCAAGCGCCGTACAATAACGTAATTGAAGCACAGTTGATTAATTAGGTGATTCTAGCACTTAGATGCACTAGGGTTTAAAATAAGCACTAACTTAAAGCTAAACACTACTGGATTAAAACACTTGTTCAACACTTACCCTATCGGGGTGCGAGATGACACTTGTAACTAATGAAGGACTTAGGTATTACATTAATTTTATTATTTTAAATATATAAATTTTGCCAGCGCGCACGAGGACACAAAGAAAACGTCTGTGAACGCAGCCGGCACATGTATCGTCCCTTTCAAAACGTAGCTCGTAATGCCACCGCGATGCAGCCACGAGCCGTCTCGAACATTCCTTATCGCCCGGCGGTAACATCGCGCGCACAAGTGTTAAACATGATGTGTTTATTTGTTATTTATTTTAATTATTTTATTGTGTTGTTATTTATTATGTTTTAAGGATGTGTGTTAGTGTAGGATGTAAATACTTATTTTAAGTAGTTCTATAGTTAAGTTTATAATATGTGTTTATTTTAGAATAGGTTTATCAATTTAAGATGCGTTTTAATCGTAATAATAAAACATGTAACATGTAACGTTACATTACCCCGCGCGTTACAAAAGGATTTTATTATACTAAAAAAATAAAATCCGTACTTTTAAGTAAAATTTTCGTATTTAATCCTTTCATTCTTCAATCAGTTACAAAATTCCATACTTCACGCAATCAAAAAAATGCTATAGTTACCATACTAAAGGTTACTAACGCGACCAGTCATTATTAGAGGTTACTATATATTCATTTAATAGTTACCCATACAAAAATAAAATAAGTAAACGATGGATTATATTTGAACCACGCTAAGTATATGCTGTTATTTGTCTTATTATATTATAAATGTGTAATTATTTATTTAAGCCAATTAGTTTTAGATCTTTAATGTGCCAGGTGCCAATATTTTTTCCGGACATATCTTCAAGTACATATACTAAAGGAGACTTTTTTTGTACAACTCGACATTTTAAAAACTTAGGTGCCAACTTCTTACTAAAATATTTGTCCTTGTTACTCAGTACATATGCACGTTTCATGACAACGTCGCCGACCTTAAATTCCATCGGTTTTCTTCGAAGGTTGTAATGAGACGTGTTTTTCACATGAGCATGCCAGAGTTTTGCCTGCACCTTGTCAAATACCTCGGCAAGACAACCACGATTGTCGGCATAAATGTCACGAGGCAAGAACTCCTGTTTGTCACCCAAGTCATTATGAATATAATGGGAACCACATGTAGCGATCTCTCTGCCGTATACCAAGAATGAAGGAGTGAACCCAGTCGCCTCATTTACCGAATTGTTGATGGCGAACTGAACTTTCGGGATAAAAAGGTCCCAAGTCCTATGGTCATCCTCAACGAACGTTGACAGGGATGTGATAATTGTACGATTAAATCTTTCAACGCTGTTAATATGCGCTGAATATTTAGGGGTAAAAAATACGTTGGGGACTTTATATGATTTGAAAAGAGTGTCTGTAACTTTACTGACAAACTGGCTACCGTTATCGAGATAAATAGTTTGAGGCGGCCCGTGGACAAGGAAAACCGACTCTTCCATGAATTTACACACAGCAACGGCAGTAGCAGCACGCAAGGGAGTAATTAGGCAAAATTTTGAAAAGCAGCACGTAACAACTAGGATGTAGCTATTTTGCTTCCGTGTGACAGGCAGAGGGCCCATAAGGTCGATTGAAATGGTTTGAAATGGGCGACTACATTGTTTTGGGCGTCCCATTTCACCCAAGACTTGGTGATTTTGAGCCTTGTACTGAAGGCACTTGTGACACGAACCAACAAAATTTACGACGTCTTGGTGCATGCCTTGCCAGTAGTAGCGCAACGCGAGACGACGGTACGTTTTAAAGACGCCAAGATGTCCGGCTGTTGGCTCTGCGTGATTTTCTTCAATGATCTGCTCACGCAGTTCACGCGGAACAACCTCCTTCCAGGAAAACTCTGAAGTTAAGTCAGTCAAGTCGTGTTTGTCCTTTGTCAACCTATATAGGGTATTGTTTTTTATTAAAAAATTCGGGAAATTTTGGGGTTTGGTAAGGCAAGAATTATATATATTTTTGTACCATGCATCAGTAGTTTTAGTATAAAAATCAGATGTACTGATGGCACTAATAGGAACGGCTCGTGAAAGGGCATCTGGAATGACATTGTCAACGCCGCGACGATGTTTTATTTCAAAATGAAACGCGGACAATCTAACACCCCAGCGAGCAAGCCTGCCGGTCGGGTTATTCAGAGAAAGGAACCATTTCAGAGCACTGTGGTCTGTATATACCGTGAAGGGCTTTCCGTTCTCTAAATAACACCGCCAATGCTCCAAAGCTATAACAACCGCAAGTGTTTCCCGCTCAGTTATTCCGTAGTTCTTCTCTGCTGCTGACAACGACCTGCTCATATAGGCAATTGGGTGCTCCTTACCTTCTAAGGTCTGCGTCAGCATGGCACCAACACCATAGTTACTGGCATCGGTATGCACTTCGAATGGCTGGTCGTAGTCAGGGCAGGAAAGAACAGGAGCGGAAACCAAACATTCCTTCAGCTGCTGGAATGCAGCGTCAGCTTCCGAAGACCAGACAAACGGTGGTCCCCCTTTCTTATTCGAAGTCAGCTTATTAAGGGGGCCTGCTATAGTGCTGAAGTTGGGGACGAAACGACGATACCACGTTGCGGTTCCGAGAAAGCGCTTAATGTCCTTCCGGTTAGTTGGTGTCGGGTAGTTGAGGATAGCTTGCACCTTCTCCGGATCGGTACGTAGTCCACAACTGTCAACAACATAGCCCAGATACCTAAGCTGGCTTCGAAAAAACTGACATTTGTCCAGGTTTACGGTGAGGTTGGCCTGCTTTAACTTCTCCATCACGCTAAGAAGAAGGGAGACATGGGAATTAAAATCATTCGATACTATAATTATGTCATCGAGGTACGCGAAGACTTTAAGGTCGAATTCCCTGAAAAGCAGGTCAACCAATCTCTGCTGTGTAGCAGGCGCGTTGGTTAAACCAAAAGCGGTACGTTTAAAACGAAATGTACCACGCGAGGGTACGTAGAATCCCGTCTTGTCTCGATCTTCGGGAGCTATGGGAATTTGCCAAAACGCCTTGGACAAGTCTATGCTAGAGAGGTAGCGAGCGTCACGAAGGTTGTCCAAGATTTCGGATACGTACGGCAAATTGTAAGCATCGCGTTTTGTCACTGAATTTAATTTCCGACTATCGAGACAGAAACGAGGCTGGCCATTTTTCTTGTTTACTATTAAAACCGGGGACGACCAGGCGCTCTCGCAGGGCTCGATTACGTCGAGACTTAGCATCTCGTCTACCTGTTCAACAAGAATGCGCTGTTTTTCTGGAGACATCCGATAATAGCGTTGTCGAATAGGTGGGGCGTCACCCGTATCAATTCGGTGAGTGATCAACTTGGTCTCCCCTAAACCCCTGAATTCGGCAGAGATATCACTAAATTGAGCGATTATATTGTCAGCTATCAACTTTTCTGAATTGTTCAAATGGTCATAAGCATGTAACAGAGAAGGCTGATCTGCATTAATAGTAGCATTTGAAACCACGCCACTAGAAAAAGTAATGCCTGTAAGATGCTTTGGAAATATTTCAAATGAGTGCCAGAAGTCGATACCTAAGACGAGGTCTATGTTAATTTCTGGCACAACAAACGCTTTAATGACATGAAATGTGTCCTGAAAAGTAATTGGCAGGTTCATGTACCCAATACTACTCATTGACTGACCTCCAGCGGCTGTGACGGTAATAATGTGTCCCTGTAGAAGTTCTAAGCCCTGTTGTTCTAGAGTTCGATGAGTATTATTGCCTAAAATTGTAACGGCTGACCCTGAATCTAGTAATCCTAATATGGTTTGGTTGTAAACCTTAATAGATGCGTAAGGCCGAGGGTCATTAACCGGTTGATTCTGCAGAATTGTGGCGATTTTATAAGACTTAAAGTAAAAGTTGATCTTCTTTAGCCATGTAGCCCAATCTTCGCTATCAAACTTATCATTCTTATTCGTGTCACAACTCTGCAGGTCAATCAGTTTTTTGACGAACTTGGCTGGATTTTGTTACATGTCGGGCATTGCGGAGTCTTAAAACCCTCATGTCCACAAACGAAACAACATATTTTGTCCTTGTTCGCCGTGCATTGGCGTAGATTGTGGGTATTGTTACGACACCGGGGACAAAACAGTGCTTTGGAAGTGGTAGTTTGCATTGCATGTACATATTTATTACTATTATTAGATTTATTACCATTGTAATTGTTATTAGGGTAAGTTTTGTTTCTATTATAATTGTTTGTGTAAGTGTTCTGTTGGTAATTTTGACTTGTGTTGAATGTTTTGTGTGATGAATGACCACTGTAAGCAAATTCGGGTGCCATGGTATCAGATGTTCGCTTGGGAGGTTCACGAAAACCAGCAAGACGTGCTTGTATGCTCTCGTAATTACGACATAAGGATCTCAAGGTGTCAATATCTGTAATTTCTGTAGCTGAGGCTAAGGTACTTGCGTAACATGGCCTGATGTTGTGGAGAAGAATCTCCAGTTTGTCTTTATTTGATAGAGGATCTGACAAGCGCGAGAATAGTCCAGACATAACTGACAAATAAATTGTGACGTTCTCTGATTCACCTTGAGTCCTAGCACGTATCTCCGAAAGCAGACGGTAATCGTAGTCAGCCTGATCGAAATCTTTTTTAAGGCGCGTGACTAGATCATCCCAATCGGTCAGCTGGTCCTGATCTTGAAGTCCACGGTACCAGTGTAAGGCGTCGCCGGTAAAAATCTCAGTTGCGAATGAAAGCAACTTGGACGACGCGATATTCCTAGCCTTGGTAAATTCAGTAATACGCTGAATAAATGAGCGTACGCACGACTTGCCATCATATTTAAACTTGCCGAGCTCACCAACTGCACCACGGTCGCAAGACACGTTTATATTTAATGGTGGTACAGCTGAATGCATGTCAGAACTGGTACTTGCAGTCGGACCAATTAATTTGTCTACGGCAGCAGACTCCCTAACCGAATTGTACCGATCAAACAAAGTCTGGAACTCTGTTACACAGGTCTCATGTACATTCTGCGTTTTGGCATCAATAATCAGCCGATTAAGTCGGTGATAGAGGTGATGCAAGTAGTTTTGAATGCGGAGCAATGCATTCCTATCTAATGGACCATCTAGGAGTGACCTGGTCTTATTGAGCACGTCGGAAACGCCCTTCAGGTCTTCGGCAATTTCGAACGGACTTTCCAAAATGTCCTCTGACGGAAACAATGGACCTAATTTAGAAATCTGTTTTCTTAACTCTTGTACTGTACCAGGAGAACCACCTCTAATTTGGACCTCATAATCTAATTCGGCCTTCTGAAGCGATAAAAATTTCACCGGATAAGTCACCTGATCAGTCATTTTGCAAAATTAATAATAATAATAATTCGCGTAAATCAAAATTAATGCACCACAATGGAGAAGGTGTTGAACAAGGTTTAAAGAAATACTCCGTTCCGTTACAAAATCAATGAAGCAACGTTCTGGTTGATGAAATGATGAAAGATGACACAGCTAATTAAAATAATACAATCACAGAAATAAAAAGAAAACAAGCGTTAATAATTGCAACTAATGTGTATACCTTTGAAAATTACAAACAGAAAAAATATGTTTAAATGTTAACACTTTTGTGCTCGACTATCTCTAGATGTTGAACAAAGAAATCGCTAGTAATGCAGTTTGCGCATACAGAGTGCTCTAAACTAAATGGATTTGCAGCAAATAATTAAAACATATGTTTTGACAAACGGTTTTGAAAAAAAATACAAAAATATTTAACTTATTAAATTGAGGTATACACTTTAGTTACGGCAACCAAAAAAACAAAACTTAAAAACGTTTCACAAAAAAACACAAAACACACAACTACACTACCACGCAAAACCAGACCTTTTTGAAACCACGTTAGAGGGCGCCAGTGTCGCGTTCAGTCCCCAGGATGTGGTGATTGGTGGAAAATAATTCTGAACGGCAGCAAATAAAAGAAATATAATATTTATTTAAAAAACTAGGTCGTGGGTGCTATAGCCCGTCTGGTTTTACGCAGTAGTTCGGTACTCCCCTCGGCGATGGCGGCTGCTAGGGCCCAGGGTACTGGAGCAGCGGACAGTGGAGCTGGTGAAGTGGCTCGGGAGCGCCGGGGCAGCTGCGTGGTGGTCTTCCCCACAAAAAGGTCGCAGGGACGGCGCGCTAAAACGCGGCCGACTTTTTAAACTAAAAAGTCGCACCCTGTGAATAAACGTTCACGGTTAAAATTCATCCAGGCTCCTCCGCTTGATAATGAACCCGTGAAGACTTGCGCCTAGGTACGAGGAGAAGCCGTAAGCAGTTGGTGAAGGTGTTCACTATCAGAACGGAGTTAAGATTATACAATAAGCAGCGGGATGACTAGCGGTATTTTAAGAAAAATAAAAGAAGGTGTTCGGATAAAACGTTACGCAAAGCGGTGAACTCTAATAGCTGGCTTGTTTCAAGATGGTGTATAAATATTTAAGCACTATTAAGCGGCGGCGTTATAAAACTATTTATTACTGTTCCGTGCACTACTACGGTCACATTTACAATTAAACGATTGGAAATCAAAACGCAAGCGCCGTACAATAACGTAATTGAAGCACAGTTGATTAATTAGGTGATTCTAGCACTTAGATGCACTAGGGTTTAAAATAAGCACTAACTTAAAGCTAAACACTACTGGATTAAAACACTTGTTCAACACTTACCCTATCGGGGTGCGAGATGACACTTGTAACTAATGAAGGACTTAGGTATTACATTAATTTTATTATTTTAAATATATAAATTTTGCCAGCGCGCACGAGGACACAAAGAAAACGTCTGTGAACGCAGCCGGCACATGTATCGTCCCTTTCAAAACGTAGCTCGTAATGCCACCGCGATGCAGCCACGAGCCGTCTCGAACATTCCTTATCGCCCGGCGGTAACATCGCGCGCACAAGTGTTAAACATGATGTGTTTATTTGTTATTTATTTTAATTATTTTATTGTGTTGTTATTTATTATGTTTTAAGGATGTGTGTTAGTGTAGGATGTAAATACTTATTTTAAGTAGTTCTATAGTTAAGTTTATAATATGTGTTTATTTTAGAATAGGTTTATCAATTTAAGATGCGTTTTAATCGTAATAATAAGACATGTAACATGTAACGTTACACTACTCGTGCCGACACTACGCGGTCAAGCACATGCGGGCGGTCCACGGGTTCAAGGTGAGCTGTGTGTGTGTGTGTGTGTGTGTGTACAGCGCGGCACCACTGCCCGCTCTGCGCGCGCGCCTACTCGTGCCGACACTACGCGGTCAAGCACATGCGGGCGGTCCACGGGTTCAAGGTGAGCTGTGTGTGTGTGTGTGTGTGTGTGTGTACAGCGCGGCACCACTGCCCGCTCTGCGCGCGCGCCTACTCGTGCCGACACTACGCGGTCAAGCACATGCGGGCGGTCCACGGGTTCAAGGTGAGCTGTGTGTGTGTGTGTGTGTGTGTGTACAGCGCGGCACCACTGCCCGCTCTGCGCGCGCGCCTACTCGTGCCGACACTACGCGGTCAAGCACATGCGGGCGGTCCACGGGTTCAAGGTGAGCTGTGTGTGTGTGTGTGTGTGTGTGTACAGCGCGGCACCACTGCCCGCTCTGCGCGCGCGCCTACTCGTGCCGACACTACGCGGTCAAGCACATGCGGGCGGTCCACGGGTTCAAGGTGAGCTGTGTGTGTGTGTGTGTGTGTGTGTGTGTACAGCGCGGCACCACTGCCCGCTCTGCGCGCGCGCCTACTCGTGCCGACACTACGCGGTCAAGCACATGCGGGCGGTCCACGGGTTCAAGGTGAGCTGTGTGTGTGTGTGTGTGTGTGTGTGTACAGCGCGGCACCACTGCCCGCTCTGCGCGCGCGCCTACTCGTGCCGACACTACGCAGTCAAGCACATGCGGGCGGTCCACGGGTTCAAGGTGAGCTGTGTGTGTGTGTGTGTGTGTGTGTGTACAGCGCGGCACCACTGCCCGCTCTGCGCGCGCGCCTACTCGTGCCGACACTACGCGGTCAAGCACATGCGGGCGGTCCACGGGTTCAAGGTGAGCTGTGTGTGTGTGTGTGTGTGTGTGTGTACAGCGCGGCACCACTGCCCGCTCTGCGCGCGCGCCTACTCGTGCCGACACTACGCGGTCAAGCACATGCGGGCGGTCCACGGGTTCAAGGTGAGCTGTGTGTGTGTGTGTGTGTGTGTGTGTATGTGTGTACAGCGCGGCACCACTGCCCGCTCTGCGCGCGCGCCTACTCGTGCCGACACTACGCGGTCAAGCACATGCGGGCGGTCCACGGGTTCAAGGTGAGCTGTGTGTGTGTGTGTGTGTGTGTGTGTACAGCGCGGCACCACTGCCCGCTCTGCGCGCGCGCCTACTCGTGCCGACACTACGCGCAAGCACATGCGGGCGGTCCACGGGTTCAAGGTGAGCTGTGTGTGTGTGTGTGTGTGTGTGTGTGTGTGTACAGCGCGGCACCACTGCCCGCTCTGCGCGCGCGCCTACTCGTGCCGACACTACGCGGTCAAGCACATGCGGGCGGTCCACGGGTTCAAGGTGAGCTGTGTGTGTGTGTGTGTGTGTGTGTGTGTGTACAGCGCGGCACCACTGCCCGCTCTGCGCGCGCGCCTACTCGTGCCGACACTACGCGGTCAAGCACATGCGGGCGGTCCACGGGTTCAAGGTGAGCTGTGTGTGTGTGTGTGTGTGTGTGTGTGTACAGCGCGGCACCACTGCCCGCTCTGCGCGCGCGCCTACTCGTGCCGACACTACGCGGTCAAGCACATGCGGGCGGTCCACGGGTTCAAGGTGAGCTGTGTGTGTGTGTGTGTGTGTGTGTGTGTGTACAGCGCGGCACCACTGCCCGCTCTGCGCGCGCGCCTACTCGTGCCGACACTACGCGGTCAAGCACATGCGGGCGGTCCACGGGTTCAAGGTGAGCTGTGTGTGTGTGTGTGTGTGTGTGTGTGTACAGCGCGGCACCACTGCCCGCTCTGCGCGCGCGCCTACTCGTGCCGACACTACGCGGTCAAGCACATGCGGGCGGTCCACGGGTTCAAGGTGAGCTGTGTGTGTGTGTCGTGTGTGTGTACAGCGCGGCACCACTGCCCGCTCTGCGCGCGCGCCTACTCGTGCCGACACTACGCGGTCAAGCACATGCGGGCGGTCCACGGGTTCAAGGTGAGCTGTGTGTGTGTGTGTGTGTGTGTGTACAGCGCGGCACCACTGCCCGCTCTGCGCGCGCGCCTACTCGTGCCGACACTACGCGGTCAAGCACATGCGGGCGGTCCACGGGTTCAAGGTGAGCTGTGTGTGTGTGTGTGTGTGTGTACAGCGCGGCACCACTGCCCGCTCTGCGCGCGCGCCTACTCGTGCCGACACTACGCGGTCAAGCACATGCGGGCGGTCCACGGGTTCAAGGTGAGCTGTGTGTGTGTGTGTGTGTGTGTGTACAGCGCGGCACCACTGCCCGCTCTGCGCGCGCGCCTACTCGTGCCGACACTACGCGGTCAAGCACATGCGGGCGGTCCACGGGTTCAAGGTGAGCTGTGTGTGTGTGTGTGTGTGTGTGTGTACAGCGCGGCACCACTGCCCGCTCTGCGCGCGCGCCTACTCGTGCCGACACTACGCGGTCAAGCACATGCGGGCGGTCCACGGGTTCAAGGTGAGCTGTGTGTGTGTGTGTGTCGTGTGTGTACAGCGCGGCACCACTGCCCGCTCTGCGCGCGCGCCTACTCGTGCCGACACTACGCGGTCAAGCACATGCGGGCGGTCCACGGGTTCAAGGTGAGCTGTGTGTGTGTGTGTGTGTGTGTGTGTGTGTACAGCGCGGCACCACTGCCCGCTCTGCGCGCGCGCCTACTCGTGCCGACACTACGCGGTCAAGCACATGCGGGCGGTCCACGGGTTCAAGGTGAGCTGTGTGTGTGTGTGTGTGTGTGTACAGCGCGGCACCACTGCCCGCTCTGCGCGTGCGCCTACTCGTGCCGACACTACGCGGTCAAGCACATGCGGGCGGTCCACGGGTTCAAGGTGAGCTGTGTGTGTGTGTGTGTGTGTGTACAGCGCGGCACCACTGCCCGCTCTGCGCGCGCGCCTACTCGTGCCGACACTACGCGGTCAAGCACATGCGGGCGGTCCACGGGTTCAAGGTGAGCTGTGTGTGTGTGTGTGTGTGTGTGTACAGCGCGGCACCACTGCCCGCTCTGCGCGCGCGCCTACTCGTGCCGACACTACGCGGTCAAGCACATGCGGGCGGTCCACGGGTTCAAGGTGAGCTGTGTGTGTGTGTGTGTGTGTGTGTACAGCGCGGCACCACTGCCCGCTCTGCGCGCGCGCCTACTCGTGCCGACACTACGCGGTCAAGCACATGCGGGCGGTCCACGGGTTCAAGGTGAGCTGTGTGTGTGTGTGTGTGTGTGTGTACAGCGCGGCACCACTGCCCGCTCTGCGCGCGCGCCTACTCGTGCCGACACTACGCGGTCAAGCACATGCGGGCGGTCCACGGGTTCAAGGTGAGCTGTGTGTGTGTGTGTGTGTGTGTACAGCGCGGCACCACTGCCCGCTCTGCGCGCGCGCCTACTCGTGCCGACACTACGCGGTCAAGCACATGCGGGCGGTCCACGGGTTCAAGGTGAGCTGTGTGTGTGTGTGTGTGTGTGTGTACAGCGCGGCACCACTGCCCGCTCTGCGCGCGCGCCTACTCGTGCCGACACTACGCGGTCAAGCACATGCGGGCGGTCCACGGGTTCAAGGTGAGCTGTGTGTGTGTGTGTGTGTGTGTGTACAGCGCGGCACCACTGCCCGCTCTGCGCGCGCGCCTACTCGTGCCGACACTACGCGGTCAAGCACATGCGGGCGGTCCACGGGTTCAAGGTGAGCTGTGTGTGTGTGTGTGTGTGTGTGTGTGTACAGCGCGGCACCACTGCCCGCTCTGCGCGCGCGCCTACTCGTGCCGACACTACGCGGTCAAGCACATGCGGGCGGTCCACGGGTTCAAGGTGAGCTGTGTGTGTGTGTGTGTGTGTGTGTACAGCGCGGCACCACTGCCCGCTCTGCGCGCGCGCCTACTCGTGCCGACACTACGCGGTCAAGCACATGCGGGCGGTCCACGGGTTCAAGGTGAGCTGTGTGTGTGTGTGTGTGTGTGTGTGTACAGCGCGGCACCACTGCCCGCTCTGCGCGCGCGCCTACTCGTGCCGACACTACGCGGTCAAGCACATGCGGGCGGTCCACGGGTTCAAGGTGAGCTGTGTGTGTGTGTGTGTGTGTGTGTACAGCGCGGCACCACTGCCCGCTCTGCGCGCGCGCCTACTCGTGCCGACACTACGCGGTCAAGCACATGCGGGCGGTCCACGGGTTCAAGGTGAGCTGTGTGTGTGTGTGTGTGTGTGTGTACAGCGCGGCACCACTGCCCGCTCTGCGCGCGCGCCTACTCGTGCCGACACTACGCGGTCAAGCACATGCGGGCGGTCCACGGGTTCAAGGTGAGCTGTGTGTGTGTGTGTGTGTGTGTGTACAGCGCGGCACCACTGCCCGCTCTGCGCGCGCGCCTACTCGTGCCGACACTACGCGGTCAAGCACATGCGGGCGGTCCACGGGTTCAAGGTGAGCTGTGTGTGTGTGTGTGTGTGTGTGTGTGTACAGCGCGGCACCACTGCCCGCTCTGCGCGCGCGCCTACTCGTGCCGACACTACGCGGTCAAGCACATGCGGGCGGTCCACGGGTTCAAGGTGAGCTGTGTGTGTGTGTGTGTGTGTGTGTGTGTACAGCGCGGCACCACTGCCCGCTCTGCGCGCGCGCCTACTCGTGCCGACACTACGCGGTCAAGCACATGCGGGCGGTCCACGGGTTCAAGGTGAGCTGTGTGTGTGTGTGTGTGTGTGTGTGTGTACAGCGCGGCACCACTGCCCGCTCTGCGCGCGCGCCTACTCGTGCCGACACTACGCGGTCAAGCACATGCGGGCGGTCCACGGGTTCAAGGTGAGCTGTGTGTGTGTGTGTGTGTGTGTGTGTGTACAGCGCGGCACCACTGCCCGCTCTGCGCGCGCGCCTACTCGTGCCGACACTACGCGGTCAAGCACATGCGGGCGGTCCACGGGTTCAAGGTGAGCTGTGTGTGTGTGTGTGTGTGTGTGTGTGTACAGCGCGGCACCACTGCCCGCTCTGCGCGCGCGCCTACTCGTGCCGACACTACGCGGTCAAGCACATGCGGGCGGTCCACGGGTTCAAGGTGAGCTGTGTGTGTGTGTGTGTGTGTGTACAGCGCGGCACCACTGCCCGCTCTGCGCGCGCGCCTACTCGTGCCGACACTACGCGGTCAAGCACATGCGGGCGGTCCACGGGTTCAAGGTGAGCTGTGTGTGTGTGTGTGTGTGTGTGTACAGCGCGGCACCACTGCCCGCTCTGCGCGCGCGCCTACTCGTGCCGACACTACGCGGTCAAGCACATGCGGGCGGTCCACGGGTTCAAGGTGAGCTGTGTGTGTGTGTGTGTGTGTGTACAGCGCGGCACCACTGCCCGCTCTGCGCGCGCGCCTACTCGTGCCGACACTACGCGGTCAAGCACATGCGGGCGGTCCACGGGTTCAAGGTGAGCTGTGTGTGTGTGTGTGTGTGTGTGTACAGCGCGGCACCACTGCCCGCTCTGCGCGCGCGCCTACTCGTGCCGACACTACGCGGTCAAGCACATGCGGGCGGTCCACGGGTTCAAGGTGAGCTGTGTGTGTGTGTGTGTGTGTGTGTGTACAGCGCGGCACCACTGCCCGCTCTGCGCGCGCGCCTACTCGTGCCGACACTACGCGGTCAAGCACATGCGGGCGGTCCACGGGTTCAAGGTGAGCTGTGTGTGTGTGTGTGTGTGTGTGTACAGCGCGGCACCACTGCCCGCTCTGCGCGCGCGCCTACTCGTGCCGACACTACGCGGTCAAGCACATGCGGGCGGTCCACGGGTTCAAGGTGAGCTGTGTGTGTGTGTGTGTGTGTGTGTGTGTGTACAGCGCGGCACCACTGCCCGCTCTGCGCGCGCGCCTACTCGTGCCGACACTACGCGGTCAAGCACATGCGGGCGGTCCACGGGTTCAAGGTGAGCTGTGTGTGTGTGTGTGTGTGTGTACAGCGCGGCACCACTGCCCGCTCTGCGCGTGCGCCTACTCGTGCCGACACTACGCGGTCAAGCACATGCGGGCGGTCCACGGGTTCAAGGTGAGCTGTGTGTGTGTGTGTGTGTGTGTACAGCGCGGCACCACTGCCCGCTCTGCGCGCGCGCCTACTCGTGCCGACACTACGCGGTCAAGCACATGCGGGCGGTCCACGGGTTCAAGGTGAGCTGTGTGTGTGTGTGTGTGTGTGTGTACAGCGCGGCACCACTGCCCGCTCTGCGCGCGCGCCTACTCGTGCCGACACTACGCGGTCAAGCACATGCGGGCGGTCCACGGGTTCAAGGTGAGCTGTGTGTGTGTGTGTGTGTGTGTGTACAGCGCGGCACCACTGCCCGCTCTGCGCGCGCGCCTACTCGTGCCGACACTACGCGGTCAAGCACATGCGGGCGGTCCACGGGTTCAAGGTGAGCTGTGTGTGTGTGTGTGTGTGTGTGTGTACAGCGCGGCACCACTGCCCGCTCTGCGCGCGCGCCTACTCGTGCCGACACTACGCGGTCAAGCACATGCGGGCGGTCCACGGGTTCAAGGTGAGCTGTGTGTGTGTGTGTGTGTGTGTGTGTGTGTACAGCGCGGCACCACTGCCCGCTCTGCGCGCGCGCCTACTCGTGCCGACACTACGCGGTCAAGCACATGCGGGCGGTCCACGGGTTCAAGGTGAGCTGTGTGTGTGTGTGTGTGTGTGTGTGTGTGTGTACAGCGCGGCACCACTGCCCGCTCTGCGCGCGCGCCTACTCGTGCCGACACTACGCGGTCAAGCACATGCGGGCGGTCCACGGGTTCAAGGTGAGCTGTGTGTGTGTGTGTGTGTGTGTGTGTGTACAGCGCGGCACCACTGCCCGCTCTGCGCGCGCGCCTACTCGTGCCGACACTACGCGGTCAAGCACATGCGGGCGGTCCACGGGTTCAAGGTGAGCTGTGTGTGTGTGTGTGTGTGTGTGTGTGTGTACAGCGCGGCACCACTGCCCGCTCTGCGCGCGCGCCTACTCGTGCCGACACTACGCGGTCAAGCACATGCGGGCGGTCCACGGGTTCAAGGTGAGCTGTGTGTGTGTGTGTGTGTGTGTGTGTGTACAGCGCGGCACCACTGCCCGCTCTGCGCGCGCGCCTACTCGTGCCGACACTACGCGGTCAAGCACATGCGGGCGGTCCACGGGTTCAAGGTGAGCTGTGTGTGTGTGTGTGTGTGTGTACAGCGCGGCACCACTGCCCGCTCTGCGCGCGCGCCTACTCGTGCCGACACTACGCGGTCAAGCACATGCGGGCGGTCCACGGGTTCAAGGTGAGCTGTGTGTGTGTGTGTGTGTGTGTACAGCGCGGCACCACTGCCCGCTCTGCGCGCGCGCCTACTCGTGCCGACACTACGCGGTCAAGCACATGCGGGCGGTCCACGGGTTCAAGGTGAGCTGTGTGTGTGTGTGTGTGTGTGTACAGCGCGGCACCACTGCCCGCTCTGCGCGCGCGCCTACTCGTGCCGACACTACGCGGTCAAGCACATGCGGGCGGTCCACGGGTTCAAGGTGAGCTGTGTGTGTGTGTGTGTGTGTGTGTACAGCGCGGCACCACTGCCCGCTCTGCGCGCGCGCCTACTCGTGCCGACACTACGCGGTCAAGCACATGCGGGCGGTCCACGGGTTCAAGGTGAGCTGTGTGTGTGTGTGTGTGTGTGTGTACAGCGCGGCACCACTGCCCGCTCTGCGCGCGCGCCTACTCGTGCCGACACTACGCGGTCAAGCACATGCGGGCGGTCCACGGGTTCAAGGTGAGCTGTGTGTGTGTGTGTGTGTGTGTGTGTACAGCGCGGCACCACTGCCCGCTCTGCGCGCGCGCCTACTCGTGCCGACACTACGCGGTCAAGCACATGCGGGCGGTCCACGGGTTCAAGGTGAGCTGTGTGTGTGTGTGTGTGTGTGTGTGTGTACAGCGCGGCACCACTGCCCGCTCTGCGCGCGCGCCTACTCGTGCCGACACTACGCGGTCAAGCACATGCGGGCGGTCCACGGGTTCAAGGTGAGCTGTGTGTGTGTGTGTGTGTGTGTACAGCGCGGCACCACTGCCCGCTCTGCGCGCGCGCCTACTCGTGCCGACACTACGCGGTCAAGCACATGCGGGCGGTCCACGGGTTCAAGGTGAGCTGTGTGTGTGTGTGTGTGTGTGTGTGTGTACAGCGCGGCACCACTGCCCGCTCTGCGCGCGCGCCTACTCGTGCCGACACTACGCGGTCAAGCACATGCGGGCGGTCCACGGGTTCAAGGTGAGCTGTGTGTGTGTGTGTGTGTGTGTACAGCGCGGCACCACTGCCCGCTCTGCGCGCGCGCCTACTCGTGCCGACACTACGCGGTCAAGCACATGCGGGCGGTCCACGGGTTCAAGGTGAGCTGTGTGTGTGTGTGTGTGTGTGTACAGCGCGGCACCACTGCCCGCTCTGCGCGCGCGCCTACTCGTGCCGACACTACGCGGTCAAGCACATGCGGGCGGTCCACGGGTTCAAGGTGAGCTGTGTGTGTGTGTGTGTGTGTGTGTACAGCGCGGCACCACTGCCCGCTCTGCGCGCGCGCCTACTCGTGCCGACACTACGCGGTCAAGCACATGCGGGCGGTCCACGGGTTCAAGGTGAGCTGTGTGTGTGTGTGTGTGTGTGTGTGTACAGCGCGGCACCACTGCCCGCTCTGCGCGCGCGCCTACTCGTGCCGACACTACGCGGTCAAGCACATGCGGGCGGTCCACGGGTTCAAGGTGAGCTGTGTGTGTGTGTGTGTGTGTGTACAGCGCGGCACCACTGCCCGCTCTGCGCGCGCGCCTACTCGTGCCGACACTACGCGGTCAAGCACATGCGGGCGGTCCACGGGTTCAAGGTGAGCTGTGTGTGTGTGTGTGTGTGTGTGTGTGTGTGTGTACAGCGCGGCACCACTGCCCGCTCTGCGCGCGCGCCTACTCGTGCCGACACTACGCGGTCAAGCACATGCGGGCGGTCCACGGGTTCAAGGTGAGCTGTGTGTGTGTGTGTGTGTGTGTGTACAGCGCGGCACCACTGCCCGCTCTGCGCGCGCGCCTACTCGTGCCGACACTACGCGGTCAAGCACATGCGGGCGGTCCACGGGTTCAAGGTGAGCTGTGTGTGTGTGTGTGTGGCACAAGGCCACACTGGCAGGGTCGCCATGTAAGGATGGTAGTTCACGTATTGATTAGAGGTACGGTAATGAACTGGAAGCTTTTAATCTGAGTACTATCGACAACACAGCTAAATGACCATCCGTGCTCTTTATGTACATTGTAATAAGGTTCTATATAAATACAGGATGGTCAGTTGACTGCGTTGGCGTTTGTACACACACTTTAATAGGTAGGATGCACATGCGTGTGTGCGTGCGTGCGTGTGTGTGTGTGTGCATAGTATGGGAACAATCTCCAATTAACAAGCAATTATCCACTGCTTAAGTGAGAGAGTAGCTTGCAAAGTCTACGCCACGGCAATTCCTTAACAATTATGATCTACTTGGTTACGCCCGCGACTTCATCCGCGTGGACCCGGGATTAAAACTATTCTAAATCTATCTTTATGCAAAATTTCATCCAAATCGATTGAGCCGTTTAAGCGTGATTGAGTAACAAATATCTAAACATCCAAACTTTCGCATTTATTATATCAGTAGGAAGAGCAATTGAGAGCTTGAGCTCTCAATTTATTACTAGAGAGTTTGACCAGGGCTCGGTGTTACAAGTTTATTTAAGACTCCACCGAGCTTTTGACGCGGGCACCGATTTGGCATTTGCTCCTGTGTATGCGTCATCACGCACACTACTGCCGCTGCCGGCTCGCTCGTTTGGTACGGTCGGTCACAAGCTAAAAGTTAGTATCTCATTATTCTCTAATAATAAATCTCAACTCCGCGTATAAAACCATGGATGGTATAAGGAATAAAATATTAATGCGATTATTATTTTTATTGAAATTTGACCGTTAATAGTAATAATAACGCAGTGTTATCGGTGGACTAGTGTTGGAATTGAAATAGCAATCAGCAGTGGCCTGCACAGTTTTTAGACAGGCTAGACAAAAATTCAATTTTTTCCGACCATGTGATATTTAAGGTAGGTATGCTTCTAAGTGTTTTTGCAGTCTTTGTAAAGTTATGTACGTCGTCGTTGTACACGTACAGCGGCGGCATCATTTCACACTGTTTTAGTGTTTGCAAACAGTAAGCACGGAAAAAAGAACAAGCGATTGTTGTGGATGCAACCTGTTAGCCAAGAATATGCGTGATAATATGGTGATTGTACGAGGGCATGAGATCTCCAAGAAGCTTTTCACAAGAAGCGAAATAATGCACGTTCAGGGAGGGTGAATAAAAAACAGAAAGAAGAATTTTACAGTGAGTTAAAGTCAACTCGAGAAATAAATATTCAGTGTATGATATCTTTCCTTGCGGTTTCCCATTTTAACTAAAACAATAAATAGTTGGTGCATCATCAATAAGTTAAATGTTTCCTGGGTAAAAAAACCATTATTGTAACTATCCCGTCGTTTACATTAGGTAACACAAAATGTTGGACACGTATGATCTCGTTTGTCAAGGAAAAAAATTGAAACAATAAAAAGTGCGTGCCAGGGTCATTCTACTTTTTCGTGACCATTAATCTACTGGCAGAAAAAAGTATGATGAATGCTTAAATGGTGTGTAAAAATTATATTGCCTAATTCTGACTGAACCAAATTTTTGGAAATTGGTAACCAATATTCATATATTATATTAATATAATTATATTATATTAATATTAATATAATAATTAATATAAATGTAAAAAGATGGTAACGCAGTGGTAAATGCCTCATTTTCATACAAATCGGGAGACAATCAAGGACCACTGAGTTACCGTGATTAAGAATATTTATAGTTATTATTTATTAAACAAAGCTATCGGAATTGATACCCTAATTAAGCATCTTTCTCAACCAAAACATAAAAAATTGAAATAATTGGCAAGTTTTCTAAAATATGCATTTTACGAAAAAGTAACAAAAAATTATGGTCACCAAAAAGTTGAATTGCTGGCCTAATATTTTTTAATAACGTAACTGACTATACAGGATTAAGCTAATAATCTTTAAGTACAAGTACTAGACAAATATAAAAACCGGTCAAGTGCGAGTGTGATCGCGAACCCTCGCGCACCGAGGGTTCCGTACAAACTGTCAATTAACTCATGGTAAAGTAAATGTCCCAATATTTGTTAAACTACTTATTTTAACCCAACACATCAGAATTCAATTTCAAACAAAGAATAACTTTTACACCAAGACCATCGAAATACCAAGACAATTGCACCGCGATCTTTTTTTTACCTGCTATAGAAATATATCCGTCCGTCCCAACCCCATTAATTCTAGAAAAATCTTAACAGTGCGAAGCGAGAATGGGGTCAGGGCCATCTATCGGCCCCATTTGTTACTAACGTGCAAGGGCAATCAGCTTATTATGTATGTATGTTGGTTTTTTAGCGATTATTGTTTTGCACGTGAAGCGATTTCGATTATTATTTTTTTAAATGAAGTGTTAGTTTAAAATTCGGAAATAAAGGGAGGGGGGGTGGTTTTTTGTCATTTTCCTTCATAGATCGAAATTTTACCAATGTAGAAAAAAAAGAAAAACTGTTTCAAAAAGTGCCACTCAAGTTCTTTCATATGATACACCTCTTACTTAATAAACTATTTCTATTTCTATTTCTATTTCTTGATCAAATACTTAGTTATATTGCCCCCTCCTCATATTCTTAATTTTTCATAGAAAATTAAAAAGTCTATTTAAATTTCTCATTTTCCATGCACGTGGATAACTTTGATTTTAAACCATTCCAAATTTCAAATTGATAGCTTAAGTAGTTCGTGAGATATTTCACTTTGTGACAGACAGACAGACAGACGGACAGAGTCGCACCATAAGGGTTCCTTTTTTACCTTTTTTGGTACGGAACCTACGGCTACTGAAGATAAATGAATAAATAAATATTTGGGGACAATCTTACACAAATCAACCTAGTCCCAAACTAAGCAAAGCTTGTACCTACTATGGGTACTAGACGACGATATACATACGTATGTAGATAAATAAATACTTAAATACATAGAAAACATCCATGACTCAGGAACAAATATTCATGTTCATCACACAAATAAATGCCCTTACCGGGATTCGAACCCAGGACCTCTTGCTTCGTAGGCAGGGTCACTACCAACTAGGCTAAAGCGGTCGTCGTATAACAAAGCAAATGAGCTCAAACTCGATTATCTTAGCCCCTTCCATCAAATAGTTCCACCAGCCATCTTCCGGCTTCATCATGAGAACCTCGCGATCATGTTTAATGGTAAGTTCTGAAGACAACAAAGCAAACGAGCCCAAACTCGACTATCTTAGACGCTTCCATCATAGAGTTCCACCAGCCATCTTCCGGCTTCGTCATGAGACCCTCGCCATCATGTTTAATGGTAAGTACTGAAGATAACAAAGTCATTTTTCCATATACAAATTGACATTTAGATCTAACTGACGCGCGTAAAATGCATTACGTGATCGACCTGCTGAACTACGAATTGGGCCCTAGAAACTTAAAATATCAAAAAAAAAATACTTATCCCGTTTTGCTACGTATTACTGCTGTATTCATACACAATTGACATCGAAGTATTTCTAAGTGTCACCGCGCCGCATTGAGACGTGCTCTCTCTCTGAGTTCTCGTGGGTGACTGAATATGTCATGCGTTGCTCGCGTATTATATTTCATCATTTTGTTCCATAGTAATTTTGTATGGCGGATTTGGACGGCGTTTTTAAAAAATCATAAATAAATAACCAAAGCACTTTGAAATGTTACGATTGCATTCTCTTGTAGTTAATACATTGGAGATTTGCTTGAGTAGGATTTTGAATCTATAGTATTTATTTTTTTATTTAATTTTACCTGAACGCCGACATACGTTCTTCTCATTTCTTGTGCAATTTTACGGACTAATATTTATTAAACTGTAGAAAATTTGAGAACATTTATAGCATTCTATTGTAAGCACACTCTTTGTGATTATAATAAAATATAATTTATATATTATTGTAAAGAATTGTGGACTCCACCGTCTGAACGGTGACTGCCGTTTTTGCCGATTATGCTCGGCGCAGTCTTAAATTCTATGAATAGCAACAATTGACAATATTTCAAAATATGTAATGACGCCTAAATCGAAAAGCATTTCGGTAATTATGTTATCTGAACGTAATAAAGTAGTTTTCTGTGTTTTTTTCCTGCTCGCTTTTAAGAAAATCGCGAAAACGTATAAAAGTGGTTTTCACCGTGTGTGACGTCAGTATTATGGCTGCCATATGAAAGGTCCAAACTGCCATACAGAGTCGTAGTATTGACGTCATAATTTACTTACGACCTTCTGGAATTCGCTACTTTTCAATTTGATAGTTTTGAATGAAAATTACAATTAAGGGAGAAATAAAAAAACACGTGTCGCTTAAAAAAACATTTTCTAGCGAACTAAATCATTAAATGGCCTACATGAAAATATGAAATGTTGTCCATTGACATTTCTTTTTTAAAGTGTTTGATAGAAAATGAAAATTTAAGGTATACGTGTTTTTTTATTTCTCCCAAAATGTTTATTTTCATCCAAAAATATCACAATTAAAAGTAGTGAATTCCAATAGGTCGTAAGTAAAATATGACGTCATTATTATGTCTCTCTATGGCACCTGTCCACATCTTTCACTAACAGACGTAAGAATGACGTCACGCACGGGGTATACCGCGTTTTACAGATTTTAGTGATTTTTTCGGAAACGAGTAATAATAAAAATGGGAAAACCACTTTATTACGTTCAGATAATATAATAAGGTACCGAAATGGTTTTCGATTTAGGCATCATTACATATTTTGAAATGTTGTCAACTTTACCCGTTAGTTAAATAAGCTGTTAATTATGAGTATTTTTCTCTTCGGTATACTTCGTGTTTCTAGTTTGAAATTTCAAAATTTCCTGCATTGCCTATTGACTATGAAGTCTGTTCTTCGAAATAAAGATGTTGGTGTTATTATTATTTTATTTATTATTATTGATGACTCGTCGACATTTTAGCGCAGTTATTTTGAAAATGACTTAACCTTTTTCATGTTACAGGGAACGGTGCCGCCTCTACGGGTCGACCCGGCGCCATCTTGAAATGTTTAACAGTACAGTGCCAATAAACGACGACTATATAAATATTTGTTTTATTTTTGACTAACAAATATATGAAATTAATGCATAAATAGTTGTGGACACTTAAACGACCTAGTCCCACACTAAGCAAAGCTTGTACATACAGTTTCGAGTGCCACTGCTAATTTATTTATTTATTGACAAATACATTTACGTGACATTACAGTAATAGCCAATGCGTCACGAAACCAAAACAATAAATAATACTATTTAGGCGACGAAACGGCGTGGCCCCGTTGCATCGTCGTCTCCGGTGTAGGATTCGGCAGATTGCCCCGGAGCCGTCGGAACACTACACCCTTCGGCCAGAAGTCAGCACATGCGACGGTCTCCTGCAGCGGCCGCGGCACGCGCACCACAAACGAGCTGAAGTGCACATAGTGGCGTGAACGCAGCTGGAACACCCTCAGCGAGAAGCCGGTCTTCTGACGAACGTACTCCGCCACATCATCAGCCGTGGCGGAGTAATGCAAGCGCGATACATATAGCGCCTTGCTCGGTGTGGCAACCCGAAGACCGGAACCAACCGGTTCTGCAGTACCACACTGACTCCTGCGCGACTTGCGCGAAACCCTCCTTATCCACATCGGTGCGCGGGGGCTTCTCCTTTGGAGGAAACCGAACTTCACGCGCTCTCGAAGGCGCGTCTCTCCGGTCGGCTGCGACAGATCGACCAGCTCCGGCATCAGCATAGCGAGGACGTGATTTAGAGGATGGGGCGGGGGGAGGCCCGGCGCGGAGGGGGCACGCACTTTCAAGACAAGGCAAGGCAATAACTCGCCAGTTTCAAGGATGATGCGGTTATACAATGGCATTCCAGACTCCAGGGGAATAGATATATTCAATGACTCAGAGACTAAATTCAGAAAAACTATCATTTCTCATCTAACTACGCTGGAGTCTGGAAGGTCATTGTGCCGGCACTGTGATTAATTCACTATTTGGGTTTTTTTTTATTATTCCATACAATTTCACAGCATTACAGTAACACCAAAACACTGTGAAACAAAACAAATGTAGATATATATACACAAAAGAAACAAACTATTATTATAATAACACAGAAGACGGTCGTGCATCCATCTTCTCGCAGAACGTCAAACATTCATCACACACATCGATCCATCGGCTAGCAAATATATCACAATTTGGTGCCGATTCAAGCAACGAGTTCATGAAGTGCAAAGCTCGAATAAGCGGGGACTTTCTGCGAGACAACGTTCGCGCTGCCGGCGCCGCTAGTAAATGTTGACAACGAGGTCGATTATATCCAGAGGGCGAGGGAACATACAGGCGCACCAACTGAGCTACTAATCCGGGACAGTCTGAATCACCACGCAAACTTCTACCAGCTAAGGAAAGAAGACCGAAGTTTCGCCTCACCTCTAGTGAATTTAAACCTAAACCATTCTGTTTGTTTACTATCTTTATTGTATGTCATTCTTTTGTTTTTTTTTTGTACTATTGCTCTTTTATGGTATTTACTCTTTATTAAATATGTGTGTCAGCTGTGGTCACCTGTAAGTGGCTAAGCATCTTACAATGATTTTTGTAAGGTTAGTTTTTTAGCATTTTGGTGTATTAACTGTTGGTGATCCTTAAATAAATAAATAAAAATAAAACAGAGCCACGATTTCCTTCAGCAGGCCACTCACGTCGATGATGAAGCGAGACAGATGGTTAATAAACACTTTTATTCAAATGTGTAGACTAGAGATCGATGCACGTAAAGAGAACGTTGGCGGCCATAAGGAGACGCTACACGGGCCGATATCGGCAGGACTGCATGCAGGCTGACGCGGGATTCGGCCCGTGTGGATACGTGTCGGCCAGCGAAATCAAGGTCACTCCATACTAGATTTACTGTGACCTTATTGCTTGGCAGTCCTGCTGATTTCACTAGTGTAGCGTCTCCTTATGGGATACGGCGTTCTTTTTACGTGCCACCAAGCATACCTACTATTCAAATTGTATTTTTACTTAAATGTATTCTAAATGTACCTACCTATGTACCTAATAGGAAATATAACCCTGTAATAAATTTCATATTGGCATGATATTTTCTGGTTTTATTTAATTAAAACATCGTTCAAATAATAAGAGCTCGTATAAATAGTAAGTAATATACAGTAATCAAAATTGGCCGCCATTTTGAATTCGGCTGATATGATTACATCATATCAGCCGAAAGTCGTCCACTGCTGGACATATGCCTCCCCCAAAGAGTGCCACAGTGACCGGTCCTGTGCCACCCGCATCGAGCAGACTCCCGCGACCTTTACCAGGTCATCAGTCCACCTTGTGGGGGGCCTAGCCACGCTGCGCCATGATACCCACCTATTGTAATAATTCACTGGACGAACTATGCCACTGGGGTATTGTTGAATAGGTAGGTATATAACCTGGGTGTCGTATCTTCAATTAAACTCTTAAATTAATTAATTACTGTTTTTATTGTTTGATAAATTAGTTACAACGTTCGGCCATTATAGACGCCGGTGAATGAGAGACCGGAAATACAGGTGCGAGTGAGATGGAAATAGTTTGGCGGTTCCGTATACCACACTCTCCACCGCCTAAAATCTTGCCACCTGTCTTTCCTTCCCTTATCACAAACTGTAGTTATTACACACAAAATATTTATACAGCCTTTAATAGCCTAAACATAACATATCAATATATCTAAATCACTCTCAATTAAGTTTTACTCTTGGCTTCGCACGTCTGAGGGGATACCGGGAAGTGAAAACGAAATTCGTTCGTGTATCTCTGTCTTTGTCGCACTTGCTAGTTCGAGCAACAGGGAGGGAGATACTCGAAAGAAGTTCGTTTTCACTTCCCGGTATCCCCTCAGATGTGCGAAGCCAAGAGTAAAGAGTTAATTGAGAGTGATTTAGATATATTGATATGTTATGTTTAGGCTATTAAAAGCTGTACGTTGTGTATTAATTCGAATAATTGATAATTGATACAGGTTCAAATGGGCGGTGTATCCTTAACTCAGTCAGTCAGGCGAGGATTCAGTTTTAATCAGTCTACCTATCATTTCATATACGAGGACAGGTTGATTGTATTTTGATGATTGTATATATATATATATATATATATATATATCCTATCCTATCCTATCCAACGAGCAATCTTCTTCTATAATATAACTATGTAAACGTAAAAGTCCGACCATTGAACCTAGAAAGATTTTTTTTCACATGAGGTAGTTTATATAAAGTAAGTACCCACTAAGAAGGGATTTTTGAAAATTCCCCCCCCCCCCCAATTGAATTGAAAGTTTGTAAGGGGATGGAGTAAAATTTAAGTGCGGGACTTGTAACTTTGTGTACGGCCTTCTTATAAAAATACAAGAAAAGAAATATTAGGGTTTTGGAAAAACCTGGGTTAAATAGGGGTGCAAAGTTTGTACGAACCGATTTAGATGAAATTTGGCATAGGGTTGAAGTGTGTTGTGGGCGATGCACGAGCAACCTATCATTGCCATATCACATTTAGTCGATCTTTTATACCCACATGCTAAAAGTGGCGCTGGAACATACGTTTCATGTGCTCTGCCTACCCCTTTTGGGAATAAAGGCGTGAATGTATGTATGTATGTTGGCATAGAGATTGTTTGAGTCTCGAGGAAGGACATAGGATAGTGTTTATCTCGAAAATCCTCCCCAAACGGGTTGAAAGTTTGTATGGAGCTACGATATAAACGAGTTCCACGCGGACAGAGTCGCGGGCAGAAGCTAGTATTCTCCTATACATAAATATATGTGTACCTATATAACGAAAACGACCCCCCCTCTGTCAAGTGAGTGGGCAACTCGACTGTTAAAGTTCTTAAGCCGCCCGAAGGCCTCTAACTCGGCTTAGCCACTACTGTCATAGAAAGCAGCCGGGATCAACTGCTTACCGTGCCTTCCAAAGCACGGAAGCGCTCATTTATATTAACCACTCAAACATCAGGCGGTCACCCACCTGCGTTATCGTATCCGACTCGCAGGCGCCGCTAGACTATGAGCGCTTCAAATCATTCATTCATTCATTCATTCATTTATTTCTTGAATGTGGTACATTAGTAAGATGTGTAGCGTGATGTTTCATGTCTAGTTACTAGGTCCATTCATGTAAATAAGGGTCTCCCGCGGCCACGGCGCTTCCCACTCATCTACAGGACCTTTCTGGTCATATGGTCGGTTGGCCGTAACACCTGAGTCGATTTACTCGGAACATTGGTTTATTGGGTACTAGCTGCCCGGCCCGGCATCGCACGGTTAGTTTTCCGTTTCCCCGTAGGAATGAAGCATTTTCCCGCGGTAAAAAGTAGCCTAAGTCCATCAGGGATAATGTCCGCTTCTAATGGTAACATATTTTTTCAAATCGGTCCAGTAGTTTCGGAGCCTTTTCAATACAAACAAACAATCAAATGTTTCCTCTTTATAATATTAGTGTAGATAAGCCACAATTATATACTAATGCACAATTTACATTTACTTATAATTAAAATATACAGGGTGACTCCTAAGTGGTGAACATAAACCATAGTTTCTAACGCAGCGTTCCAAGGCAAGTTCAGTGCATTCGGTCTAAAAGCAAACAATTGAACTGTAATACATAAACGTTAATTAATTTCATTTTCTAAAAATATCCAACCGTGTGGTCACCCTGTTCTACATGACAAGTACTAAAAGTACAGTCAGCCGCAGATAAACGTGAACGTAGAAACTTAGTATGCAGATGTGTCACATTCCTCTGCAGCTAACTGTACTTAGGGTGTACTGTAGTAGGGTCTGGTAAGTTGTAAACTAATTATTGATTTTATTATGAAAAAAAAAGTAATAGATACGTATTCACATATTGTTAAGTAAAGTGTTTAAATGAAAGCTACAGACTAAGAAAAATATTTCTAGTCACCACTTAGGAGTCACCCTGTATATTTGGGTCAATCAACCATTTCTTGCTGTTATTCTGTCCAGTTTCTTAGGAATATTGTTACAATACGGACTTCTAACGTGCCTAGAACATGGTATGTGTATATAAAAAGGGGTCGAATTTGACAAGGAAACCCTACAGTTGGTGAATTGATACCCGCAAATCGCAGTTTTATAAAGTGACTCAGGTACATAACCAAAGCATCTAGTGACAGAAAATAGTTGATCCACCCTGTAAGGGCGAGCCCTAACTTTGATATAGAAAGTTCTGAGTAGGGATCCTGAATGAAACTACGACTAAAGGCTCGGTCAAACACAGGGCGCGGCGCGACCGCGACGGCATTAAATACATGCTAACAGGTTAGCGACGTCAAACAGACTGCGCCCCGCTTCTGTCGCGCCCCGCGCCGCTCTGCCCCTTGCGTCCACTCGGCGCGAGCGCAGCGCAGCGCGGCGCGGACGCGCGGGCACGCTGCGCCGCGCTGGGTCACATCAAGGAATGAGCGACCCTCCGCACGCGCATGCTGTATCCGGCCGCGAGTCACGCCCGCATCGCGCCGCGTTCGCGCGCGCGATGAGGGCGTGTTGAGAGCGCGAGGCCGGCGCGATCCACGCGCGCCCTGTTTGACCAGTCATCGCGAACGTCGCGCTGCGTCGCGCCCTGTGTTTGACCGAGCCTTTAGAGAACTAGCTGATGACTGAGTTTATTGTCTATGCTTAGCTAATATATACAACAACTTTACGTGAGTACGAAGTTTCCGCCCTCATGTGTTATGAACAGATTGTTAATTCTAATCGATAAACTGTGCACTCCCCAGCACAGCAGCAGTTGCTGATTGAAGGCGATTAAGCATGTACGCCTGTACACACCCATTTACAACTAAACTAAGCATAATAATCATGCATAATAAGCACATTATTATGATTGGATACGGGCACTATTTATGCGTATCATTGACAAATAGTAAATTTAAGAATTTATTTTAAAATTCCATGCTGATTGTTGTACGCGTGTTTGGATATCGGAATATTTAGACAATCATGTTTTTTTTACAAAACTACATTAACTTACTATTTTGGTTGACACTTACGCATATGAGCAGTCAAACCTTTTTTACATGCATACTGTTTTTTACATACTTCACAAGAATGGCGCTTAACTCCACTGTGACTATATTTGTGCTCGATCAAAGCACTTTTTACCACGAACCGTTTATTACATATATCACAGGCATGTGTATTCTCTCCAGTGTGGCCCCGCATATGGCCGGGTAGATTCTTCTTACTCATAAACTGCTTTTTGCATATTGGACACGAGAATGGTTTCTCTCCCGTGTGGATCCGTAAATGAATAATTAGAGATGCTTTATAACTAAATTGCTTTTTGCACGTATCACAAGTAGGCTTGTTATCCGCGTGCGTTTGTCTATGTCTGATTAAGTCATCTTTACCCTTAAATATCTTATTACATATATAGCAAGGATACGACCTTTCTGCTGTGTGAATTTGTCTATGATGAGTATTTAACCACATTTTCTTTCTAAACTGTTTTTTACATATGTCACATTCGTGCGGTTTTTCTCCAGTGTGAACAAATTTGTGATCCGTTGCATTTGATTTATTCGAAAATAATTTATTACATATTTCGCATGGGTATTGCTTTACAGTAGCGCTGTGTTTTTGTTTATGATAATGAAAAGTGCTACTGTACTTAAAACTCTCATTACATATCATGCACGTATATGGCTTCTCTCCCGTGTGCTTCCTCATATGTTTTTTTAGATAGCACTTCATTTTAAACTGCTTCTGACATATTGTGCACGAAAACGGTCCCGGCTTTATCTCTGCGTGTAACTTCAAATGGATAGTCAGATGTGTTTTCGTTTTAAACTGCTTATTACATATTTTGCATCTATATGGTTTTTCGAATGTGTGTTGTATCATATGCTTGTATCGATAAGTTTTAGTGGTAAAGTTTTTATTACATATGTTACAAGAGAATGGTCTCTCTCCTGTGTGTATGCGGATATGGTTTTTTAGTTTATATCTGTACATGAATCCCTTTTTACATGTATCGCACACAAAGCGAGCCAACTGATTCTGCTTTTGACTCGACAAATCTGATTCCAGTGTCAAATTATCTCCACATGATTCAAATTCGAAAGTTTCCTCCTTGATGCAAGTGACTTGCACTCCGCTTGCCGTCCTTGTATCGCTGAGTTGATGCTCGCGTTTAGGGGTCAAGGCGTCCCTTAGTCCAGCGCTGGATATTGATGAACCTGAAACAAAAAGAATAGCTAAGTCCTATTTTTTATGATACACATTTCCTCGAAAAACGATTAAAAATGTAGTCAAATGGAGAATAAATCAACACAAGAGGTTAAATAATCAGGATTTGTTAGCTGGCCGTCCAACACGCTATTCGTCCAACACGCTATTCGTCCATATCGCTATTCGTCCATATCGCTATTCGTCCAACACGCTATTCATCCATATCGCTATTCGTCCAACACGCTATTCGTCCATATCGCTATTCGTCCAACACGCTATTCGTCCATATCGCTATTCGTCCATATCGCTATTCGTCCAACACGCTATTCATCCATATCGCTATTCGTCCAACACGCTATTCGTCCATATCGCTATTCGTCCAACACGCTATTCGTCCAACACGCTATTCGTCCATATCGCTATTCGTCCAACACGCTATTCGTCCATGTCGCTATTCGTCCATATCGCTATCCGTCCAACTTAAATTTAAGTTCCCGGTTTTTGTTAAGAGCTGGAATTTGTTTATTGTCGAGCGAAAATGGAATGCTTCTACGTAAGTTACTTACTAGTTTATATCTTTTCAATCAATCAAATAATTTTCTTAGAGCGTTTCATCTGTGATTTCTATGGTCGCTTTATTGATAAAATTCTCCTTCTCGTCTGTGTTATAGTAAGTATACCAGGGGCCGTAGACAAGGTTACAATCGACAAGCGCTAACGCCAATAGAAAATAATAAAATGTATGGGAATGACAGATGCCGACGAAACACTGGGGAGTATGTTCTGTCCCGTTTTCGCAAAACGCAAGTTCTTATGAAACGATTACGCTTGTAGATTCTGACGTCACAACGTTATGTGCCGTGCCCCATCGTGTTCGGCGCCGTATTGTGACGTCACACTGTTTAAACTTTCGTGAGACATGTTAAAATAAAACTCCTAATCACACGGTTCAACTCACGTATTCAATGTCACTCCGGGCGACATGTTTCGAACTCTTCGGGAGTTCTTCTTCAGGATGAGTGTTCTGGAGTGACATTGAATACGTGAGTTGAACCGTGTGATTAGAAGTTTTATTGTGACACTGTTTGTGTGTTCTCTCTCTAAAAAGCAATATTATCATGTTGAGAGCGAGGGCATTTGTTCATTCAGCTGTCAACACGGCGAATCCTCAAACATATCAGGGGTCGGCAACGCTCGTGTTACTCCTTTAGAGTTGCATGCGTCTATAGGCTGCGGTCTCCGCTTACCATCAGGCCGTACGCTTGTTTGCCACCGTCGTTGTTTTTATTTTTTTATTTTATTTATTTCTTTTTAGTATTTGTTGTTATAGCGGCAACAGAAATACGTCACCTGTGAAAATTTCAACTGTCTAACCATCACGGTTTATGAGACATATGGACGGACGGACAGCGGAGCCCTAGTAATAGGGTCCTGTTTTTACCCTTTGGGTACGGAACCCTAAAAAGCCACTTGACCGCCCAAGGAAATAATGGAACATGGATGGATATAATGGAACAAATGTCACCAGTGTAACAAAGTGAATGCTACAAGTTACTTGAAAAAGAAAAAATAAAATAATTTATTTTGTTTGTAAGTATATGCTTCCAGATTGGTCCCATTCTTTTCAAAAATCTAGTTGCATGATGGGATCCATGAGGAATTGAAGGAACGCATCAAATATTATCGGCTCACATACATCGATTTGGTTATAACAAGCTTTTATTTAACTTGCCCTGTTAGTATGTGTATGTTATATAGTAGGGGACAAATCTTGCGAGTTAAATTTGACCCACTTCTAGGTGTCTGCGATTGTAGTAGGCAGAAAGTAGTGTAATGTAGTGTAACAAAGGCAAAGGTTGGAGCCTCCTTTTAAGGGCTTGTGCATAAATTATTGATCGATTTTTGCCGATTTTTGACACCCCCATCATCCTGTTATTCCTTGAAATGTACGCTCCCTGCCTAATAAAATGACTATTGTCATCCAATGGTTAGCCCCCACCCCTATTTTGAAATGACACAACTTATGGACAAGCCCTAAACATTACATTATGCTTGTGTCCGGGGACACCTATACTTAACTTACTTAACTGGGATAACTCTAGGATGAGGAGGATACTGTAATGTCAAATGTAATTTTATCAACTTACCAGAAACCTGTTTTGGGCGCTGCAGCACCTCGGGGCCAAGCTCCAGCGCGTGCTGTACCTCGTGCTTGATGTTCAAGCCTCGCACTGCCTCGTCCTCCATCCAAACATCCGCTACATCCTCAGGCTCCTTCTTCACTAATAAAGGTTCCTGTGTCACACATAATGGCGTCTCCTTCACATGTATAGGTTTCTCCTTTGCACATATAGGCTCCTCTTTAACACATAGTTCCTTGATCATTACTATAGGCTTCTCTTTCACACATATAGGCATCTCCTTTGCATGTATAGGCTTCTCTCTGGCGCTTATTTGTTTCTCCTTCAAACATAATGGCTTTTCTTTTGCATGTATAGGCTTCTCTGTCACGCATAGTTCCTGTGTCACTAATAGAGGCTTCTCTCTCACACATATTGGCATCTCTTGTGCATGTATAGGTTTCTCCGCCATACATATTGTGTCATTCTCATATATTGGTTCCTTCTTCACATGTACATTCCTCTCGGCCACACATAAAGGCTCCTGCTTTACGGTAACTTCCTCTTCCACGCAAGCAGGCTCGTGTTGCACAATCTCCTGAGCGTCGACGTGTTCGGGCGGCTTAAGTTCTTCGGAGTTTACAAGGACTTCGATTTCCACGTATCCGGACTCCTCTTTTACAAATTTTACCGCTATATTCTCATTCGACATAATGGAATCTTCCTTTGCAACTAGGACAGAATTGCAGTTAAATTGTAAGTTACATTGCGTGGCTTATGCGTGTTATACGGTTTCGAACAAAGAGTAAAGTAAGGTAATAGCATGTAGGTGAGATAAAAAGATTTATATTGAAGAAGAAAACAATCGCACACGCCTAAAAAACACAACCATTGACATTAGTACACAGAATACACAGAACACAGATTACTAATATGTAGCATTAGTAGTATTGACGTTTGACAATGATATATAGTACAGGTCGACAAACGTAAAAAGAGCCCTGGCGGCCATATAAAAAGTATGGCCGCCAGGGTTCTTTTTACATGAGTCGATGTGTACTCTGTGGTGGAGGTTATTCCGTAGTCATGAAAGTAGAATAATCTGGACAGGCTATGGTAATAATAATACCACGTACGAGCGAGCTAGTAGCATACAAATCTCCATAAGTGTGACAGAAAGGGAAATATCATTCATTCCACTTTTTTTTGTTGGGCACAACTGAGTATCTCCGAACTAGCAAGTGTGACAGAGACGGAGATACACAAACGAAGTTCGTTTTCATTTCCCGGTAGCCCCTCTGATTTAGTATGAAGTTGTGCCCAAGAAACCATTACCCGTCCAAATTTAGTAGGTTGTTTATGGCAAGTGATTAGCCATTTTAGGACCGGTTCTTAATTTAGCTGCATAAGAGCTTTTCCGTCCCTCACTGTGTACAGCCCGTCCATAGTATTCTAGGTTCATGTTCCGTAGTAAAAAAAAATACGATGCGGGCATTAGCTTAAATACGGTGTCTGAGCGCTCCGCCCGCACGAGCGGTACGTAATCATAATATAGCCCGAGATAGGGCTAAAATTTAGCAGAACGCCGTGCTTCCAGCCTTGATCACGGGCTGAGGCCGAAATCACGCGGCTGCAACATGCAGTCTCCCGATATTGTACGTGTGGCGGCACCTTATAAAATTGGAAATTTATTAGATAATATAAAAATGGCAACACCGATGTCACCGATTGAGGTGTTTCTTGGTCTGTGGAAACAGGTGTTTCGTTCGCGTTTCGTCAATATTTTCGTTCGTACGAGGATTCCGAATTCCATGATTCCATCCATTCCATCTCTATATGCTTCCATTGCGTATTTCAAGAAACGTGTTACATTCATTGATACATTGAACGAGTTGTTACACACCATAAACAGTGCTTTTACGTGTGTCAATCTCGGCTATGTCGCTCTCGATTGTTAAAATAGAAGTGTTAGTCGAGGAAGAGCAACAATGTGAAGTGAAAGAAGAGGCAGAGTATTTTGGGCCCGAGTTAGAGGACGGATGGGAGGCCCACGATGTTAGGATGATGAAGATCGAAGTAGAGGATGAGGTTCTCCAGGAGGCCGGGAGGCCATTTCGTGTCTCGCCCTGTGGTAAGTGAGTAATATTATTTATCTGGCAGACAGTTGAAACAACAATGATACTTGTATCCAATTAAGTTTAAGTATGTAATTGATGAGCCTTAAGAGTCCGCAGTAAACTCTGCCTAAATTCACCTTTTCATACAAACAGAGTTTCGTTCTCATTTTAAAACTGTACGTTGGATTGTGCCGAAACTTTGCATATACAATGACATGAGGTATATCTATGTTTGTAATTAGTTTATATGGTTCTAGTTTATTAAACAAACGAAATACAGCAAAAGCAAGTTTTGTATGAAAAACTTAAATTTGCTGTATTTATTTTAGTATGGTATCTGAAGCTACATTAACTAATTACAGATCTGGATATACCTCATTTCATTGTATATGCAAAGTTTCGTTACAATCCAAACCTAAAATTCGCTGTATATATTTTACTACGGTATCTAAAGCTACATAAACTAATTACAAATCTGGATTTACCTCATTTCATTGTATATGCAAAGTTTCGTCACAATCCAAACCTAAAATTCGCTGTATATATTTTACTACGGTATCTAAAGCTACATAAACTAATTACAGATCTGGATTTACCTCATTTCATTGTATATGCAAAGTTTCGTCACAATCCAAACCTAAAATTCGCTGTATATATTTTACTACGGTATCTAAAGCTACATAAACTAATTACAGATCTGGATTTACCTCATTTCATTGTATATGCAAAGTTTCGTCACAATCCAAACCTAAAATTCGCTGTATATATTTTACTACGGTATCTAAAGCTACATAAACTAATTACAGATCTGGATTTACCTCATTTCATTGTATATGCAAAGTTTCGTCACAATCCAAACCTAAAATTCGCTGTATATATTTTACTACTGTATCTAAAGCTACATAAACTAATTACAGATCTGGATTTACCTCATTTCATTGTATATGCAAAGTTTCGTCACAATCTAAACCTAAAATTGGCTGTATTTATTTTACTATGGTATCTGAAGCTACATAAACTAATCACAAACATAGATATACCTCATGTCATTGTATATGCAAAGTCTAGTTACAATCCAACATTTAGTTTTAAAATGAAAATGAAACTCTGTTTGTATGGGAATGTGAAATTCGGCAGAAAAAGGTGTATCTGTAAGGACTCATAATAATAGCCATTTAATCTGAATTTTGGGTATCACATATAACTTAAGTGTTTTTTTTTCTTCACAATATGTCCCGCAGTTCAGAGTGCCGTAAGGCATAGGCCTCCTCCAATTGTCTCCACTGTGTTCTGTCAGATGCGACTCTTGTCCAACGTGGCCCCAAGGTTAGCCTTAAGTCGTCTTCCCATCTTCGTATTGGGCGTCCCTGTTTTCTAGTGCCATCTCTTGGGTACCACAGTGTAACTTGTTTGCTCCACTTGTTTTCTGGGCAACAAAGCATATGTCCTGTCCATCCCCACTTCAGATGGTCAATGTGAGTGAGTATATCAGTGACTTTGGTTTTCATTCTTACTGCTTCTTTCCTGATCTTATCTGAGAGTCTGACTCCGGTCATGCTGCGTTCCATTGCTCGTTGACATCTTGCAAGTTTCTCTCTATTTTGATCAGTGAGGGACCAGGTCTCACACCCATAAGTTAGACAGGGTAGAATGCAGCTATTGAATGTTTTTCTTTTTATGTTCATTCTTAGCTCTTTGCTTTTCATAATTTCTTTGAGCGACCAGTATTTTCGCCAGCCGCTGGCTATTCTTTTATTTACCTCCTTAGACATCATGTCTTGGATAGAAATTATTTGTCCTAGATAGACATGTTCATGTACATAGTCGAGTCTAAAGCTGTTGATTGCTATGTCGATTTCACAGGAGTTTGTCATCATTTTCGTTTTGCTGGCGTTAATTTTGAGTCCTACTTCTTTACTTTCATCTGCTAGTGCTTGAATCATTATTTGTAGCTTCTTCGGGTTTTCTTCCAGCAAGATAATATCATCAGCAAATCGCAAATGATTTAGGCGGGTGCCATTGACATTGAGACCGTAGTCACGCCAGTCCAATCTTCTAAATATGCTTTCTAGCACCGCACTGAAGAGTTTTGGAGACAGCGGGTCTCCCTGCCTGACTCCTCTGTTTATGGGAAATGGGTCTCCTATAGTTTCCAGTTTTATCCGGCTTGTGCTATTACTGTAGATATTTTTGATGGACTTTATGTAGATTTCTTCAACTCCTTGTTGTCTCAGGCTTGCCCAGATGTGGTTGTGGTTTAGGCTGTCAAAAGCTTTTGAATAGTCGATAAAAGCTATATATAGCTGTTTCTGATATTCATTATATTTTTCAATAATTTGTTTGATAGTGTGGATATGGTCGATTGTGCTATAGTTTTTCCTAAAGCCCGCCTGCTCAACTGGTTGGTTTTCGTCGAGTACTTTAGATATTCTTCCTAAAATTACTTTAGCAAAAATTTTGTAGATATTAGAAATTAAGCTTATTGGTCTGTAGTTGCCAATGTCATCCTTGGCTCCTTTCTTGTGCAGGAGAGTAACGTGAGATTCTCCCCACTGACTTGGAAAGGTGCTCAGTGCAATCATGTTGTTAAATAAAGTGGCCAGAATTGGGCTTAGGTCTTCGACTGTGCCCCTCAACAACTCATTTGGAATTCTGTCGGGTCCTGGAGCTTTTTCTAGTTTTTGAGAGTTTATGGCTTTTTTTACTTCAGCTGTTAATATGGGAGGCACGTCACCTTTGGTACTTGGCTCGTTGTTTTCGTATATTGTCTGGCCTGTATCCTCGCTGGAGAAAAGGCATCTGTAGTAGTCTGTCGCTAGTCTTTGAATTTCGGAGTAAGGACTCATAGGGAATATTTTAAATTATGCTCATATGAGTTTAAGGGAAAACAAAGAGCACAGTACAGAAATCTTCTATATCAACATCTTTGCCATGGGGATATTTATAAACGGAATGCCTACAACATTTTGTAAAAAAAAATGTATTTTGTGAATAAATGTATTTAGTTTAATTTAATTTAATGATATAAATTGTATATCTATTTAAAATCAATCTCTCATAGTTATAGTGGTCTTGATCTGTATAATGATGTGTTCGCCTGTAATTGGGGTACATAAGCTCCTACACATTTTATGCCAAAGACAACTGTAACATTCTCTTTTGTCCTCTATTGGTGTCACGTATACTGAATAAAATAAAATACATAGTATGGACATTTTTAATAAACTTCCTGATAGCATTAAGTTGATCTAGAATTTAGCAGAAAACTATCAAAATGGCTTCAAGAACATTGTTTTTATTCTGTAAAGGAATACATGGAAGAAATACTGTGACAAATAAATGACTAGAAATTTATGTAATTATAATCAATTGTTTTCTTGAACATTTTCATGCGACTTTGGCTGAATACTAGAACTATGTTTAAAATATGTAACACCATTTATTGCCTTATTATTTATGGCACTGAAACGTGGTCGCTTACTATGGGCCTCATAAGAAGGCTCAAAGTCACCCAAAGGGCTATGGAGAGGGCCATGATGGGAGTTTCTCTGCGTGACCGCATCAGAAATGAGGCAAAACACTAGTGATACACTTTTGGTTAAAAGGAAAGTACCCAACCCCCTTGGAAATTGTAATTGACAATATAAAAATTCCTCAAGTTCATGACACGCGTTTCTTAGGTTTTCAGTTCGATGCGGGTCTAAAATGGGACAAGCACATAGATTTACTCACCGGTAGGCTTGCGCAGGCATCATTCGCACTGTCACGGCTTTCCCCTGTCCTTTCGCAAGAAAATATCCGAGTGGCATACTATGCTTACATAAACTCCATCATTGTGTACGGTATTGACTTATGGGGCCTTGCTGCAGACAGGGACAGGGTGTTTGTTCTTCAAAAAAGGGCTGTTAGGATTTTGGCTGGAGTGCCTCCATTTTCTCCTACTAGAGAGCACTTCAAAAAACTAAAAATTTTAACGGTGCCGAGCCTCTACATCTTGGAAGTCGCAAAATTTATGTGGAAACACAAGGACGACTACAAAATGCGTCGTCCAGATCAACGAAAAAATGGTCGCGACATGAAACCCGTGCAGGCCCGATTGACGCGAACATCAAATGCATTGTGGGTAGTAGGTGTTAAAATTTATAACAAATTGAGCCCGGAAGTCAAAGAGGCTCCTTCTTATGAGCTGTATGTTAAAAGACTGAAGCAGTTTTTAATGGATAATGTTTTTTACAGTGTTGACGATTTTTGTAAATATAGGAAATTAGTATAGGGACATTTTAATTAATATTATTATTTAGGTATGTTATTAATATTGTATTTTTAAATTTTAAATTGTAATTAATGTTTTGTATAATTATTGTTTTACTTCTTGTTGACTTGTGCTGTTATTAGGCATTAAATGATTTGAATTGAATTGAATTGAATATCCGCAGCAGAACCAAGGTAACCGATATAGCCCTCCGGATCGCTAAACTTAAGTGGCAGTGGGCGGGGCACATTGCACGTAGAACCGATGGCCGTTGGGGCGGAAAGGTTCTCGAGTGGCGACCACGTACCGGAAGGCGCAGCGTGGGTAGGCCCCCCGACAAGGTGGACTGATGACCTGGTAAAGGTTGCGGGAGTCCGCTGGATGCGGGTGGCGCGGGACCGGTCACTTTGGCACTCTTTGGGGGAGGCCATGTCCAGCAGTGGACGTCTTTCGGCTGATATGATGATGATGATGATGATTTATTGCCTCAGTTTTATAAACTAGCTTCTGCCCGTGACTGCGTACGCGAATAAATAGTGGTTTACATGTATTCTTATGTTCAACCTGGATATAAGGATATTAAATAAATACTGAAAATAAAGGCACTTACGTATTCTTGCAAATAAACATTTCTTTCTTTCTAAGTGTAACTTTCGTTACACAATTGAAAATACCGGGCAAGCGCTTGTCGAACTCGCGCACGAAGGGTTCCGTACCATTATCTATAAAAACGGAGGAAAAAAACAACCCTCCTTAAATATTTATTTTATTCTGTTTTTTAGTATTCGTTGTTTTGTATGGCGTTGCGTATGGCGTACAAGTTTTGTATGGCGTTGCGCGTGCTATGGCGTTGACGAATTTGTCGAGGTGTGTGCTCACCCAAAATTTGCAAATTAAAATGATTGCTACGATAATTATAAAATCATTTTTAATGTAACATAAAATAAGTGTAAATGGAACACTCTTAATTCAATTGCATGTATTTACTATCCTGACAGGTAAAATATTGCATTTTATTAATAAATATCTGAATCTGTATGAAATACTTAAATTATCTGTATTTTTTACTATAGTATCTGAAGGCTACATAAACTACTTACAGACCTGGATATACCTCATGTCATTGTACAAGCAGTTTCGTTACAATCCAACACATAGTTTTAAAATGAGAGCGTAAAAACGTTTGTATGTAGAATCGACGCTCTTCTTTTTGTGTTAGTGTTCACGCTTCGCAGGCGTCGTTATATGTCAATCAGTGGTGGTAAATTAGTATTTTATGCAACTGTTGTATAAGGGGTCTTAAAACGCGAGTGTCGTGAGTTGCGATGCGAGCCTTGGCGAGCATCGCAATTAAAGACCCCACGAGCGTTTTAAGACCAAGTTATACACCGTTGCAAACAATACTTTTTCTACGACTAATTTTAAATAAATAGCATTTGACTTTTCAGACAGTAAGTTTTCCGTTAGTTCTATTACTACTCACGCAATTTCTTCAGCGGTGCAGTTATTTTCTTCTTTGTCCATTTTAAAAGGAACGTACACATTTTTCTTCACTTCACAAAGACGAATCAAATCTTAAGAAGTTATTAATAACGAATAGTTTTCATATTTCGTCTTTTACAAATTATTTATTGTTTGAATGTGAGTGGTTATAAATGGTGGTAGGGTTAGTGTTTGGTTTCGTCACAATCTGCCAGAGTGTGGCGTACAATAATTTGACTCTCAATATGCATGTCATTGAAATTATAATAATTATTATCTATTGTTTTATTAATGTCAAATGAAAGTGTAGCAATGTCAGACTAAAGATAAATATTGAAAAGAATAAAAATATATAAAAACAATAAATCAATGTCATGCAATTCAGAAAATGGTCAGAGAATATAATAAAAATAATAAACGAATTCATTAGGCAATTGAGGTTACAAGGTGATCATTAACGGAGTAGAACATTTTTTGTAGGCACCACTTGAATAATTTTGTTTTGAAACCTCGACAATCCAAGGATTTCAGGTCATTTGGCAAATGGTTAAAAATTTTGACAGACATGGAAAGAATACTTTTCCCGAAATGAGCAGAGATATGAGTTGGACAACAGATATTGAGTCCATGGTGTTTAGAAGTTGACCTAGGGTTAGAATTCATAATTTGGTATTGGCTAATATGAGCTTTCACAAACAGGCACATTTCGTATATGTACAATGTGGGTAATGGAAGGATGTTAAATTTTTTGAACAACGGTCTACATGAATCTGTCGTTTTGGCGCCACAGATCGCTCTAACGCATTTTTTTTGTAAGATGAACGCTCGTTCGGCATGTGTGGAGTTACCCCATAAAATAAGACCTTAACGAAGGTTTGACATAATGTGGCCATGAAACGCCAATAGAGCAGACTCTTGGGATACCACGTGTGCTATCCTACGCAGATCAAACACAAATCTGTTCAGCCTACCGACCAGATACTCAATATGAGCTTTCCAGTCAGAATGGCAATCCAGCATCACTCCGAGAAATTTAGTGGTTTGAACGCTTTCAATGGCTTCTTGATTATGTTTAATTACCAGATTTTTAGCGTTGCTTTTGGGAGCGTAAAATTCCATGTACTTGGTTTTGCTAATGTTGGCTTTCAGTTTGTTTCTCTTCAACCAGGTGTTGATGTTGTTGAACACTAAATTTGCCTCTGACTGGTAAGTTGCGGGGTTTTTACCGGGAATAATCACAGAGCAGTCGTCAGCGAAAAGAAGGACCATGTTATGCGTGACATTCGGGAGGTCGTTAATGTAAACTAAGAATAGTAGCGGTCCAAGAATGCTCCCCTGTGGTACCCCCATGTTCACATCAGCTTGGTCAGAAAGCATTTTTGATAGATATTTCGTCTTCTGACAGTATGAAGTAATTTCCGTTCTCTGTTTCCTATCAGATAGGTACGTCCGTAGCCATTCGTGGCAGTTCCCTCGTATGCCGTAGTGATATAGTTTGCTTAAGAGTATTTTAATTTTGAACTGGAACTTTGGTGGGAAATTGGAAACATGACACATTGACACCTCTTGTTTATGGTCTGTTTTGTTCTTAATTCAACTTGCCAGTACTGTCATATTAAGAATAAGGTTTTTCTTAAGTTGGCAGCAATGCCTTTAGTACAATAATTTCTTTGAAGTAAAAACATTCAGTGGTTTGTTAAGTTGGTAGTACCTAACGTATTTTGTTGTTAAATTAGTGTTGATCACGTAATACTACCCAGGTTTAGAAGCGTACGGCTGCTAAGCGTATCGTTTTGGCGACAAAACAGCACGGTTGTGCCGTACTGTTATGGGGAATAGAGTATAGACTTTTCTGCAGACTTATTTTGTATGTCTTTATATTAGTGTTCGGGACTATGTCAATGAGTACAGGAGTAGAAAATAATAATTATATGTAGCACTATACCCTGCCTGATGGCGTACAAATTCTTGATTATAGCAATGTATCTAAATACTAACAAGCAAAATAAATTTACAAGACTCACTATGGGACCTAAGTCTTGCACTGTTAGTTATATTACTTACTAGCTTCTGCCCGCGACTCCGTCCGCAAGGAAATCGTTTATATCGCAGCTCCATACAAACTTTTACCCCCCCATTTCAATCCCTTCGAGGATAAAAACTATCCTATGTCACTCTCCATCTCTTCAACTATCTCCACTTAAAAAATCACGTCAATTCGTCGCTCCATTTTGCCGTGAAAGACGGACAAACAAACAAACAAACACACACACACACATACACTTTCCCATTTATAATATTAAGTATTTATTCTGTGGGTCTACAACTTAAGTTTCGATGCCTATATGCCTGACATTACTGACCGCATGAAAATTGCATGCGACCCTATTAATCACTTTACATTTTTTGTTTCAGATCCGTCAAAATCCAGTGCAAGACTAAGTGATGCAAGTCCTAGAAGCGAGCTCACCGATACAAGGAAGGCAGACCCTGAACTTACCAAGAAGGTTCTCGAGAGTCACCGCGGAGACTTCACAAAGGCAGATTTGACAAGTCGCATTCAAACACTTGAGTCCGTTATGAATAGTCATAGTCAAGAACGCACAAACGCTCGTTTCGTGTGTGATGTATGTAAAAAAGGATGCGTGTCCAAATCTAAACTAATAAACCATATCCGCATGCACACTGGAGAGAAACCATTCTCTTGTAACATATGTAAGAAAAACTTTCGCGACAAAAGCTATCGAAACGTGCACATGAAAGAAATACTCTTGTCTGAAAAGCGATATAGCTGCAAAATATGTAATAAGGATTTTAAAGTTAAAAGGACCTTAGATGACCATTTGCGAATACACGTAGAGGGATCGTTTTCCTGCACAATATGTCAAAAACAGTTTAAGATTAAAAGGTACCTAAACACACATATGAGGATACACACTGGAATAAAACCATATTCGTGTAATATATGCAATGAGAGTTTTGCGTATACTAGTGCTTTGCACAGACATAAGCAAAAACATAGTAGCGTGAATGTTGTAAAACAATTTCCATGTGAAGTATGTAATAAACTGTTTTCGACAAAATCAGTTGCGACGCATCATAAATTCTTACACACAGGAGAAAAACCATTCGGATGTGAAATATGTAAGAAACAATTTAGGAAGAAAATGTGGGTGACACTCCATCATAGACGAGTTCACGCAGGACAAGAGTCGCATTCTTGCAAAGTATGTAACAAAACGTTTACGAATAGAGCGAATTTATACAGACATAAACTAATACACGCGGAAAACAAACCTACTTGCGATACGTGCAAAAAGCACTTTACTACTAAAAGATCTCTAATTACTCATTTGCGGGTGCACACGGGAGAGAAACCGTTCTCGTGCAAAATATGTAAGAAACAATTTAATTATCAGAAACACATACCCGGTCATATGAGGGTCCACACTGGAGAGAAACCCTATGCCTGTGATATATGTGATAAACGGTTCGCGCTAAAAACTGGTTTGAACGAGCACAAACGTACTCACGCTGAAGTTAATCGTCATTCTTGTGAAATATGTAAAAAAGAGTATGCGAGTAAGAGAAGTATTAAAGTTCATATGCGCAAGTGTCACACAAAATAGGTATGATGTTTTAGTATAAAATATACTCGTTTAAATACTACAATACTTGACTTAAAACTTGACGTTTTGACTTAAAAAATGTATTTAGAACCGATGTACGAACCGAACAGAGTGAAGCTGTGGAGGTTTCCCTTGCTTCTTGCTTGGATTATTTCATCGCAAAAAAATGATAATATACGATCTGTCACAGTATAGAACAGTATATAATCATCGAACAAAGGTACATCGTACGGCTGCACACATGACTGTCTAAGTGTCTAATAATAATAAGTAATATGCTCTGAAATAAATTCTGTTCATTTAACGCAACAATGTGTTTGTTGAAGACATACCCACCATTCCACTGGCTACCTGTTGCTTTGCATCACCCCTTCAAAGGACAGTACATTATTTTAAAATCTCATTTCTAGCCCGTACTGTTCCACTGCAGGGCAATTAACACAGGCGAATAAAACATATTTCTTAAAGGCTTCCATTCATAAGAACTGAATATTGACGGGGAATAATAAAACGATCGAATAAAAAAAACTTAGCGACTGATGATGACATACTGTTTTAATTACTTGAGCGGTATGAATTTGAGTAAGCGACAAATTAACTAAACCAACGACGAATATTGATTAATAATAAAATCCGCAACGAGCTTACAAAAGTGGGTTGAGATTAATCCATTATTACATATTAAAATTCTATCCGTGCGACGAAATTACTAAGTGAGCGACTAGAAATACAGAGAGGGCAACTTCAATATCTCTAATTCGTCCACGAAAATGTATCTGGTTTCGTTTCGATAGTAAAGAACGAAAATTTTGGTAAATTAAACTGACATTTCATTAAAATTACACCATTCGCCTCCAAAACTTGTCGACTGCAAGTCTGCAACAGATCGCGAGCGTCTCCAGATTTAGGTAATTTTCACATGCCGAGTTTTGGGAATATGGTAGAAATGTGCTGTACACTTTCAAAAGTTAACTGGTTCTGGTAGACCCCCTACCAGAACCAGTTAACTTTTGAAAGTGGTCTATGAGAAAATAAAGTTTGGGAACCCCTGGTGTATGCCAACTATTTTAATTTTAAATAATAATCCTTGTAATAATTTATATGTTAATTAAAAATTCTTGAAACAATAAATCACAAAACGTTTTCCATTACATAATTCAACTATTTAATGAATCTCTTTATCCCTCACTTTGATGTTTGTGTTCGTCAGAAAGGGACAAAGCACATTTTATTTTGCTGAGGTACTTTAAGTTTTATGAATATGGGGGTACACATTTAAAAACAAATCAAAAGTTTTACTATAGTTTAGCGGATTATTTTAAAGAGGCATTAATATAATTTAATCAGTTTATTAAGTAGAAATTATTATTAAATTATGTACAAATTTGTTGTAATAATTAGCAATCCGTTGTCCATGAACCTTGGTAAGCCCGTTTTATTTGAAATGTTATTTTAAGTCTCCTTCCCACGATAGGAAATCTAAGTGAATGATAAACACAAACGTATTATTACAGCATTTCAACTGGAATAAGTTTGATGGGTGTTCGTGAATAAGGATAATGTTAGCAAACAACAACATTTGTCCCTGCTTGTGTCTAGGGTAAGAAAACTTATTTATGTGGTGAAGCGACTCCGAGACTGCGCTGCCCCTGGTGTGCTTCGTCTAGTGTATCACGCCTTATGCCAATCTATACTACAGTACGGTGTCGCCATCTGGGGCAGTGCAGCCAAGAGCCACATCATTCAGGTGGAGCGTGTACAGGGAGCTGTGTTAAAGGTGATGAGACCGTTTCGTTATCCCAAGGATACACTTTACCGAGAATGTGGGTTTCTGAGAGTTCGCCAGCTTAAAAGCGAAAGCGGTCTCGCGGAATCACAGCTCCTTACTCAATTCTCGGCTGTATGCGGAAATATTAAGCAAACGCATATATAAAGCGCCCTTGCCACCGCTCAAATCAGCTTTGGCTCGTAAATCTCCAGCTTTTTCGCATCCCTACGTATACAATAACATCTGCAATTACCAGAACATTAAAAGGCTGTCCACTCTTCAAGCTGGACGTATGGTGAAGAAATGGTTGCTAATATTGTCATATGCTCAAACCGAGAGCCTGGTCAGAATACCGCATACCAACTGAACCGGTTTAATGCTGATGTGGAATTTCACACACATACACCATACAGACACATACACACACTCACACACGCGCATTCATACAAACGCACACGCGCACACACACACATGCTGCATGTCATCAGAACTTAGTTTTATAATTAACAACTACCTACCTTTCCTTAACACTATTTACTGTAGAGCTAGTATACATGCTGAAAACTTTGGATCATGAAAGTAAAAAATGTGGCTTGGACATGAATCCGGAAAAGACATGTATTATGACCAACAGCGACGCTAGACCAACAACAATTCAGTCAGTAAACATCCAGTATGTCGAAGAATATTTATATCTTGGCCAAAACATATCCTTGAAAGCTCGATTTCCTATTCAAGAAGTTGAAAGAAGAATCAAAAAGGCCTGGTCTTCATATTGGGCTTTCAAGCATATCTTCAAATCAAAAATGAACATGAAGCTTAAGAAAAAAGTTATGGACTCGGTAGTGACACCCACTCTGTTATATGGATGCCAAACTTGGCCCCTGTCTAAAGGACTCACACACAAAATACAAGTATTCCAAAGATCAGCCGAGAGAAGCATGCTGGGCCTGAAACTAAAAGATAAAGTCAGATGCACGGATATCCGCCAGAGAACAAAAATAATAGACGCAGTGGAAATGGCGTGCAGATTAAAATGACGATGGGCCGGGCACACGGCTCGAACCACGGACGGGCGATGGAGTGAGAGACTGCTGCACTGGTACCCGCGCGAGCGCACGCGCCCGCCGGGCCGCCCGCGCGGCCGCTGGCGAGACGACATCGTCGCCGAAGCCGGTGTCACCTGGCCCCGAGTAGCTGCCGACAGAGATGAATGGAACAGGAGGGAGGAGGCCTATGTCCGCAAATGGACAGCCCAGTAGATTATAATCAGCTCGGCGAACCTTGATCCCTATGACACTGACAGTTATTCCCACGACACAATCTTGTAGTAGCGTCACCGTTATATTATAATCGAATTGGCGGTGTCTAAAAATGATATTTATTAATTTTAGGCAGATATATGCAATTACAATAATATCCCGTTGGAATTATAATAATTATTAACACTTACAAGAAATTATCTCAATCAGACTTTACGTTGACGTCCTGCAAAAGTTACTCCGTTTGGAAGATATCGACTAGTGCGGAAAAGTATCGATAAACAAATATCGAAAATGGAAACGAGTGTACAAAATACATCAATAGAGTACCTACGCTCTTAGTGTCAGATTTATAATCATTTAAGTTGTTTGCGATAATAAAATAAAGGAGATTTAACAAATTTATTGTATATACCTACTCAAATAAAACAAAAGCGGTTTATTAATGATTTTTTAATATACATTAATTAATCTGAATCTGACAATGATGTCACTGATTGCGTCTCAGACTCGGAATCCGAACTGCAGCTGCTTTCTCCTATGTTTATTAAAAACGGCTGGTCTACTATATTGTCGTATCGCACGTCTCGATTCCAATCATCTAAGCATAGTTTTTTCGTCTTTTCAACCACTTTCCTCCAATTGTCCGGAGTCACTTGACTACATGCCTCTTGTAGCAACGTAAGCATTTTATTAGCTGTGAATGGCGGAGTGGTGTTAAGCCTGGCTGCACAACCTGAAACAATAATGGTTTAGATTAAAAATGATGCAAAGTCAAAGAGCGAGATCGGGGTAAGTACATTATAAGTACATAATTTTGTACGTTAAAAGTGTGTAATTGATATAAGCACATGGATAAAAATAAAAATGCAATTTGCTAGTGAAATAAAATAGCTTTAAATAGTACTAGCCGACTAGACAGTCACCAGTGACCTAAATAAAAACATGTTAAAATAAATACAAATCAACCCACCTTTGATCTGCGCCCATATCATTTCGATTGCATTATATTGGCAGTGGTAGGGCGGTAGCCGAATCACGGTGTGCCCTTTTGATTTTGCCATCTCATCCAAGAAATATTTCTTCTTTGTTTGCTGTTTATGAAGGTTCAACAATCTAACTAATTCCTTTTTCAGCATTTGAGTATTAGCTGCCACACCATTGTTTTGCAGCCACTCTATTATTTCGCCTTTATTGTTGTTCGCGGTAGGCGCTTTATTAATTTGCACAGAGTGGTATGGGGCGTTGTCCATTAAAATGTAGTGGGGCTCGTTTAAATTGTCTAATAGTTTTGTGAACCATTTCTTGAAATTCTCAAAATTCATCTCTTCGTGATAATCAGTTGTTTTCACGGATTTGAAGGCCCACAAGCAGTTAGGTACAAAACCTTTGGCTGTGCCAGCGTGGCAGATAATCAAACGCTGGCCCTTGCCTTCTGGTGCTTTGGTACAGGATTTCTCTGTGTCGTCTGTCCATGTTTTGGAGACTGAGTGATTGGCGTTGAGCCACGTTTCGTCCAGATAAACCACCTTGTCCCAGTTCTCGATGTTTTTTATTTGTCGTAGAAAATCACACCTCATCAATCCAATGTCTTTCCGCTCCATTATCACTTTTCTTTTGTCACACTTCCCATAACGAAATCCACATTTTTTTATAACCTGTCTGAGAGAAGTGAATCCACCTTTAAATAAATCAGCCGATTTCAGCGACGCTAATAATTTTGTGCAAGTCGGCAGTTCACCTCGAAAATAATAGCCGTAAATATGGTTTCGTATCGCTGCCATGTCGAAATCATCGGGGTTAGTTACGGGTCGTGCCCTATTATGTTTTTTCTTCTTTGGAGTTGATAGTTTGTTCTCCTCCATCGACGATTCGCCGAACTTCTCCTTTGTAATTCGGGAAACGGTAGCTTTGCCAATTCCCAAAGCATCAGCAACACGGTCGCGTACGTTGTCAAGTGGCAACAAAGGTCCGCCATTTTGTTGTTCGCGAGCAAAATAGTCACGCAAGCGTACAACAAACTCCCGCGTTTCACTGTTGAGTACAGTTTTTCTCAGTCTTTTCGGCATTTTGAAACACCAACAAAAACAAAACAGCAACAATAACAAAAACAGAAAACAACAATAGTAACAAACAAAGGATTCCGATGACACAACAAAACACGTGGCGCATACAAGGCGTTAGCACTCGTACTGGCGTAGCGAACTGACAGTACTAGCGTAGTGACAGATCAGATAGTGTTGCTATAACTAAAATTTTAATTCACATTAAAATTATACAGTCCGACCATGTTACCTCTGCATCGGAATATTGGCAACCCCATATACAAATACACGGATACTTGTAAATATAACAAGCATTATAATTATAGTAATGTAGATTATATTTTAAAAACATGTTTATCGATGTGGCTGAATGCAAGTCACGCCATTGCCTATAAAAAGTTGCGATATATCGACACGACCCGTCACTAGTATGAACTGTCATAGGGATCAAGGTTCGCCGAGCTGATTATAGTAATTACAATCATGAAAATATTTATATTTCTATAGAAGTTAATATCAATATAATACTTTAAGTTAAATTTGAATCAGCATGTGTAACACTAGTTATTGCAATAATTTAAGATTTAAACAATATAGTTATGTTCAATTGGTTTAAAGAAATATAATATAATGTTAAACATATAGATTAGTTAGAAACTGTTATCTATTGGAAATAAATGGCTTTATTATTATTATTATTATTATTATTTACTGTACATTTTGTTTAATCGCTACCGCAGACTGCCAAGATACAGGCTTAGCCTAGTTTGGAGTCTGATGGATATACCCTATATCATGTAACAAGTGTTTTGTGAAATAAATCATTTATCATTTATTAATTTTAGTCCTCTCATATGTTTGCAGTGCCCTTGCAGGGCGTCACATGTATATTTATTGTTTTCACAAGAAAGACGATGGCTTCTTTAAATAAAACCATCATGGAAGAAAGATAGAAGATCATTGTTTAATGGAACTAGCCTTGAATCCCCCCTAGCAAATAGTTTACGCGTGCGTAGGCACATCAGCATTAAACGGCATTAGCGATAAGAATCTAGGATCGTAAAGCCTTTATAACCGCTCGGCCACGACTTTGGTCTTAAGCGACCTGCGACCAGCGTTTTATCTGTTCATTGCGCGTGATCCCAACTAGCCACAGTGCGTTGCGCATCTCGACCGCGCAATGAACAGATAAAACGCTGGTCGCAGGTCGCTTAAGACCAAAGTCGTGGCCGAGCGGTAAGAGTCACTCACACAACTACACGCTAACCATATAGAGTCTGTCTAACGAAAGCTGAACACACAAAACTCAATCACGCCGCAACACTGTTGATCTAAATGTATGCGTATGACGTTTAGTGTTGCCGCGTAATTCAGTTTAGTGGGTTCAGCTTTCGTTACACAGACTGTATATATATATACCCGTTTTACCTAAGTAAGGCCTGCCACACACTGGCGCGGCCTGGCCGCGGCGGATAATGGTAAACATGTCCGCCGCTGTCAAATTTACTATTGTCCGCCACCGCACCGCCGTGGCAGGCCTAAAGGTTCACTCTATAACCGAGACTCGTTGTATTAATTACACACCTACTGCCTACGTCTCACCAGGTTTTATGGACCAAATAAAAGAACAAGCTGGCTGAGAGAAATGGAATATACTCCACCGACAACAGGATAACATAAATTGTGAAGCAAGGTTATGGATATTATAAGTAAACACACATTGGTTTTAAAATAAACTGTAATGATCGACAAAAACGTCAGCAGATTGTCACTCGCCGACTGGATGTGTCGCTGCAGTCGGGTTACAGTTGCCTTCCATCAGATTGCAACGATAAATTGGTGGTTAGATCGTTACGTATACAGGCTACATAACACACGTCCGCCGACAGTTGCTATCGTGGGATTAATACTCGTCATGGAACGGGTAGTGCGGGTGGTCAGTGCTGGAACAAAATATAAAGTGAATTAATAAAACATGTAATTATTTTAAGCCGTATATAACTTAGACGTATTGAACCGCATTAGCCACGGCCTTTATACGGACTTCAAAAAAAGGAGGTTATCAATTCGGTTATTTTTATACGTTTGTTACCTCAGAACTCCGTTCCAAGCGTTCTAGTTAGAATTATCTATCTCGCTACGACACACCTTGCTGGCCATCATGTGATAGCCGTGCTGATGGTCCTATTGACTCTAGAAGAAACACAAGTGCGTTGCCGACTATATTAATTGAGGACACCTTGTATTGACAGCTTGAGAGGTATTTAATTGTTAGTTGGAAGTGAACACCTGGAAGTTCTGTATGTTGGCCGACATGATAAAATACTTACTCGCCCATGTGGCAGATAAGGACGTTGCACTCAAGCGCAGCGATGGCCTGCAGGTCTTGAGGTGTCAGCTTGAAGTCGAACACCTGGAAGTCCTGTATGTTGGCCGACCTAATAAAACTTTACTTACTCGCCCATCTCGCAGATGCGGCCGTTGCACTCAAGCGCAGCGATGGCCTGCAGGTCTTGAGGTGTCAGCTTGAAGTCGAACACCTGGAAGTCCTGTATGTTGGCCGACCTAATAAAACTTTACTTACTCGCCCATCTCGCAGATGCGGCCGTTGCACTCCAGCGCAGCGATGGCCTGCAGGTCTTGAGGTGTCAGCTTGAAGTCGAACACCTGGAAGTCCTGTATGTTGGGCGACCTAATAAAACTTTACTTACTCGCCCATCTCGCAGATGCGGCCGTTGCACTCAAGCGCAGCGATGGCCTGCAGGTCTTGAGGTGTCAGCTTGAAGTCGAACACCTGGAAGTTCTGTATGATGCGCGACTTCGTGACAGACTTGGGGATCACGATTAGGCCGCGCTCGATCGCGTATCTGTAAGGAGAAGCAGGAAAGGCCTTGTTTGAGTTGCTTTAATTTAATTTAATTTCTTTTTCTACCTTGTACCTATATTTAATTTTCTAATTAGACATTTATGATTAAGCCTTATCGCTGGAAATGTTCTTACCATATGAAATTTGCACGAAGATAGTTTAGAGCCCGGATTAGAATATAGGATAGTTTTATTCCGGGTCTACTTAGACGAAGTCGAGGGCGGAAGCGCCGGAAGCTAGTCAAGAATAAACTATTCTCAGATCTAGCAATTTGTCACAACAACTTGCTACAGCTGGAATGTGACAGAAATACATGCTGAAATTTCACAGAGAGAGAGAGAGAGAGGGATAGAGAGTTAGAGGGGGAAATTAATGACCTTGATCCCTGTCTCGCTCTGTCATTATAGTTTGCATCACTCTGCACTCTGTCTCCCCTACTGCCAAATAGGGCCGTCTGAATGAGACTTAATGAGCACGCGGCAACAGTTCCTCAAGCAACTGGCATCTTACCTGATGAGCACCTGCGCGGTCGTCTTGCCATGCTTGTCCGCAACAGCCTTGATCTTGGGGTCCTCGGTCAGCTGAGGGTCTCCGGGCTTGGCCCACGGCCTGTCCGGAGAGCCCAGCGGAGAGTACGCGGTCACGACGATGCCCTTCGACTTGCAGAAGTCGATGAGCTTCTGCTGGTTCAGGTATGGGTGTACCTCCACCTGGAAACAATTTAAATTAGGTTTGAGAGAGGTATGCCATATAATTCTCAGCCTGTAGCCGGAACTGCTGCGCACGGTCAAGGTTCGCACGTAGGTATGTACAAAAACGCTTCGTATCAGAATCAAAGAAAGAAAGTATATCAAACAATAAAATAAACAAAAAACAGATAAAACATGAAACAAGTGTGTCTCTGCGGCAGTGAACCGGCCACTGGCTCAGCATTATGCTGAGGTGTCAGACACCTGCAGCGCTGATTTTCAGCTAGCACCGTCGGTGACTCACGGAAACGTCATACAAATGTAATAAATAAACTACCTACCTACATTACTTACTGGGACAGGTGAAAGAGAAATGAAATGAAAAAAAGATACTTCCACAGCAGTGTACGAGCACGCTTACGCACGAAATGACGTCACTTACACGCGTGGCCAGTTACGAAGTGCGCTAGCGCGCGTGGCAGGCGAAGCTCCACTGCGACCGCTGTCCACGCTACTAACGCTGCCCGTGTTGCAGTGGAAAGGCCCCAACTGCGTCGCACAAACACCGTTTCGTGGGCCGCGTGCGCCGCAGTGGGGAATGTGGATACACGCAGCTGACCAAAATACCCACGTGGGAGACGTGTTTAGCGTGTGCGTGCATTGGTTGCTGTGGAAATGTTACACGCACCTAGTCCATTACCCAGACAGTGTGCGTGCGTAGCGTGCGCAGCACGTGGAACCTGACGGTGAAGCTAGCCCACCGACTACATGTCACTCAAAAGGCTATGGAAAGATCTGTGCTCGGGATCTCGGTGAGGGACAAAATCAGGAACGAGATTATTCGGCAGAAGACTAAAGTGACATAGTTCAGAAGTGTAGCAAACTGAAGAAGCAGTGGGCTGGAGCAGCCTATCCGAGGAAATACCTTCGTCAGAGATGGTCGCAGCCATAATAATATTATTGCTTGTTCTGTAGGTATATGGTTTTGTGTTCCTGGCGAGTACCACAGCTGCGATAAGAGACTGCATTAGTAATGGCATGACTCTCTCTCGTCCATGGGAGCAGTCTAAAATCTGTTAAAGAGAGCGCATATTTGTCAGAAAGGGCGTTACCTGGTTAACCTGGGGCGGGATCTTAGCCACCTCCAGCACCCTCTCCACCTGCCGCTTGCTGAAGTTGGAGATGCCGACGCTGCGCGCCAAACCGGCGCCCACGAGCGCCTCCATTGCGCGCCAAGTGTCTACGTAGTCCACTTTAGAGTAGATGACCTTGTCGGCGCTGTCTTTAGGGAAGAGGACGTCTCCCTCCTGAAATGGTACGTAATAATCATCATCATCATCATATCAGCCGAAAGACGTCCACTGCTGGACATAGGCCTCCCCCAAAGGGTGTCAAAAGTCTCAGCCGGACCGGTCCCGCGCCACCGGCATCCAGCGGACTTTTACCAGGTCATCAGTCCACCTTGTGGGGGGCCTACCCACGCCGCGCCTTCCGGTACGTGGTCGCCACTCGAGAACCCTTCCGCCCCAGCGAAATATTGATACTTGTCGAATAATAAATTAATTGTGTTATTTGTATGTATTTGTAATTGGCTATTATGCTAATATTTGCATGCCGTTTAAGCAGAGGCGTCTTTACATATGCTATGGTGCAGGGTGTGCGTTGCACACGGGCCCAGCGGTCCTGGGGGGCGCCGAGCGCCGCCCGCTACGATTCCATTTTTACCGCGCGCTTACTAGGGGGCGCTAGAATAATGTTTGCACACGGGCGCTACATGGGCTAGAGACGCCTCTGCGTTTAAGGCTGAATACTGTGGTGACTCATAGTATAATGTTAACATCTCATGTGCATAAGTATTCTTGCAAATAAACTCTTTACTTTTATGGTCATGTTTACGTGACTTTTTGAGACGTGTGGCCATAAAACCTATCGCGCTAGCTGGGCAGTTGTCCGGCAAGAGAAGCAGCTATACCTAAAACTGCGGCGTTGTATAAAAACCGAGTCTCGAAGGTCAGTCCATCTCTGTCGCTACATAAGTGCGATAAGGAAGGAGATATCCGACCTTCTAAATTCCAATTTCGTTATTCAAACGAATGCTCATGTTTCCTTGTCAGAGCTTGCAGTTATGGATTCTTATGATATTTTCTTGCCCGGCAGTTTTTTTATTTAATCGTATGACATATATTATTTTTACCTTTAAATTTTGTCACTCTTTAGTACCCAGGGCACACGTGCAGGGTTGTGGTAGGTAGCTCCCGCGGACGCGGAACAGTTGTCACCCAAGTGAGTGGGCAACTCGATCGTTAGAAGTTCTTAAGCCGCCCGAAGGCCTCTAATTCGGCTTAACGACTACTAACATAGGCAGCAGCTGGGATCAACTGCTGAGCGTGGATTCCAAAGTACGGAAGCGCTCATTTATATTAACCTCTCAAACATCAGGCGGTCACCCATCCAAAGATTGACCGCTGCCATAGTTGATTGTTATCGTTTCCGAATCGCAGGCGTCGCGTATAAGCGCTTCACTCGCAGGCGGTGCAGCCCGGCAGTGATCCAAGTAAGCTTATGATCAACTTCTTATGATGGTGCTAATGGGGTTGACAACTGTCAAATGTTTGACTAGATGGCGCCATCATAGGTTTTACCTAATCACTAGCCTTTTTCTAAGGGATTTGTCTTAAACGGCTTTATTCTAAACAAATAAATTCCGAAAAAAAACCAAGCATTTGACAGTTTTGGTAGGACTGACAGGTAAAACCTATGCTGGCGCCATCTGCAAATACCTTCGCCCGGCCAACTCCATTACCTTGTAAGCCTGGGGCCAGTGGATGAGGTACAGGTCTAGGTAGCCCAGGCCGAGGTTCTTAAGGGTGGTCCTGATGGCGGGCTCCACCATGTCGGGGCGGTGGAACGTGCACCATAGCTTGGAGGTGATGAACAGGTCCTCGCTGAGAGAGAGAATTAGAATTAGCAATGGAAATGATACACTAGCTACTACATTGAATATCAAGCTTGATATACGAATGCCACCAAAATCTAACGGAGGTGTGAGCAGACAAAAACACCGTCACTGTACAATGAATCAAGGGGCACAGTGGCTCAAGAGGCAACGATGCAGCGGACGAACTGGCCAGGAAAGGCTCAGAAACAATGGCATACGGACCCGAACCAATCTTGCCCCTGCCACAAAGCTACATATACCTACAACCAACTAGACCTATACACCAAAAACCTACACCAAAGACCAAAGAGATTCTGGCAAAACGCGACAACAAACTCACAACCACACTACTGAGGACACATAGAAACCAACTACGCAATACAGTTGGAATTATAACAGGACATAACACTCTGAACAAACACCTCTACAACATAGGTATCACGGACAGCCCCATGTGCAGAGCGTGCATGGAGGCGGAGGAAACGACCAAACATATTCTACTGGACTGCAAGCAGGTAGAAGTATACAGGGAAAAGCACCTAGGGTCCCCGGAAACACTCCGGGACGCAGTCAAAAACACAAAGGCACTCACGAACTTCCTGGAGGAGCTGGGGTGGTTAGAGTAGCGCTACCCCATTTCACGCCAAATAGGCACGCTGGATGTCGATTTGCGGAAAAAGCCCAGTATAATAACTAACTAACTACTACATTGAATGAATGAATGAATAAATGATAATTTATTCGCTGAATATGGTCACATTAGCTGGTATATATAAATAATGCTTAGTAGCATGCATGCATGCATATGTTTGCCCGCGACTCCGTCCGCGTGGAACTCGTTTACATCGTAGCTCCACACAAACTTGCACCCTCCATATCGACCCCTTAGCTGATGATTTCCGAGATAAAAACTATTCTATGTCCCCTTATTTCCTTCCCCGGGCCTGAAACTATCACTATACCAAATTTCATCTAAGTCGATTCAGCGGTTTAAGCGTGAACAGTTAACAGTAGATAGATATTAAGCCCGCTCTACACTCGCGGCGAGAAGTCGCTCCGTGAATTCACGGCGTGAATTTACGGAGCGGCTCACGCACAATTGTGTCCTTCCACACTCGCAAAGCTTCGCGGCGCGCGAACACTGCGTTCGCGCGCGGCCTTTGACGCGGACCAAAAAACCGCCACCGGACGGGGAACGCCGCGAAGCGCGAATGCGAAGGCCCGAACAACATCTACACTCGCGATTCGCGGCATTCGCGGGCGTTCGCGGGTGTTCGCGCCGCGAGTGAAGAGCGGGCTTTAGACACACTTTCGCATTTATAATATTAGTATGCTAGTATGCATAATAAATGTGGTAAACCAAGTGAACAGGGGTAAATGTCCGAAATGAACGATGATTTCAAAGCATATCGAAATTTGAACAACCCATATTGGAAATCTTAGGTTTTAACGGTACCTAAATCCTAGGATTAACTGCATTGAATAACAAATTTAACAGTACATGTGGTGCTTCTTTCCCGCACTAGCGCGGAAAAGGGCACTTTCCGTGCATATGTCGAAACTTTTATTACATTTTATTTAGTATTTTCGGCACTTGTATCGTAATAGTTATTTACGATACAAATGCCGAAAATAGGAAATTCGCAACGAGTGGTGATAAATTAAAACACGACCGGGAGTGTTTTAAATCCACACGAGTTGCATATTACCTATTCGCACGTGAATCGTATACAACGTTTTACTGTACATATAGCTTTTTAATGTTTCGACATATGCACGGAAAGTGCTCTTTTCCGCACTAGTGCCGGAAAGTAGCACCATATGTACTGTAATAATGCATTACGTAACTAGGGCGGTGTATTCGTGAATGCCCCAGATCGCAGGTGTTTGTGGCCCGAACCGAAGGTGAGGGCCATAAATTTAATATGCGCTCTGGGGCTTTACGAATTACCGCCCGTGTTCAGTACAAAATTTTACGTCTTCACCTGGCCACAATGCGAATTTTCCCGTACGCGCAGCGTGCAGTAAAACTCGCATTATGGCCAGGTGTGACGTAAAGAAAATCATTTTATTTTCAAGTACCAAGACACGCACGCACACGCAGAGCACGCTTTCGTTGTATTCAGCTTGCACCAACACATGCCAATTTGAAGTGCTCAGTTAAGTACTAAAACAATTCGGCAACAAAAGGTAAACATTGTTAAGTTTCAAGTGGAATCCCGCCCTCGTAAATGAAATACAGTAGATAGTCAGCTTCTGATAAATTGAGGCTGACAAATCATGACATGTATACACCCCATTATTCCATGTTGTAGCTTCATGAATCGGGTCGCTAATGAAAGCCAACGTCCACTGTATGTACCTAAGGTATGTACAGTCACGAGCTTTAATTTGGGACCCACCTAAGGTTGAATATCGTGTAGCAAACTTACGCTATTTAGAGCTAATATTTTAACGCAATGTCAATGTCATAATGTTTAAGGTAACGGCGCCTATTACCGTGGTATGCGAGATAGTTTTCAAATGATTATAAAAAATGATGGGTATGAAAGCTCCTTAACGTCCTAGATTATTTTTTTTATTGAAGAGTGTTTATTTAACTTTCAGAGTCGTAACTTTTTGAACCAATTTTAGTTTATTATATTTGATAAAATAATTATTGAAACCACGAAAGGAGAATCTTCTATTACCGTGGTAATGGATGGGATGTGATTCTATTACCGCGAAATTAGCTTTTATTACCGAGGGTACAAAAAGCAGCAATTTTCTACCATCGGTAATAGTAACCTGATACACAATTCGGCACCCAATATCGAGGGTTAAAATAATATTCATGACTTTGGTTCCGTACTATATAAAAATAAAGAAAACATAAAACATACTTAAATCAACAAAATGATGTCCATTGGTTATAAGAATAACTACTACTTGCATATATAGCAGGTAAAGACTACCTTTTATTAAATCACAGTTACATTACATTATACTATGGATTCGGTATTTTGTATTCAAAGATTAAATAAATAAAATACGGGGTATTGTAAAAAACCTAATAAGTACAATACTGAGCATACTAATAGGCTAAATGACTCGAAAACAATATTATATAATAAATTTTGCTTTTTGTGTAGGTAAGTAACACCTTTATCTATACTTATATGTCGTTTCCGGGTTGTTTGAATGATTTAGGACTATATTTAATTTAAATATTTTGCTGGGATATGTTATTATCTCCGTTCACCACACATCTTAATAATACGAACCAGAGAAATCAATTTTATCAAATGAAATTGTACGAACGGAACCCTAGATGTGATTTATCTTAAGAGAAAACTAAAATGTCACTCGGTAATAGATACTTCTTTTTAACCTATTACCGACCCAAACAAATATTGAATGGGTCGGTAAAAAAATCCCATAGTTACTATTACCGATTGTTGTGGGATCTTACCATCGGTAAAAGACTTAATTTGGAATTTTGTAAAATCTATTTCCGATCCATAAAAACTTTAGGATACAATTGTATTTTCATTACAAATCAAACATACATATTACAAGCTTGATATAAAACCAAAATCACATAACTGGTAAGTAAATATAGTTAATTATTACAATATTTAAACGACATGACAAAATAAGGGTTTCCATAGAAACTGCAGATTCAGTACTAAAGTTTTGGTTAAAAATTAAGGGTTTGTTGCATACTTTCCATACCACGGAAATAGTTCTTTAATAGCGTCAATAGATCAAGATTCGAATAGCCGTAAGAGATTTTAAAATCGATGACATATAAAAAAGATAAAGCACAAAGAAGCAAATCGCTGACTTAACTATTACCGTGGTATGCCACGGTATTAGTTTCCCCAACTAAAAATGGCGTCTATCACCGCTGTATTTTATATTCCATTTTAAATGAATTTCCAGGCCAAAAAATATATAACGAGTACGCGAAAGTTGTGCAGAAAACTATAGATAACCATTTAAAATCCATAGCATTTGTTCAATTGTCATAGGTATTGCGTGAAATAATAAATAAGATTCGGGTATACTTACCAGTGACGCCATGCGTTTGTATGACACAACCTCTTCCTACGCCGCCGTCGCAGAAACTGACGGATTGCGTGCTTGTTATTTCATTCACACACATTTGCGTAAACAGGACCGTTAGTCAACTAAATTAGGCTTCATTTGTGTAAAGTATGTTTTATTGTAAATTGAACGGTTTGCTTTTAAAATGCGTATTTGAAAATGCCGCGGTAATGGTAGCCGAATTTAATACCCCCGGTAATAGACGCCGTTACCTTACCATCGACAAGTTTACGTTTCTAGGGGCAACCGTGCAATTACGTCAACTGGAGCGAGGGCAAACGATCATTTCCGATTAATTGTAGTCTGTGGTAACTTGGGTAAGGGGGTATTTGGTCCTGTCTTCTATATATCTGTTATATTCCTTCGTCATACACACAGCATGGCTTAAATGAGAGTGCGTCAAGCTTATTTACGTGATACGTATGGCAACATACCTGAAATCGGGCAGATTTACCCGATTGTAAGCCTTAATTCGATCGCCAGAAGGCGCCAATTCTCTTGTCGCTTCGCTGGTGCTGCTTTGGTTGGCAGCACTGGCTCCGTGTCAGTCACTGCGTTAGTGTTTATTTGCAAAAACACACGGCTTTTTTACTTTTTGATGTTAAAAAGTATAAGAAAAGCCACAAAAGTTACACTTATCATTTAAGCAAAAAGTATAATAGTGTATTTCTTTGCTTCGTTAAGTTTTAAACGACGATGACTTCCGAGAACGGCTCGGGGCCGGAGGTAGAAAGACCGTACTGGTCTAACACGGCCAAAAAAGCTATCCTAGTCGATTCTGTCGATGATATATCTTCGTCGTGATCCTCGCGGGACGAGGCGGGTTCCGCCATCTAATAAGCGACGAAGACAGTCTCGCGGAGAGGTGTCAAAAATCGTTCGACCCACGTGTCGACTCGCTTGTAAATCGAGACGAGGCGGATTCCTCCATCTAATAAGCGACGAAGACAGTCTCGCGGAGAGGTGTCAAAAGTCGTTCGACCCACGTGTCAACTCGCTTGTAAATCAAGTAAGTTATCTTTCAAATTACTTACATAGTACAGATGCATGAACAGCCAAGTACAGGTCCACAGGACCGACCACAAGTCGCGATACTCGCGCAGATTCGGAACAATTCCTAACCCCACCGGCGACCCGCAAATCCTTCTTGTCCATGTTGGTGAATTTGTAACTGAGGCCAAGGGTAAAAAAGTTGTCGCGGAGGCAAATATTGACTGTCTAAAACAATTAGACAGACTATAGATCCAATTGTCAGGCCTGGCAAATTAAGGTACAAACCCCTTCTGATATTAGTGTCAACTACTCCAGGGTTTATTGAACCTAAGATAAATGGAGAACATACACAATTAAATAAAGGAAAGGACTTTCTAGACTCCACTGACCATCTGTCAGCTGGTTCATGCAATTCATTAGTGAATTAAAAGGTGCTTTTAAGGACTAATTTGCAAAATTGATATTTCTATTGTTGCTGATGATGTATGTATGTATGTATGTATGTAAGCACTTTATTGTACACAATAACAGGTTAAGGAATATACATGTCACACAATAGATCAAAGTACAAAGGCGAACTTATCCCTATAAGGGATCTCTTCCAGCTAACCTTTGAGCAATTGAGAGGAAGGTAGGTAGAACGAGATAGGCAAACTTATACCGTGTACAAAAACAGAGAAAATAAAGCAAATCCTAATTAGTATTAATTCTAGACAAATAAAAACATGCCAATACATATATAAATATACAATATAAAATATAATACACACTAACATATGTTACATATATATCGCAAATATACAATAAATAAATAAATACTATATTCAACCAATTCACAAGTCATTGGAAAGCCACAACTTCTTCAAATTCATCTTAAGTGACGCAACAGACTGCGACTGTCTCAGCGACAAAGGCAACTCATTCCACAATTTAACAGCGCGCGCAGTAAAAGATCTGGAGTATGTTCGCGTCTTTCTAGACGGTACAGCAAGAGTAAGGTTAGTACTCGACCGCAAGCGGTGGCCACTGCCGTCTGCCATATAACTAAACCGCTCAGAAAGGTAAGGAGGGGAAGTAGGGCTGAACAGTGTATTGAAAAGTAATGACAGGATATGCACATCCCTGCGCCGGCGAATCGGTAACCATCGAAGCTTAGAGCGGAATTCAGAGATATGATCATACTTGCGTAGACCAAATACATATCTGATACATACATTTTGTAGACGCTCCAGCTTATCAAGTAGCTCCTCGTTGAGGTCCAGAAACGCAATATCGCCATAGTCCAGAAGAGGAAGCAAAAGAGATTGAGTAAGGGTCAACTTGGTACGAAGAGGAAGGAAATTCTGGAGACGTCTTAGGGAGTGAAGGGATCTAAAGATCCTCTGACTCACCTCAGCTATATGGGGTGACCAAGAAAGCGTCTGGTCCATGGTGATACCCAAATTCCTGACAGTAGAGGAAAGAGGAATAGAAATTCCATCAAAAATAATGTCAGGCACCACCACCTTTGAGAGCTTATCTACATAGTAAGGACTACCAATAACAATCGCTTGCGATTTCTTCGCATTAATTTGTAAACCATACTTACACGCCCAGCAGCGTATAGATTCTAGGTTTCGATTGACTTCCGAAATTAATGCGGAGACATCATCCACAGTAGCCGCTGCATAAATCTGTAGGTCATCTGCGTAAAGGTGATATGATGTAGTTAGGGATTCGGTGATACTATTTATAAAAACAGAGAACAATAATGGAGAAAGCACCCCGCCCTGTGGAACGCCAGCGGACAGTTCGCACCACTCGGACATCTTGTCATCGAACGTAACGCGCTGGCGCCTGCCAAAGAGGTAGCTGCGAAACCAGGATAAGGGAGTTTCATAAATGTTAAGAGAGCGGAGAATACCTAGCAGAATATCAAAATCTACCGTATTAAAAGCACTGCTAAAATCAAGAAGAACAAGGACAGTGAGCTTTTTGGACTCGATATTGAGACGAATGTCATCGGTGACGTTAACTAAAGCGGTGACCGTGCTATGCCCGGGGCGGAATCCGGATTGGAAAGGATTAAACAAAGAATTTCTGTTAAGATGAGAAAGGAGACGACGATTAACATAATGTTCAATGATCTTTGACAAAACTGGGAGAATAGAAATAGGGCGGTATTGAGTGAAAGATACAGCATTAGGGATTTTGGGGAGAGGAATTACGTGAGCATACTTCCACGATGCCGGAAAGGTTCCAGTGGACAAGGAGAAATTTATAATATCCGAAAGGGTAGGAACAATAAAATCCGCCACGAGCATAAGCATATCCACACTGAGGCCATCGTCACCGATTGCCTTCGTCTTAATAGATTTGAGAAGGGCAAGCGTCTCCTGCGGTGAAATCAAACCAAATTCAAAGGGAGATAGGTCGGGGTGTGTAATATTGGCAAGAAGTGAAAGAGTGGATTGCTTAATGGATGGGTCAAGAGTAACCGGCGACGTGCTGAAATGTTTGTTAATAGCGTCAATGTCAAGAGTATTGGAAGAACATTGCTGAGTTTTGCCGACCCCAAGAGACTTTAAAAATTTCCACAACTTAGAAGGGGGACACTCCTCTATTGATTTGTGGATATGGAGGCGTTTTGCTTCCCTACAGACTTTGTTGCAGCCACCACACCACATAAGTATCACCATATAAGTATTTGTTGGTGGCAATAATACCTTGTCAGACAAAATAATGTTGCGGAAACAAATGCAAACACAACTTTAAAAGTTGCAAAAAGCCTTCAAATGAAAATTTGGAAAAAGTTGATTCTAACAAACATTAGGTGAGTGTCACTTTGTTAACTAACAGTACTTACTTTAGCAGTACCCACATAAACTAAATAGCAAGATTGCATTGGCAAGTAAATTTTACCTGACAAAAGGCTTCTGTACTATACCTTGACTATAAGGTATTAATTTTAAGCCGTGCAAGAGAGTGTACAATATCATAAGATACAGCTGCTTGAACTATATATTATAGTAATGCTTATTATGCTAGTTGACCCTATTGCAAGATGTTCAACATTATGTTTCTATATTTTTTATTACCAGTCAGTGAGATTTAGGTAATAAATTAAAAATTAAATTTCACTCACTCAATGTAAGCAGCATATCAGTCTGTTGGTGACTTAAAGTTTAAATTCTGTACACTCAGTGAATTACTATGAATTATTTACTCTTCTGGCTTATATCAGATCGAATCAAATCAAAACTATTTATTTTGGACAACTTGATCCATATTTTGTTATAACATTGTCTTGGGCTCTTATTGGCTATAAGAATATTTTCAGGCCATATACAAATTTTACTAGACTTAGGCGCAAGGCAACAAGCACTTAAACAAATAGGGTGATTAACCAGAATTATACCCTAATATTAGCAACTGTAATGAAATGAACCACAGAGGTCCAAATTCAGTATCATGATTCAGTCTGTCCTTGTACTCGTATAGGTACATATTTACATAAAAGCAAATACCTAGCTACAGAGACAGGATTATTTGCATTTGGATTGTAAATAGATCTTAATTAAGTCATAGTTTACATAATTGACACATTTATCAGCTAGTACAAATTTAACCTAGTGAGCAAAAGTAAAAGGCACTACAATTGACAAGAAAGAACTTTAGTGTTTCGGTACGTGTTCGGTACCTATCTGTTAAATTACAGAATTATATTTGCCACAATCCAAGCTCAGAATCAGATCTGAGAACATGTTAATGTGGATACTTGGAGCGCTTAGTGACTTCTAACAGTTAGTTAGCACAGTTATACCGGGAGCTCTCGGAGAGGTCCAGTGGTAAGATCCACATGTAAAATAAAAATAATATTTCATTATTATTATGTATACTAAATTTCTGCTCAGCACAGGTAATAATAATTGGATATGTACAAGTCAATACTAGAGACTTTTACTTTGTTTAACAATCTATATAAGATGTTAAATTAAACCTTAAGTTTTCCTAAAACCCTGTAAACTAACATTGTGGAATGCAATAAATGATTGAGTATTGAGTATTAAAATTCAGTTACCGGTGAGAAACATCTCTGTGCTTCTTGAAAAGTTTTATACTTTGGCAGATTTCTATTCTAGAGATCTTTTGTCTTGCATCTATAATGGTGGCTTATTCCCAATGCCGCGGAGGCTATATTCAAAAGTTGGGAGTTTCAAATCTTTCGTGATACCAAATATATTGGTTTACTTAGACACAGGCATTTATAAATAATAACAATAATAATGTGCTGTATTCCCAAGGCCCCGGAGGCTATATTCAAAAGTTGGGAGATAAAAATTTGTGTCTAACTTTATGCTCAACAAATTTGGGCTTATATGACCAGTTTGGTTATACCCAAAGATTTTTAGATTGCAGGCTATATTCAAAAGTTGGAAGATACAAAAGTATGTCTTACTTTTTGATGCAAAAGATATATATTATTCCCAACGCCGCGGAGGCTATGTTCGAAAGTTGGGAGAGTTAAAAAGTATGTCTTACTTTGTGACACAAAAGATATATATTATTCCCAAGGCCGCAGAGGCTATGTTCGAAAGTTCGGAGACTGAAAAGTGGCATACATTTGTAATACTAATCATATTTGTTTAGTTAGATTTATAGGCATTAATAAATAAAATAAAAAACCCAAGGCAGCGGAGGCTATGTTCAAAAGTTGGGCGAATCAAAATTCTGCCAACCTTGTGATACTAAACATACTTCAACACAAGCAATTTAGCCCAAAGTTTTGTATTATTCCCAGGGCCACGGAGCCTATTCAAAAGTTGGGAAATCCCAAAATGTTACTACATTTTAGCTATTGCGTTCTAGTCTTAATTTTGGTGATTCCTAAGGCCACGGAGGCCGTAGAAGTGTGAATATAAAATAAAAAATACTCTCTAGTACCTATTTTATTGCCTCACAGGCTTATTTGATAAAACGCTCTAAGCCCAAGATGATGTGTCTCTACTAGAGCCATAGAGACTAAATTTCAATAGATGGATAATTGATCAGACAAACAAATGTACTGATTAGCCCAGCCGAACTCTTGACTAGACTTACGCCCATGGCTAAGGAAACTATATTTATAAGTTGGGATATCAACAAAAAAAAAAAAAAAGCGGAGCTTTCATTGCGTCTACTTGGACAACTACACAATTCTACCTGCAAATGAAGGTTGATTCATGTGTACTACAGTTTGACATGAACTAAGGGCAAGGAAGCCAGACAGAAGAAAACTTTGTGAAAAGGCTGGAGGTATCAAGTCTACACTGTTGGTTTATTTGGTAAATTTATTGAAGTCAAGTAATACTATAAGAAATATGAGTGGAAAACTAAATTATGAACATTGAGATATAAAAATATATTTATTTATTTTATTTTTGGAGTGTCATAAATATGACAGTGGAGTGTCAAAAATGCTATTTAGCATAGCTCTCATGATTGCAAGGTGAATTATCAGATCACCACTAATCTTGTTAAGGCAAATGGTAAAGGAATCAAATATGGGAGCAACACTATGCAGCATAAGATTAGCAGCAGCCTGGAAGGACTGGCTAGAAAGTAGACCTATAGATCTTGTCTCTAGAATTTCCCTAGAGAAATTGGAGATATTTCCAAACTTTCAGTAAACATTCCCTATTATCATTCAGTTGAAAGACAGGACAAGGTACAAAGTACAGATCTGTTGCATAATCATTTTACAAATGTTTAATTTTCATATGGTCAGAAACTTGCATTATTTTATGTGAGTCATAAGCCAATCATGAGCTCAGTCATGATTATTTTCCATTTTTATAAAAAAAAAAAGAGATTTAAACATATTTTATTGTATATAGTTCTTAGATGACTGATTTCATAAATAATATATTTAGATTCCGCTCTAAATATGAAGTACCTATCTGTTAGTTACCTTATGTTTACTTTATTTTCTCAAGAGTGAAGTAGATACTTTTATAGAATTATAATGCTTCATTATTTAATAATTAATCTTATCACACAGCGTTAATGGCACTTCGATCGCCAGCAGATAACAAACACGTCTTCTCATTTAAGCCATGCTGTGTGTATGACGAAGGAATATAATAGAGATGTTTTGCATTACAACAAAACATATATTATATTTTGAAGTCATACACACAGCATGGCAGCAAGGCTCTTGCTGGCGAAGACAGTGACTGACACGGAGCCAGTGCTGCCAACCAAAGCAGCACCAGCGAAGCGACAAGGGAATTGGCGCCTTCTGTCGATCGAATTAAGGCTTACAATCGGGTAAATCTGCCCGATTTCAGGTATGTTGCCATACGTATCACGTAAATAAACTTGACGCACTCTCATTTAAGCCATGCTGTGTGTATGACTTCAAAATATAATATATGTTTTGTTGTAATGCAAAACATCTCTATTTTCTTCACTGACACTGACACAAAGAGTATTGTAATATAGAGGAGATATGTTCGTAATTAGAAAAACCGTACTTATAGCGTTTTGCAAGAGGTTATTATTTCAAGGGTCGATGTGATTCGATAAGACATTACATGTCATAACTGAAGTCTTGACATTCAACACTATCAAACTAAAGTTTCGACCTTATTGCATTATGAATGTTTTAACAACATTTAATGGAAATGGGTCCCAAATTAAAGCTCGTGACTACGGTACACTGCCGATCAATATACAACTTATGATTTATGTGAAGTTTATCGATTGCTCTATTTTAAGAAAGTGATTGATGATACGGTTTGTGTATAGTGACCTCAATGGTGTACCGCATCTTTTCCTTAACCGACTTCAAAAAAATAGGACGTTCTCAATTCATCGGAATCTTTTGTCTTTTCCGTGTCCCCGATTACTCGAAGACGCATTTACTGATTTGAATAATTCTTTTTTTCTTTGAAAGGTTCCCAGGTGGTCCCATGGTCATCAACTCAGGATCTGACGATGGGATCATGGGGAAATCGAAGGAAAGTTGGCTAGAATGGTTAGTAACTAATAGTACCACTTAAGTGATTTGGTGTTATACTGTAAACTTCTGTGTGATTGAATAAATTATCTTATCTTAATTTATGTATAATTATATTTTAATTTCTGTTATGGGGCTTCTACTGGTAGACGGGCTATACTTTTCCGGAAACGTGTGGCAAGCTACTATGAGCGTCTCGTTCTAGCATGGAAGTAAGAGCAAGGCGCCGATAGTTGCCGGCCACACATTTCCGGAAAAGTATAGAAGCCCCATTAAATATCAGTGGGCGGTCCATCCGGTTTCCGGGCCGAATATCTTTCCGGCCCACGATCCGGTCCAGGCACTTCTCAAGCAATTTTTGTGTTTTAATTCGAGTCTAAAAGACAGTCTCGCAAGTCGTACAGTTAACGGAGCCACTAAGTATACCTAAAGGGTCGAACACACAGCACCGTCGCGGGCGCACGGCGCGATATTTCCCTACAAACCGCTAGCGCGGTCCAACAGGCTGCGCCCCGTCGGCGATGCGCCCCGCTTATGTCGCGCCCCGCTTCTGTCGCGCCCCGCCGCGACGGTCGCGCCGCGCTACCGCCAGGTTATTCATTATACTCTATGGTCAGTGTGACGCCAGACACCGCAGCGCGCGGTCCATATGTAGTGCTGGCGGGTTGATGGCGCGAAGCCAGCGCGATGCGCGCGTGCTCTGTGTGACCGGCCGTCCCGCGCTCGTCAAGCGCCGCTACCGCCCCGCTGGCAGTCTGTTCGACCCTTTATACTCGTATTCGTTAGAGAGTATCGCAGCAGGTACCGTAAGTCAGACAAATCAGAGATCCGTCGATCGAAAGTCCTTCACCGGCTCACCGCCTGCCTGCGTCATCTCGCCGGGCATCAACTGTTGACAGTGCCGTTATGGGGTATACATATTATGTGATTTTATCCCAATTTGTCAGTACAACATGTCGAAGTCATAATTGGGTGTAGCATACAGATGTAACAATCCGACCACAAGTGCATGCAATTTCTCAGTAATGCGCTATCCACATTATGTGATTAAACCCCAATTTGTCAGTATAAGTCGAAGTCAGAATTGGGTGTAGCGTACACACCTACAATAACAACTGCAACTACAATTTCATTCAGTGTGGCCAGTTAACAGAGGGAAAGCGAAAATTGGCGCATTCAAACGGTCCTGCGAAGCGGACTGCAAGATTGTTACTAACCAATGAGATAGGGCAAGACAGCACGTCTAACACACAGCCGCGACATACTCTCGATTTCTCTCGCATGTCCTAATAAGAGAGAGACGGATAGTGCGAGAAAAATTGAGAGAGCTCGCGCGCCGTCGCGTAATAGCCATGCAGCACACAAAAATCGAGAGTATGTCACGGCCACCTCATGATCGACGTACTGTCTCGCCCTATCTCATCGATTAGTAACAATCTTGCAGTCCGCTTCGCAGGACCGTTTGAATGCGGCAATTTTCGCTTTCTTACTGTTAAATGGCCACACTGAATGAAATTGCAGTTGCAAAACACCGGTTTAAAAAAAATTACAGTGTAAAATATTAATACAATGTTCTTTAGCATATATTTTTAAATTATCGTTTAAATTTATTTGTATGAAATTTGTGAGAAAAAAAAACTTGGCAGATCATGCAAATTCCATGGTTCAAATTGTGATTTTCATGCAATTAGTCCGTACAACTCGTTTGACGGTTGGAACATGCATCCACACTATAGCAATTAGTCAGATTCTGATGAATTGGGGCTGACAAATCACTTAATGTGGATGGCCCATAACTCGTTTGACAGTTGGATAGAATAGAATAGAATCTTTATGGCTCTCATGTAGACATTACATCAGGTCTTAAATATCTTACAGTCTATAGTACAACATGACACCCTGTAAGGGTATTGCAAATCCTTCGTCTTAAACGTAGGTACACATAAGGAAATTAAACTAATATTTACACGTCTAGGATATCATTTGCCAAGCATATCTATGGTATCTATTTACAGAGTCAGAAGCAGCGCAACATGCCTCCACACGATAGCAATTAGTCAGCTTCTGATGAATTGGGGCTGACAAATCATGACATGTATACACCCCATTAGATCCTTACCGTTTGACGACGCCCTCCTTTATCTTGGCGGTGAGCGCGGCGCCCACCTCCTGTTCGTTCTCGTAGCAGTGCGCGCAGTCGATGTGCCGGTAGCCGGCGTCGATCGCGTCCTTCACCGCCTGCGTCACTTCGCCAGGCTTCGACTGTCGAGAAAACAACGAAACAAATAGGATCACATTAGGTACCTAGGTAGCTGTAAAGCTAAATAAAGTTTTCATTTCTTTTCTATTTGCAGTAAACAAGCTGCTTCCTATAAAAGTTCTAGAAACGAGGTCACAGTTTCACTATTTTTGCAATATGTTAACATCTTTGTAATATACAATTTATACAAATACGACATACTTAGTCTCTGCTATAAAGTACAGCAGATTACGGCAAATAATCCATATTAGATGCTGCCGCTTCTTTACTACTGACATGGTCGGCGGTCAAACTATACGGAGTCTGTTTCATAGCATAGCAACGCGCAACGTTGTTGCTATCTCTTATTATTTTTAGTCTAGTCTGTGCTGTTGTCAGTGTCAAGCTATTTCACTGTTTACGTATTTGTACAACTATTATTCTTTCCAAATTTATAGTGTGCAGTAAACCCGGCTCGTAAGTAGAATATAATTATTTATCATATGGCCTTTAGTAATTGAATCCAATATAAAAACTTAACGAACAAAAATTGGCCCGATACGATAGGTATCTCTTATCATGCGAAGTTGGTCTGCCCAAGTTGAATAGCAACTACTGTTTACAATACACGAATACATTTAAATTTAACCTTTATGGCCCCAACGGTATTATCTATGATTCCGCCAACATCAAGGCTAAGAACAACTCGTGTATTATTGCTGAAAATTTTACCGGTAACTTCCGATTGCCAAGTTTACTTGATAAATGATGATCTAAAGAAGCAAAGGACAATCTAAAACAAAAGAAGTGTAATAGGATATCATCATTCTGTACTAACTTCGTTCTATTTTATAATTGTTGATATTGAATTATAGATAGTATGTACAAAGTATATAGAGCGACAACACTTTCGGTGAAATAGGTGCTTTGGCCTGTTCTGCAAATCGCCATACAATTAAATAAATAAATATCTATGCGGAAACTATCCAACCAGTCTTTCTAAATTCTGATTAGGGAATTAAATTATATTTTTATTAGTATTTATCTTATTAGAAGCGGTTAAAAATAAGAATAACTAACACCAGTGGACCTCATAGTTGTCTTATAATTAATTGAAATAAATAAATAAAAAACTAAACGACTTTCCCTATTTTATACATAACCTTAAATTTTCATTGTGTTCAATAATAATCCTACTAATATTATGAATGCGAAAGTTTGGATGTTTAGATGTCTGTTTGTTACTCAATCACGTTCAACGGCTCAACCGATTTGGATGAAATTTTGAACGAAGATAATTCATAGCCTGGATTAAAATATGGGATACTTTAATCCCGGGTTGACGCAGACGAAGACAAAGATAGTAAAACATAAATCATTAAAATCATAAAATAATATAATTGAATTGTAATTTCTTACACACTTCTAATAGTGGGTTTATTGTTTCTTCAGTTTTTTATCTACCAGCTATTCAATTATGCTGGTTATGTGAATGGCCTTAATTAGCAATCATCGGAAGGACAAGGTTTTTTGCGATCACTAGGAGTCAGTTTCTAATCAGCTAGCCATACTGTAGTTACTGTAGAAGAAGCTACAAAAAAAAACGAGAATTTATCCTTTCAGTTCACTAACTCACTAAGTGGCAAACAAGCACACTAAGACAGCAAACGATAAAACCATAGAATGCGAGCTCAACCGCTCAGCATGTTCAAACTAAACTGCCTGGCATTGTTTTGACACCGCCCCCATGCCCGCATAATGGCGATGGCACGCATTCTGTGGGGCTAATTTGCAGACTTTAATAGTTTTTCGTTTGCTGTACTCACGCGGTTGCTACAGCGCTGACCCTAATTCAGATTTTCCTCTATTTTAGGTAGCATCAAACATGACTGCCTCTCTGGCAGACCTGATGCACCAGCTCAGCATAACCCAGTACTCCGTCGGCTCCAAACACTGGGTGAACGTCACACACATCACGGACCCTGGCAACTTTTACGTCCGCCCCACTGCCTACGGAGACTACTTGCCTAGTTTGAAACAATATCAAGGTGCAGTTGACCCCTTAAAGTTACAATTGGGCAGCACTGTTGTGTTCAAATCAAATACTAAAGACTATATTAGAGGCCAAATCCGGAACATCAGAACTGAGAATGAGACAGCGCTATATGACCTGTTCGCTCTAGACTACGGCTTCACTGAGCTATCTGTGCCTTTAGATAATTTAAAAAGGCCTCTAGAAGATTACCCAATGCCAGCTCTAGTTTTGCATTGCCAACTGGGAGACTGTCAGCCGAAAAGCAGCGAGTTTGATCAGGACGCGATAGAAGCTATGATATATTACGTAGGGAAAGAGAGAGCGAAAATGATAATACAAGGGAAGACGGGAGACAAATATATAGTGCAACTCGTCAATACGTGTCCAGAGGACATTGCGACGATGATGGCTCTGACCGAATACACTTATTATGGCTACGGAAACAATGTCATAAGCCGAATGCCATCCTACCACCAACCAAAGCTAACCTATTCATATAAACAAGTGAAAGTTGGTGATACACTCAATGTGAGAGTACAATCCGGAGACTCCCTTAAAAGTTTCTATGTATGCGAAATAGAAGATCACAAACAGCATATCATTGAGCAGGATAATTTGAAAGAATATTATTATAGAGAAAAGGATTTCTGTCCGGATAATTTAAAGTGTGGGAACGCTCTTGCCGTATTCTCCGACTGGTACTCAAGGTATGAGCGGGCGCTCATAACAGACGTCGTTATACCGGAAAAGAAAGCCATAGTCCAATTGGTGGACTTGGGCACGAAGACTGATGTTTACACGGATGCAACTAGGTTGAAGACCTTGTCCAGGGAATATTACTTCCTGAGGCCGGCAATGGCTATCTATTGCCAGGCGGACGAAAAACAGGTGTGGGACAATGATCTACACAGATTCCTGTATCCGGGACATGAGTTCGTGATAACTGTCGAAAAGGCTGGATACCGATTTGATTCTCCTAACATAGTTACTATTTCTAAGTCGGCTCAGAAATGATTTGATTCCCCTAACGTAACTATGTTCCTTAGGCCAGCAATGGCTATATATTGCCAGGAGCTACACAGATTCCTGTTTCGGGGACATGAATTCGTGATAACTGTTTGAAAGGTTGGATACCGATTTGATTCTCCTAACATAGTTACTATTTCTAAGGCGGCTCAGAAATGATTTGATTCTCCTAACGTTACTATGTTCCTTAGGCCAGCAATGACTATTGCCAGGAGCTACACAGATTCCTGTATCGGGGACATGAATTCGTGATGTTCGAAAGGTTGGAAACCACTTGGATTCTCCTAACATATTTACTATTTCTAAGGCAGCTCAGAAATGAATAGTGATCTACTAATTGTTTATAATTGTTATTAATTACTAATTATCTTGGTCGATTTATTGTGGGTTGTGTATAAGTTTTGCCATTAAAGAATAGAATCCTAAATGGTGGTCACTCTCGCACTATAGTTATTCGCTTATAGTTGGTTCCAATTGAGATGCCGAAAAGTACATAAAACCAACCATTACCGTTACCTATTGTTTAATAGTTATCTTCAAGATTGTAAAACAACTGTGCGTAAACAGCATTAGCTACATAGCACATCGGTCAGTTTTTTGACGTCTCGTCATTATCTTCTTTCATATTTAGCAACAATAGAAGTTGTAAAATACCATGTCAAGTGCATTTTCGTCATTTTAACTGGATTAAACTATACTATAGTAAATTGATGATGCGGGTGGCACAGGGCCGGTCGTTGTGGCACTCTTTGGGTTCCTATGTCCAGCAGTGGGCGTCTTTCGACTGATATGATGATGATGTTGATTGATTGTAAATGGCGCCGTTTTAGATGGTATTCTATAGACGCGGCTTATGTCTAGGACACGGGAAGATTCGACACTGATTTAACTTTGTGTACGTCATATTGACTGGACGCATTGATGTTTTTTAACTATGACATTATAATATGACTTTATGTTATAAGTATGGGTACAGTGATAAAATGGCAGCCCGCGAGCGACAGAGTGAGATAGAGTATCCGTCTCTTTAAGGCGCCGTAGGTTAATGGTCTTCTCTCCCTCTCACTGATCATAAGCGTGAGGGAGATGGAAGTGCGTGCTCGGAAGCGCGGATATCATGTTTTTTATTTTATTTTTTTGTCCGTTTAAATAAATAAAAAAGTAATCACTGATTTCTCTCAAACATAATATTGCCGATTTCTGGAAGCCATTTTAATATTCTTAGCTTTTGTGTATAATTTGTTACGAATATTCTAAGTGTGTTTTAGACCCTTTTAGACCTATGTTCGTGATTTTTTTCTATCGAGCGATAATTGCTTAATCATGTTTCTAAACACTGATTTCCCTGCAGAAAAGCCTCAAGATTACTATTCGTATTTTTTGAAACCATATTATTATAAACAGACGCATTATATTGTTTCAAAAACTCTGTTCGCTTCACTTCGCTGAACCTACGGCGCCTTATAGATAAGATCAATCTTTTATTCAAGGATGTTACTATCAGTTTTGCATCTCGCGATTTTTCTCGCACTTTACCTCTCTTTCTAAGTGTTCTAATAATAGAGAGACGGATAGTGCGAAATATGACTATTGGTTTCATTCACTCTGTGACCCAAATGTAAAGTTATTCAACAGCATTAGCTCATAAAACTGTTAGCTTAACAGTGCCCTGACGCGAAATGTTAATTATTTATTTTTGACGTTTGGAGACCTTTTACAACTCCAATGCTGCTATATTTTTGTTTTAAATACAAATGTTTTGTCTGTGTGTGAGATCTTTTAAATCTTCATATTTAAATTGAATTTATTGTAACTTAACTAACTCTTGGCAAAATGTGTAAGTACTTTACTTACTGGGTTAAGTAATGTGTGTTTTATGTAATTTTGGAGACATGTTGTAGAGTCCTGGTGGCCTACTTGCAGAATAAATATTTGATTTTAATTTAATCAGGGTTAAAGCAAAGTTGAATTTTCCAGTGTTCCGAATCTATGACCCATCGTAGATTGTCCAAAAAACTAAGTTATTTATATTATACATTTTAATATGCCGTAAAACCAAACAGGTATAGTCCGCTACCCCGACTATGGTCCATTCGTTTCCATCAATACTGAGGGGCTACCGCGAAATGAAAACGAACTTCGTTCGAGTATCTCCCTCTTTGTCGCTCGAACTAGCAAATGCAACAGAGAGGGAGATAATCGAACGAAGATCGTTTTCACTTCGCGGTAGCCCCTCTGATTTTGTATTAATAATTCTACACGTTTTTTTAAAGAAGGAAAAAAATACATATTTATTGCCTTAGATAAAAAGTATCAATTAACACAGATTAAAAAGTAAAAAAAATAATGTAATTGTTTAAAAAAAACTAACAAAAACGAAGAAATTTATATGATTATAAATAATAATTGGTAAGGCAAAAGCAGCACTTTCAATGTAGGGAAGAGAAGAAGATTAAAATTCGTTTTATTATATTGTCTGTCTTTACCGTCACCCATGAAAATGGTCCCCTGACCCCGAATCATGGTCGGCCTTATCACGCGATAAGTGAAGATAGGAGCGTCGTCTCGTTCTATCGAACGGTGCCAGCTTGTGACGGACGCTCTATCTTGTCACTAATCGTGTGATAAGGCCGACCGTGATACGGGGTCTGAGCAAGTAATATGAGAATTAATTTGGAACTTGTGTGGTTTTACGTAAGTATCCATTGTTTTCAGAATGTGTGATAAAAAATCAATTTTTCTACCTAGAGGCATAAATGTGCTTGTCATCCTTATATGTATGAAATGATTATTTTGCGTAATAGAGTTACTTATATGTACCTATAAGTCCAAGTGCGTAATTTCCGCATTTTAGACGAATTAGGCTAGTCTAACAAAGTGTATTTGCATTTTGAGTTTCTATAGAGAAACTTTATTTTAGAGTTAAAAAATGGCAGGTTAAGCCAATGTTAACTAAAGTGACCCGTCTAACCTGTCGTTTTTGTGACGAAATGTATGCGATTGACATTGACTGTCTGTTTTGTTACTATAACTATCCGTATAAAGGCCAGAAATAAATGAAAATGTCCAACATTTTGTAGTTTTACTCGTTGAAGATCCGAATTAGGAAAACTACTAAATTGTTACACAAATACAAAAGTTGTCTCAATACAAAATATAATTGCAATCACCACAAATCAGCCTGGACATACGTCGTATAATAGGGTATACAGATTATAGGTACCATCAACTTTTCCCTCATACACTCTCTTTGTTAATCTTCTTTTAGGGGTTCTGCCTTTTCTCCGAATTTGTTATGTCCGAATTTCACTTGCCAACCAACTTTTCGCCGATGATTCACCTTGACAACTAACTTATGGCAATTTTTTGTATGACAACAGATTCATTTGGTAGAATTATTGATAAGTCGATTATTATAATGAATTAAAAGTTGTGGCATACCTATCATTTGGCAAATCTTTCAGTTGGACAAACAACTACTAGCCGAAACTCCCTTTTCTTACATAAGCCAACTTTTTACTACAAAGAACAAGACAGCATAACATAGTCAGACTTTTATTCAACGTGTTCTTATATAAGTTACAAGGAGAGAAGTGGGCATGGGGAGACGAAGTTACCCACATTGGGGGTACGGGGGCGAAGCCCCCGCATTAAAAAATAACATACAATCGTTACAGTGATGTTATTTGTAGGTTAGGTTAGGGTTAGCTTGTGTGCCTCAGAGCGAAAATAGGCACCCCGCGTAGCGGGGTGACGTCGACACGCTGGCGGTTAGGTAAGGTTTAGGTGAGGTTAGAATAATTGGCTGGTGTTTGTTTTAAAAAATAACACATGTACACCTACATTCATACATTCCACCAAGCAACAGTCCAAAAGTAATGATATAAACACTTATCTCCAATGATGCGATAATTCAGGTACCATCATTGTTAAAAAAACAAGTGAGCGGTTGCGCTTACTCACTTTGTAAATACGTTACATAGTTACTAAATAAAACATCTGGTAAGTGTTATACCACGAAATGTATATAAGTCAAACTGACCCATTCTGCTACTCGAAAGGTGGCATTTTGAAAAGTGACTTTATGAAAAAAAGTCCAAGCATACAGTTGGTAACCGTGAGGTTGGGAAATAAAACTAAACCCTTTGATAAGTTGACACTTAATCATTCGGCGAAATTACATTATGCGAAAAATTGGTTGCGATGCGATATTCGTACCTACATAAAATTTTCGGAGATGATTTAGAGAACCCTTCTTTCATTCATCCTCTCGACATGCCTATACCATCTTAGCTTGACCTTCTCAACTTTCTCCACACCCTTTACTTTCACTTCACATCTCTGTCTTTAATAAATAATAATAAATATTAGGGGACAATCTTACACAAATCGACCTAGTCCCAAACTAAGCAAAGCTTGTACTATGGGTACTAGACGACGATAAACACATACTTATATAGATAAATAAATACTTAAATACATAGAAAACATCCATGACTCATGTACAAATATTCGTGTTTATCACACAAATTAATGCCCTTACCGGGATTCGAACCCAGGACCTCTTGCTTCGTAGGCAGGGTCACTACCAACTAGGTTAAAGCGGTCGTCATACTTTGCAACGCTTTCATTTTTGCTGCTTACATGTGTAAGAAAATCGATAGAGCGACCTCACATTTCGTGTTGGTCCTATAAGTTGATTCTGAATACACGTTATAAGAGCGGAGGCCATATAGGTACTTTATATTCACAACTACTTATTCTGTGTTCACTTTATAGTTGTTTAAGTTGTTATTTCCTTTTATGCTCATACAAGATGTTTATTCTAATTTGTCTTTAAAAGGAAAACTATCACGGGTAAGTAGGCATAACTAGTTACCGAGTAAAAGACGACAAACTAAAATGTACTTACAAAGGCCAACTTTCGTACATATTTAGTCGACACAACCGCACCATTTAGTTGGCGCGCGCGTGTCGATTTAGCTAACAGACAGGCAACTACGAAACCTTACACTAACCGTGACCCGGCACGCACTTGGCCGATTAAAAAGTGTTATCATTGTCTTATTGAACGTTGTAGTACCTAGGTTCCCATGAATTCCTCATAACAATGGCCATTATGTGCCTAGCTGTTTAAATATTTAAATGAACATGCACAGCTACCGTCTACTCTATCGGAGATCAATAAAAAATCGCTTTCCTACTTTGCAGTACTTACCTGCGAATGATAAAATCAGAGCTATCCATAATATTATAATAATTGCGAAAGTGTGTCTGTCTGTCGGTCTGTCTTTCTTATTTTAAGAACATTGTGATATCTCCATACTTACATAATAATTTACTTTAAAAACAAAGTTTTAACCGACTTCAATTTAGTACCTACTACGCAAAGCCACGAGAACATTTCCACGTTTCTTTTCCAATTTACCACATGAACTGATTTCCTGCGTTGATTATTAGAGGAACAACACCCCATCGCTGTACCTATGTGGACCGATAATATTTGAGGACTTCCGTAAATTCCACAAGGATCACCTTAGGCACTTCATTAGTTGCTATTTCAACGGAAACTTATCAGAATCTGCGACTTACTTTTAAGTACATAATTCAGGAATACCATAAGCCATCTGTGGTCTTCATCATCAAATTTATGATTTCCGGGTGTAAATACACGAGTTAAATATAATAGAAAATAGCAAAATCACTACACGCGTGCCTAATAAAATTGAGGAGTTCCCTCAATTCCTCATGGATGCCATCATCCAACTGAATTTTTGAAGAAAATGGGACCCACCTGGAAGTATATACATGCGAACAAAAAATATTTTTTTCGAATCGGCTCATCAATGACGGAGTTCTGAGGTAACAAACATAGAAAAAAAAAAATACAGCCGAATTGAGAACCTCCTCGTTTTTTTAAGTCGGTTAAAAATGGACGCTGTAAGGCCACAGCAAAGAAGCTTATGACTAGGTTACATCTAGGTTGTAGGTACTAGCTGAATAGGTTCTACTAATTCTACCTTGAACTAGATTTATTATTAGGTACTAATTAATTTGGTAGACAGTTAGGAACTTCGCTTAAAGTTCATTGACATTAAAGTCAAACAAAAACTATTATATGCGTTTACAGAAATTGGAATAATAATGCGTGAAACAGAGTTTCACATCTTTTCACGGACACTTCATCAAGAAAATCTTGTAGTGTGTAAAAATTATTTTGTACTAAAAACTTAAATGATTTTTTGAATAGGTTAATTGGTTCTATGGATTTGATTACTTGTGGATTTTATATATTTTATTTCATTTTTTTTGTAATATGAACAGGCTATTCGAATTTGTACTGTTGCCCCAAAGCAGTATGCCATATCGGAATATAGAGTGGGCGTAGGCATAATAAGCGGATATGGAAGTTTTTAAATCTGTTTTCTTTTTTAATTCGTACAAGGCATATGTGAATCTGGATAGTTTTTGAGCTTATTTTCTGAATGTGGTCTTTCCAATTAATATTAGTTCCTAATCCTGGCAACGAGAAGGTGTCGATACATTACAAAAACAACTGAATTGAGAATCTCCTTTTTTTGAAGTCGGTTAAGCCGCAATCCCGTTATCTCTTTATTATATTTTACAATCAATCATTATAGTTAATAGTGCACCTATCCAATAAACACGACAGCTATCATTTTTATCAGTTGATTACATAGACTAGATAGATTCATTTTACGACGCTGTAAAATCGTAGATTTATGATAGGGATTTATCAACAAAATAAGCTTTTTTTAATTAACTACTTTCTATGTTATGTTTTAGAATACCTACTATGTTCCTTCTATGTACCTAAAGGTTGTCTGGAAGAGATCGCTTTTTAGCGATAAGACCTGTTGTCTACCATTGTTTATGTTCAATTTACCTCTATTTTTACTACGTCTGGTGAGCAATAAAGAATATTTCTAATGTATTGTATGTTCGACTATATTGCCTACATTGTGTATCCTCCCGAATTGACCCCTTTCTCAAAAGTTGGAAGGTTGTCTGAACGAGATCGCTTTTTAGAAGACCTCTGTTTATTACCATGATTTTCTATTAAATATGTACTATTTCTGCGCACTAATATCCTTCATACATAAGGTAACGGCGCCTATTACCGTGGTACGTGAGGTAGTTTTCAAATTATTATAAAAAATTAAGGGTTTGAAAGCTCCTTAACCCTTTACCGCATATTGATCCAAATTTGGAACACAAAGATATTCCGCCCGTATTTTGATTACAGCGCCATATTTTGCAGTGAGCGTGTAACAGGTCGATACTATGCATACTATGGAACGTAATCAGTGCTAGTGACAGCTTCTGCCTAGTCTGTGGTTCATTTGACATCGTGTTTCGCGCGACTTTCGGCCAGTTTGGTGGGTAGTCGTGATTGAGTTGTTTAAAATCAAAGTAATCTTCGAATTTTATTCGGAAGAAATTAAAATTATAGTGTCTCGCAGTAGAAAAATGGATACTAGGCAGTTTTACGGTAAAACGCGTAAGTGGTTTCATGTATTTTTGCATGTAAAACGTCGGCAAACTTTGTTCCTAAATTGGAACACCATGCGTTACAAGTTAGAAGGAGCGAAACTAATATGGAACATTATGCATTCGTGTACTTTTTATCACTTTTACAAATATGGAACTTCATGCATTTAGGCACATAACGCTGGTTATATTTTATTTTAATAAGTGTAATAGCCAAATTTTTGGAAGTAATATAATGAAATATTCGGGGTTTGTAGTCACTACTTTGGTAAATTTATACTGAAATTAAGATGTATGAATAACTTTCAGTATGTATGTTTGTTCATTTGTAATACTCTAAAGATCAAGCGCATGGGCAATTGTCTTTCTATTTCTATTTATTTTAATCTTTCGAGTATCACTAAATACATGTTAGGTTACATAGTTTTTTATGTTGATTAAAATGAGTGTTTATAGATCACATGAAAACTCGTCGATGAAATATTACGTCAATTCCGGAAGAAAGTGAAGATGAGGACTTGTCTGACGAAGAATATCAGTTGCCATCTCGAACTGTTGAAGATAGTGACGCTGACTTCCTAACAGACGATGATGAAGATGAAAACGAAGAAGCTACGCAACCTATAGAAGAAATATATTTAGAAGAAGAAGAAGAGAAGACTGGAGAAGTAGAAAAATTGAACCAAAGTAAAGCTAAAAAAGGGCCTTGGCAAAAAACGCAAAAGAAAAGTAAATTGGTTTGGACTGAAAAAATGATTGATTACGATAGCCAAAATGTTGCTTTTTTAGGTTGTGAGAATCTAACGGAGGAAATAATGGCATTGGAGACACCAATGAATTTTTTCAAGTATCTTTTTTCTACAGAGACATTAAATCTAATAGAAGAGGAAAGCAACTTATATGCAGAACAAATTCAGCCCGAAAAAGCCAATACGATTTCTAGAGATGATATACGCAAGTTTTTAGGCGTTATTATTTATATGTCTGTAGTTCAACTTCCGTCAACGCGGCATTACTGGAAAGAAGGAACATATGTCGAAAAGGTGGCATCGTCTTTAACTTGTAATAAATTTGAAGTGATAAAGAGGTTTTTGCACTTCTTTGACAAAACCAAAGAACTTAAAGCTGGTGACCCAAATTACGACAAGCTCCAAAAAATAAGACCGCTCATAGACATTTTAAGTAACCGCTTAGGAACAGTACCAAAAGAAGAATACTTGGCTGTGGATGAACAGATGATTCCCACGAAAGCAAAAACATCAGGTATGCGCCAGTATAATGCGAAGAAGCCACACAAATGGGGCTACTTAAATTATGTTTTGAGTGGAGCTTCAGGATTTAGCTACCGATTTGACTTATTTACAGGTAAACATAAAACTGATTTGCCCGAAGACTGCCCTGATCTAGGAGCATCGGGCAATGTAGTCACTAGATTAGTGGATACAGTACCAAAGAATTTAAACTACAAACTATTCATCGATAACTGGTACACCAGTCTTCCACTGATGGCACATTTACATAGCGTGGGGATTTTGCCGTTAGCGACAATTCAGTTGAACAGAGCCAAGGATATTAGTTTACCGAGCACAAAGGACCTCTTGAAACGTGGTAGAGGATACTGCATTGAAAAGTGTACCGAGGTAAATGGTGTGGAGCTCAGTGTGACCTCATGGGTAGATAATAAGGTGGTAAATTTGTGTTCTTCATATGTTGGCAAAGATCCAATGACAACCGTTAAAAGATACTCAAAACATGATAAAAAGAAAATAGATGTTCCTCGTCCGAAAGCAATTGAAATTTACAATAAATATATGGGTGGGGTTGATTTGTTGGACTCCATGTTGGGGTTCTATAGAATTCGTATAAGGAGCAAGAAATGGTACCATCGCATTTTTTTCCACCTGATAGATTTGACATGTGTAAACAGTTGGATATTATGACGTCGTCAAATGAAGCAAAAAAATGACCAGACTTATATGCCATTGTTAGATTTTAAGATGTATATAGCTGACGTTCTGATGCGGGAATCGTCCGCGGTTTTCACACCATCAACTAGAAAAAGAGGACGTCCTGTTTCTGATGTCGCAATAGAAAATATAAAAAAACCTAAAAGACGGCAACTGGAGATGCCTCCAAGAGAAGTCGTGCAGGATGGCGTAGGTCATTGGCCAATTTGGGCAAATGACAGGCAAAGATGTAAAAATTGTAGCCTAAAGTCGCATATATACTGCAGCAAATGCGTATGTTATTTTTGTTTAAACAAAGACCGAAACTGTTTCAAGGCTTTTCATTCCGCTTGATTTAATAAAGTTAATCATCCTATTAAATATTTTCTAAAACTGCATTTTTTTTTAATAACCAAAACTTTCATAACCATTATTGTATAGTGTTCCAAATTGGGCCATGATAATAAGAACGCCCCGCAAAACCGCTAATGCATGCTGATCCAAATTTGGAACTATTTGTTTTTTTTGTTATTTTATTGAATTTGGCCAGCGAAGATTTTTATAAATATTTTTTTTATGTTGAATTTATTGCATTTTATTACATATATTTAAATCAGAAGGATTATAAATTCCATGCGGTAAAGGGTTAACGCCCTGGATTTTTTTTATTGAAGTGTTTATTGAACTTTCAGAGTCGTAACTTTTTGAACCAATTTTAATTTATAATATTTGATAAAATAATTATTGAAACCACGAAAGGAGAATCTTCGATTACCGTGGTAATGGATGGTATGTGATTCTATTACCGCGAATTAAGCTTTTATTACCGAGGGTATAAAAAGCAGCAATTTTCTACCATCGGTAATATTAACCTGATACACAATTCGGCACCTAATTTTTATAAATAAAAAATTAAACATAAATCAAAAAAATTACGTCCACTGGTTAAAAGAATAACTACTAGGTACTTGCATACATAGCAGGTAAGCCTACCTTTTATTAAATCACTGTTACGTTACATTAAGTATGGATTCGGTATTTTGTATTCAAAGAATAATTAAATAAAGAACTCGAAAATACACTATACAGGGTATTATAAAAGACCTAGTAAGTACAATACTGAGCATTCTAATATACTAAACGTTTCCGGGTTCCAAATGTTTTAAGACTTTATTTAATTTACAAATTTTGCTCGGTTATTTCCGTCCACCACGAATGTTTAAATTTTATCAAATGAAACTTTACGAACGGAACCCTAGATGTGATTTATTTTAAGAGAAGACTAAAATGTCACTCGGTAATAGATACTTCTTTGTAACCTATTACCGATCCAAACAAATAAAGAATGGGTCGGTAAAAGATTCCCATAGTTACTATTACCGAGTGTTATGGGATCTTACCATCGGTAATAGACTTAATTTGGAATTTTATAAAATCCAATTCCGATCCATAAAAGCTTTAGGATACGATTGTATTTTCATTACAAATCAAAAATACACATGACAAGCTTGGTATAAAACCATAATCACATAACTGGTACGTAAATATAGTTTATTATTACAATATTTGAACGACATGACAAAATAAGGGTTTCCATAGAAACTGCAGATTCAGTACTAAAGTTTTGGTTAAAAATTAAGGTTTTGTTGAATACTTTCCATACCACGGAAATGGTTCTTTAATGGCGTCAATAGGTCAAGATTCGAATAACTGTAGGAGATTTTATAATCGATGACATATAAAACAGATAAAGCATAAAGAAGCAAATCGCCAACTTAACTATTACCGTGGTATGCCACGGTATTAGTTTACCCTACTAAAAATGGCGTCTATCACCGCTGTATTTCATATTTCATTTTAAATGCATTTCCAGGCCAAAAAATATGTTATGAGTACCCACAAGTCGTGCCGAAAACTATAAATAACCATTTAAAATCCATAACATTAGTTTAATTGTCATACATATTACGTGAAATAGTAAATAAGATTCGGGTATACTTACCAGTGACGCCACGCGTTTGTATGACACAACCTCTTCCTACGCCGCCGTCGCGGACACTGACGAATTGCGAGCTTGTTATTTAATTCACACACATTTGCGTAAACAGGACCGTTAGTCAACTAAATTAGGCTTCATTTGTGTAAAGAATGTTTTATTGTAAATCGAACGGTTTGCCTTTAAAATGCGTATTTTGAAATGCCGCGGTAATGGTAGCCGAAATTGATACCCCCGGTAATAGGCGCCGTTACCTTACATTCAAGCCTTTATTCCCAAAAGGGATAGGCAGAGCACATGAAACTTGTTCCAGCGCCACTTTTAGCATAAATGTGGCTATAAAGACCGACAAAATGTGATGTCCCAGCGATAGGTTGCTAACCCGTCGCCCACAACACACTTCAACCCTGCTCCCTTAGTCGAATTTAACGACACCCACGGGAAGAATGGGGGTGGTGAAATTCAAACCCGTTACTAATATCCTACTAATCCTACTAATATTATAAATGCGAATGTTTGAAAGTACGCCTCAACATTTGGACGAAATATTGCACGAAGATTGTTTATATTTATAGCCAGGATTAAAATATAAGATAGTTTTTATCACGGGTCGACGCAGACGAAGTCGCGGGTGGAAGTTAGTAAAGAATATGTATTGCCGAAAGACTTTGAAGTGTAGTTTCAATGTTTTACAACTTGCGCGGGCCCGCACCCGACCCGCAACCGCGACCGGTGTGTGGAGGCCTTATAAGTTATTTGCGGAAGTTAATCGCGAAACGTCTGGCTGACGAAGTGCCTGGTGGCCGAAGAGCTGGCGGCTTTCTCGCGCTACGCATCAGCATTGCAATCCAGAGAGGAAATGCCGCCAGCATCCTCCGTACAATCCCTCGAGGGCCTTTTTAGGGTTCCGTAGTCAACAAGGAACCCTTGTATTATAGTTTCGCCATGCCCGTCTGTCCGTCCGTCTTCTGCTTAGCTCAGTCACCATAACTACTAGAAAACTGTAGTTCGGCATGGGTATATAAATGAATCACGCCGACAAAACAGAAGGAATAAAATCATGAGAAAAACATTTTTTTTGGGTACCTCTCCCCTACACAGAAAGTGCATGGGGATGTAATTTTTTTTCTCATTAATCCCATAGTGTGGGGTATCGTTGGATAGCTTGTTCAAAAATATTATGGGTTTCTTAAACGATTTTTCAAATTCGTGATTCGTTTGCGAGATATTGGGCTTTGAAGCCCAAATTTTTGTTCGAGTCATAAATCACGAACATAGCTCTAAAAGGGTCTAAAATACACTTAAAATATTCGTTACAAGTAAATTATGCACAAAAGCTAAAAATATTAAAATGGCTTCTAAAAATCGGCAATATCATGTTTGAGAGAGCTCAGTGTTTACTATTTATTTATTTAAACGGCCAAAAAATTAAAATTAAAAAATATATGATTTCTGCGCTTCCGAGCACGCACTTCCATCTCGCTCACGATTATGCTCAGTGAGAGGGAGAGAAGACCATGAACCTACGGCGTTTTAAGTTTTATAGCTGAAATAAATGAATAAATAAATAAATCAATAAATATGCGCCAGACCGCCGTAGTCGCTTTCCGCTACATATTTCCGTTATAATTTTGGAATTGGAATGAATACGCCGTCAAGGTGTCGATGTACCCAACTAAAGGAGACAGGCAACTACGGAACCCTACACTGTGCGTGGCCACAAACTTAGTTTTAATTGAATTTACTTCGTTAGTTAATGCTAATGAATTATCAGTTGTATGCAAAATTGTTTTATCACCGAATATATACTTAATAGTACTACGTACAGAAGGTTATCTGCAAAGAGAATATAAACACTATTCTCTGTTATCAATTTTTAACACTACAATCGTTGTTCCTGCTCCACCCGCATCCAGCGGACTCCCGCGACCTTTACCAGGTCATCAGTCCAGTCAGACACTCTTTGGGCAGGCCTACGTGCAGTGGACGTCTTTCGGCTGCTGATGAACCGTAGTTACTCCTAATTATAACAGACTTTAAAAAAGGTGGAGGTTCTCAATTCTATATACCTACCTTTTTTTATCATGTTTTTTTTGTCAATGTTTCTTACCTCAGAACTCCGTCATTTATGACTCGATTCGTACATTTATTTTCTCGTAAGTATATGCTTCCAGGTTAGGCCCATTTTTTTCAAAAATCCAGTTCGATTGATGGGATCCATGAGGAATTGAGGGAACCTCAAATATATTAGGCACGCGTGTAGCGATTTTGGTATTTTCTATTATAACTCGACTCGTGTATAAATTTACACCCGGAAATCCTAAATTTGCTGGAGTGGAAATGATGGTGAAGACCACAGATGAATTATGGAATTCCTCAATAATTATGAGGGTACCTTAAAGTGCAAAAGTACGTCACAGATTCTGATAAGATTCCGTTGAAATAGGAACTAATGAAGTGCCATTGGTGATGATTTTGGGGAATCGATGGAAGTCCTCAAATATTATCGGCCCACATACAGCGATTTGGTTTTTTTCTATAGTAATCAACGCATTTGCTATCGGAAATCAGTTCATGTGGTAAATAGTAAATAAAAAATAGGAAATGTTCTCGTGGCTTGGCGGAGTACTAAATCGAAGTCGGTTAAAACTTTGCTTTTAAAGTAAATTATTATTACAAGCTTTATATTAACTGGACCTGGTCGTATCTATTTCAAATCCGTACTAATATTATAAGTGCGAAAGTGTGTCTGTCTGTCTGTATGTTACCTCTTCACGCTTAAACCGCTGAACCGATTTAGATGAAATTTGGTATCAAATATGAGTGAGTTCCGGGGAAGGACAAAGGTTAGTTTTTATATCCGAAATCATCACAAGGGGGTGAAATGGGGGGGTGAAAGTTTGTATGGAGCTGCGATATAAACGAGTTCCACGCGGATGGAGTCGCGGGCACAAGCTAGTTTAAAGTTTTTTTTTTTTAATAGTATTGTAAGTTGTCTGTCAAAATTTGCAATCCATATTTCAGTTACTTACCGTTATCCTATTGAGCTGGAATTTTGGGTATTAGTATAGTTTGGATGACAATTCAATATCATGGTACCATCGACCTGAGCTGATGATGGAGACAGAAGTTGGCCATGGGAATTCAGTACATAATTGACGTAGCCCCGTTGAGTTTGTGCTCGTTAGAATCGTCTCAATGAGCAGTTGATGATGGTATACAGAGTCGGCAATAAAAGCTTGTTCCGAGAATGATTTCTTTGTCGTAAACTTCTTTATTAGCTAATAATGAAACTAACTATACCATCTTCGTCTGTAGCCCCCGACCGGACCCGAACCTGCGATCCCACTAATATTCTTGTAATATAAATTTGAAGTCGGTTTGTGACAACACTATTTTGTTGGTACAGCACTATTATATAAAAAAAGTAAAGCTGTCATCTTAACTCTCGCTTGAATAAAATGGCGTGTTCTAAAACAATTCTTTTATTACATTAAAGTTATCAGGTTATGGGCCCAGTCCACCAGATCCAAAAAGTATAAACAATCTTGTAATTAGAAACGTTCAGTACGTAGTATACGCGGTTCCGTGAATTATCAACGAAAATCGGCAACCGGCTTTTCTTTGCACAAGAAACCGGCTTTTGTTTCTTTTGTGGATTTTGTTCTTCACCAGCACAATGTCTTCAAACAATAAAATAACGGTGTTCTAATTCAAAAACAATTCTTTTATTACAATTAAAGTTATCAAATATTGAGTGCTTTTAACCACTAAGCTACGAGGACACTGTCTGAACATCGCGTATCATAATCATCATCATCATATCAGCCGAAAGACGTCCACTGCTGGACATAGGCCTCCCCCAAAGAGTGCCAAAGTGACCGATCCCGCGCCACCGCGACATCGCGTGTGATTCATCTTTATTCCTGCTACGAATAACGACCTCTCGTACATGTGTTTTATTTTTCCATTATATTCTTTCTCTCTGTATCATATCGTTCAAAATATGATCGGGGTAACTTCCACGTTAAAAATAACACGATTGAAAATATTTAAATAAATAATTTGATTCGTTAAGAAAGTATGAAACTAACCTTCCATGTCCCAAGCCCAAGGATGGGGCAGGTCTTGCCATTATTGAAGGTCACAGTCGGCACGGCCATGGTCAGGAATTGAAGGTATGCCTAGTCTATTTTATTAGATGGTTTCGTCTCGAACACGCGACACAAACTGACCGGCGCGCGGGTGTATTTATAAAGAGGTTATGGTAAGGCTCGGGTTTCCTTAGGTCGATTTTATCATTTTTACCGCGCGCCGAGCGAGCACGCGTTTTTAATACCGTTTTAACTGTTGGTACATTTTTTAAACCAGTGGCTATGACAGCTGTACTGACAAGAGAACTATAAGACAGACATACTAACACGTGTAAAGAGACGTATTTAATCTATGATACAGTACCTAAATAAATCTCAATACATATACTACATACAAATAAGTAGTATCCAATAAAAAGTCATTGGAGAGCCACAACTTTTTCAGCTTTTCCTTGAGCAATGCCACAGACTGGGATTGTCTAAAGACTGTCTAAAAAAATAATATATTTATAAGTATAGATTAGAATTGATAAGTCGGTTACCTACTAGGAGAGTACTCAGCCAAAATATTGGTCTACCAATTTCGACTCAAAATTTGTACATGAATGTTACTTATAATTCATTTATTATTTGCAAACCATGGTATTACAAGATATAACAAGGGTAGTATATAGACGACAGCATGGACCCCGTTAGGGCAAAGCAAACTATAGATGAGATAACCATAGAATAAAAATATTAAATAAGTACTAACATTTCCTTAACAATGTCCATTGCCTAGGCACTTATCATTCAAAAGTAGAAGACCAAGTTCTTGGCTAACTGTATATTATAATTATAATCAACAATCTGTGAATACAGTTAGGCGAATTTAAATGTAAAACTATGGTTATTTTAAGTTTTTTGGAATAATACTCAAGTGGTTTTATACCAAAATAAAGTCTGTCGCAGCAGTGAAACCGTACCCTAACCTCGCACGTAACTGACGTAACTATGGAATTATTCGAATTATCAGTTCCCGCTCAAGGTGACGGCGGAGTCAAGGGAAAACAGCTCTTAAATAGCGCCCGTACATAAGGACTTCAGCACTTGTTTACAATGAAGTCAATGAATCTATGATGGTTACTAGGAACATCATCTAAATTTGAGCTTTATAAAGTTGATCATAAGATTTAATTTCAAATGACTCTATATCGAAATTTTAAGTTCGATCTCAATTCTTGATCCTCTGAGTTACTCTCCCACGCTCGTACTTTATAGATTTAGTGTTGTTTCAAAAGTAACCTTATTTTGTAGGGTTTAAAGCTCTTTTTGGAATATTTCCGAGTGATAAAGCTTGTAAGATTTTTATTGGTGTTCTAGTGTGGAAACATTTTGAGTATTGGTGTTCCATGATCCATGAGTTTATATAACAGTGAGTCAAAAGGTAATAAGCAAACCTGTGATAACTCGGGGCACATTCTAGGGATTTGATATCGATAAAAAAGATGTCGATAGGTAGGTATATAATAATATCCGCCAGCATCCTCGGTATGTACAATGCCTCGAGGGCCTTTTTTAGATTTAATTTAATTTAGTTACTGTTATAGTTATCATCTTGTATATACTTTAGAAAATAAATCATTTAAAAGTTAAGTAGGTACATTAGCAATAATAGCATATTTTTCAATTCAATTCAAATAATTTATTTGTAAAAAACAGACAGTATATAAAGACGGTAGGGTACTAAAAAACTTTTGCCACAAGGCATACAAAATTCACCAAATTTAATATTACGACTTCAGTATCTAAAAGGTAATATTAAGTATAATACATTCTAATTCCAAATTGTATACGTTAAAAACTTGAAAATGTCTAATTAATTGGTAAAAAAATAAAACATTCATACGCCTATGTCTATATGAGTATTATCATGAATGTCAACTAAATACGCTTTAAACGAATAGTACGCTTTTTTGACAAATAACTGTATAGGTACTCGTAGCTCTGTTTTGGATTTAATTACATCCTCTATATATGTAGTATTGGCTTTGCTGGGAAAATTATTAAAAAATCTGGGTGCCATACCAATTACACTTTTTACGAGTAAGTTGATTTTCATCGGTCTGGTGTTCTATTTTACCTCGTTGACGTGCACTATTAAAACTACGGAATTGGACTTCATAAATATATAGGCACGGAAATGTCAGTATTTGTTTGTGGTTTACATGAGTCTGTTGGTTGAATACCTCACACAGGTCTTTAGACATTTTTTGTCATTTATGTACCAGTTCTCTTTCCGATGAGTTCCCCCAAAATATAATTCCATATTTCAATGTTGACATGACATATGCGTGATATGCCATAAATACTGTTGATGTGTTAACTACATTTTCTAAGATTATACAAAAGCATATGAAAATTTATTTAATTTATTATATATGCTACGGTAACCTAGCGGTTCAGGCATGCGGCTGTCAAGCGGCGGTCGAGGGTTCGAATCCCGGCTCGTACCAATGAGTTTTTCTAAAACTTATGTACGCAATATCATTTCATATTTACCGTTAGCTTTTCGGTGAAGGAAAAACATCGTGAGGAAACCTGCATACATCCACGAAGAAATTCAAAGGTGTATGTGAAGTCCCCAACCCGCACCGGGCAAGCGTGGGGACTACTGCCTGTTCCTTCTCATCCATGAGAGGAGGCCTGTGCCCGGAGGGACGTATATAGGCTGATTTATATTACATTTTATTATTTGTATACTGATTTAGTTTGATTTATCCATTGTCAGCAATTCAGCATATACTATCTAACTAAATTTAATCTAAAAAAAAATATGTCAGTTTCCTCAATGTCTTTTCCATTGTTTGTCACAGTCAGAGTTGGAAATTTGTTAATTCTCTGTGCAATAGTTATTTACGATACAAGTGCCGAAAATAGTAAGTTCGCAACGAGTGGTGATAAATTAAAACACGACCGAAGGGAGTGTTTTAAATCGACACGAGTTGCGAATTACCTATTCGCACGTGTATTGTACAACGTTTTACTATACATATGGCTCTTTAAAGTTTCGACATATGCACGGAAAGTGCTCTTTTCCGCACTAGTGCGGGAAAGTAGCACCATATGTACTGTAAAATTAATTATATTTGTCTTGGATAAGTTAATTTTTAAATTACGGTTGCTTAATTCTACTCTAAATCGATTACTACCCTAAGTGTCTTTTTTACTTGACTCGTAGGTATTTACAACTGTTTGATGTTGATGTTGTGAAGGGACGCCTGGCCGGAAGCAGGCGGGCAGTCGATCGCTCGTTGCGTTCATTCAGCCCCATTCCCTAAGGTTGGAGCTTAGGGTTACTGTCCCGGCAGCGGTCCCACATTACAATCTTCCATTCTTCTTGTGTTCCTGCAGAACAGAAGGCCATCTTTAAGGTTGACATCCCTCAATTCCCTCTCCTCTGTTTACAACTACCGTGCTGTCATCAGCAAAGAGCACCATAGGATGGTCGACGGCGCGCGGGAGGTCATTTATATATATAAGGAACGACAATGGGCCCAAAAAGTATTTGTGTAATTTGTCTCGTGTTACTTATAGCCTAGGAAAATTACGGTTTCTTTGTAAATAATTCAATATTAAGCTAGTTTTTTTATACGGTTTTTATAGGTGATTTTAAGAACCTATATTTTAAAATCTGCTGTTTATGCAAACAGGGTCGTTTTTTCGAAAGTTATTTATTATTCATGACCTATTCGCCGATTTTTGAGAAAACCGGTATCAAGGCTCATCTCCTAGCGTTATTCCCGGTAATGCGGCGCCCTTAAATGAGCCCGTTGTCCGCTTTGACACCTCATCCCAAGATTTGGCATAGGCACTAGTTTTACGAAAGCGAATGCCATCTAACTTTCCAACCCAGAGGGAAAACTGGACCTTATTGGGATTAGACCGGTTTCTTCACGATGTTTTCTTTCAAATTTTTAATCAAAGTAAGAATTGAAAAATGTAATGCTCCGAGCTGGATTCGAACCGGCGACCACAGGCATTCATGGCCCGTCGCTACTAACCAACTGAGCTATCGGAATAATCCGGTTTAAAAAAAACACGTTTTCTTTCACCGAAAAGCTAACGGTAAATATACCGTAAGTTCCGAAAAACTCATTGGTACGAGCCGGGATTCGAACACACGCGTCAACCGCTTGACAGCCGCATGCCTGAACCACTAGGCTACCGTAGCTCTACCGGTGAAAACCGGTATTAAGGCTACTGGGCGATAAATATAACCCTTGTCACCTTTCTTATAGAGTGGTTTAATTATGGATGTTTTAAATTCTTCCGGAAATTTACTCTTTTCAATACGAAGGTTAATAATGTAGGTAAGAGGAGATGATATATGGTGGGCTACAGCTTTAACAATCTTTGCTGCTATTCCATCGATACCTACACTATTCGTATTTTCCAATGACTGAATAATTGATGAATGTCATTAGAACAAGTCGGAATCATAAATAATGAATTATATGAATGGTGTCAGGTGTCATATTTATGTCTAGAATTATGATTATTATTCTATTCATTTATTTTTTGTCTTGGCTAGGTTTTTACAGTAATTATATCAGAAGTAAAATATGAAAAATTCATACATAAAATCATTATAAAAACCTAACCTAGGGCCGTAGACAAGGTTACAATCGACAAGCGCTAACGCCAATAGAAAATAATAAAATGTATGGGAATGACAGATGCCGACGAAACGCTTTTCGTTGACACCTGTCATTCATATTAAAACGGTTGTAGCTTCGTAATTCTTTGAGATATCTGAGGGGCTACTACGAACTTCGTCGTGCAAGATATTCGAACGAAGTTCGTTTTCATTTCCCCGTAGCCCCTCTGAATGGGATCTTTCTTTTAGAGTACCTACTTAATAATAATTTTCTAATCTACACCCGTATTTGAAATCAAAGATTTCGTTGGGGTCATCTGTCATGTACACTTTTCAAAAAAATTATACTTGTAGACATTCCATAAACATCTTTATGTATAGTTATAGAGTTTGTAGTCTCTTTTCATGATATAGGTACCAATCAGATAGTTTACTTAGCTTAGCTTAGTTTGCGTAGCTAACAAGCCAGCACCGGTTTCATATATTTTTATATATCCGCCCCAGTCTAAGTTGGCTCAGTTCGGGTTGCACAGGGCGGTTCCATAACGCTTCGGGAGCTCAAATACCGCGAGCCATCCGGTTGCCTTTCCGACACCGAAACTACGCTTCATTGTTTTAACTAAGATAGTAGATCCTCTGTAGATATCTATATTATAATCTAATATTCGTCTTACCTGTCTGTACGCGCCTTATGCCAACTCTTGAAAAGAGTTTGAATGCGAACTGGCATCCATGCTGACACTAACGACGCTGTCATGAACTGTCAGTCTCACACCAACATCTAGAATAATTGTTTACAGAAATATTTCGACGAGTTTTTTTTAGTTAAATCGTGATTAAATATTATTTTTATGGAAGTAAGTAGGCAGAATACAATAATCTCTTTATAGGAGACGCTACACTGCATGCCGGCCGATGCGTGATTCGGCCCGTGTGGGTAGGATACGTGTTGGAAGGAAGTCGGCCTGCCAAATCAAGGTCACTCCATACTAGATTTTCTGTGAACTAGCTTGGCCGTTCGCCGATATCGGCGCGTGTAGAGTCTCCTTTAATTCGTTTCAATTCAGTTACTCGTCGACCAGCAACGACGCTAAACACTAAACTGCCTGTCCACACGTGTTTAGTGGCAGGCACGCTGCGAGTGAGGGAGAAGGGCGGGCTGCGGGACGTGGCTACTCGCAGTCCACTCGCAAAAAAATAGAACTCGCTTTTAATCACGTTACTACGCAGCCAACTAATCACTTGCACTAATCAGTAGCTGTTCACACTTATTTTCTCCTAATCACTTATCACCTGCACTAATCACTCGCACTAATCACTAATCAAAGTGAATACAGGCCCTTATGAGGCCGCAGTAAGCCCGGCCGAATTTCACCTTCCCATACAAACGTAGTTACGCTCTCATTTTAAAACTACGTGTTGGATTGTGACGAAACTTTGCATATACAATAACATGAGGTATATCTATGTCTGTAATTAGTTTATATGGTTTCAGTTATTAAAACAAACGAAATACAGCAAAAATAGGTTTTGTATGAAAAACTTAAATTCGCCGTATTTTTTTTACTCTGGAATCTGTAGCTACATAAACTAATTACAGACATAGATATACATTATAGCATTGTATATGCAAAGTTTCGTCACAATCCAATTCGTAGTTTTAAAATGAGAGCGTAACTACGTTTGTATGGAGAATCGAGCTTACTGCGGACTCTTATGGGACGTATTCATGTGTTGCGTATTTTACGCTTTATGCCTGACAAATTCGATCATGCTAACAAGCCATGCAGGTGCAACTCATGTACATTTCCAGCAACGAAAATCATCCGAAAACCTAGAATCGCCGGATCCAGACAAGGAGCTTCAAACAGAATCCAGCGGGCAGGTGTTCCCCGTGCTGGACTTCCGAAGCTGCGATTCATACGACTTCAGCTTGGAGAGTTTAGCGGCCAGCTCGGGCAGCCATCTTGCCAGTGAATTGAGTCAGACGTTCACGGTAGCGAGCGGGTGGAGTGGTAAGAATGATTTAAGCACTACAAACTTAGTAGGTATAGAACTAAAAGGGTTCCTCGGGGGAAAAAAGGTAATGCCCACAGAGGCATGACGCTAGGGCGGCACTGGTGCGTTCCGTAGGAGGTCCCAGCGCCCCTATTCTCTAACTTTTTTTTATTTATTTTTTTATTTATTTAGGAAACAAACGGTTGTTAACAGAATCATGTTAGCTTATGAGATATACGATTGAACCTATAGTTCCATTAAGTATAGATACAGACAAAAAGTATTACAAGTGTCGAAAAAGAGTGGGTAAGACCATGCAAGTCTATTTCGCAGAATGATGTAAGTTGTTTCATATTGTAATATAATGAAATGCTACATTTACCTTGGTTTACAAATGAAAAAGAAAACAGTTACTAATTAACTAACTAAATTAAGCGTTTCTAAATCATGCATACAATCCGGAGTTATCATTATTCAATTATTCGGTGTAGATCAGGCTACGCAGAGCGCTGCGATATTGAACAAATGAGAGAGAAAAAATATCTAAACTAATAAAGTTGGCGTTATAATTTTGACATGCTCGTCTGAAGAATGTGTTTTTGGCAAACTTGGTACGGCAAAGTCTGACGAGGAATGTTAAGGGGTGGCGACAAGGAATGCAGCGAGGCAATTTAAAAGTAATACTTCTAAGAAGAATGGGTGAGTCAATGTAGTTGTTTAATAGCTTGTAAAGAAAGATTTGATCAATGAATACTCGACGTTTGTCTAGAGAAGCTAGACCGTGACGCTTAGCGGTATTGTCTGTGGTATTCAAGCCCTGGCGGTAGTCAAGCGACTTCAATAATTTATTTTGAATTCTTTCAATTCTTGTTTTGTGGAAATTATATTGAGGGTTCCAGATAATACATCCAAATTCTAATATGCTACGAACATAGGAAAAATATAGTATTTTTAAGGTTTTAGGGTCCTTAAAGGGCTTTGAGAGTCTAAGAATTAATCCCAATTGTTTATATGCTCTCGAGATAATGTCATCAATGTGTGGGATGAAAGTAAGCTTATGATCTAAAATAATACCCAGGTCCCGAACTTGATAAACCCTGTTTATGGTATTACCTAAAAAGTTATAGTTAAAAGTTATAGGTTCTTGCTTGCGTGAGAAGCTAATGCAATTACACTTATCGGGATTAAGAAGTAATTGATTCAAGATGCAATAGTTGGTAAACCTCTCAAGATCCCTTTGTAAGTCAAGGCAGTCGTTATTTGTTTTCACTATTTTGAATATTTTCGTGTCATCAGCGTAAACGAGATGTTTAGATTTAGTAAACGAGGACCCTATGTCGTTGATATATAAGATAAATAAAAGCGGTCCCAGGTGAGAGCCTTGAGGTACCCCCGAGTCAATAGTCAAGAATCGAGAGGTGTAACCTCTTAGTGATACTGCCTGGCTTCGATTTTTTATGTATGACTCCAGCCACCTAAGGAGGTCACCGTGTATACCGATCCCGTGTAGCTTATATAATAACAGGGAATGATCAATTTTATCGAATGCTTTTGAGAAATCGGTATACACGACATCCACCTGATAGCCATTGTCGAGGGCATTCAAAACAAAATCAGTGAAAGTAATGAGGTTAGTGTCCACACTTCTACCACGAAGAAAACCGTGTTGGTCTGGGGAAATTATGCGAATAACACAATTAGCCAATATAGCGGTAACTATTTTCTCAAAGATCTTGGCAAAGATGCACAATTTAGATATAGGCCTATAGTGTGTTACGTCATGTTTATCACCGCTTTTATGAATAGGTGTTATTAGAGCGGTTTTCCACACTGATGGAAAACAGCCCTCTGACAGAGATTTATGATAGATGATGGTAAGGGGTAGTGACAACTCTTTGCTACAACTAGAGATTAAGATGGGGTGAATTCGATCAAACCCTGCGCCTTTATTTACGTTGATTTCTTTTAGATGTTTATGAACAAGAGTATTATTTATGTTAATTGAGGAGATAGATACGGGGGTGCCGTTTGCAAGGGAATCAGTTACAGGAGAGACTAAATTACCTTTAATAAAAACAGAGTGGAAGTAATCGTTGAAATAATTAGCTACTGTCTCACAATCGGTTGAAGAATTACCACTATAGGACATACAGTCTGGGGTTTTATTTGCTGAAAATTTTGATTTGATGAAAGACCAAAAATATTTAGGACACTTACGAATATTACCTTCGGCATAACTAATATACGTGTTATAACAATCTATTTCCTTTTTATGAACTCTTGTTCTTAGTAACTTAAAAGAGAGATAATCTAAGGGATTTTTGTAAGTTTTCCATCTAGTGTGTATTTTACGTTTTTCGCGACAAAGTTTGACTAAAGCCCGGGTGTACCACGGGGGACGATCACTAACGGTATTGGATTTACTAATGGGGACGAAATTCTTTATTAAATTAAATTATTAAAAAGTGACGGCCTGTTCAGTACTCATTTTGTACATAATAGTCCAGTTAATGGAAGACAGACCTTCCCTAATCTTTTCATAATCTGCAGCATAAAAAAGCGGTTTATCCCTAGGAAGGTCCCGTGTGACTGATAAAAAAGGGAGTCTAAAATGTATATCTAGTGACTTATGATGGCAGTCCTCGGGAGTTAGAGGCGACGTGCAGTGTGCTACAGCGCCCGTTAAATCACTGAACACAAGATCTAGAATCCGGTTGTTAATGTTTGAGCATCCATTTAATTGTTTTAAGCCAGAGAAATTTAGGAAGTCTGAGAGTAAGGTCGCGGTCGCATCGTTATTCGTGTTGATGACTAAACTTTGGTTAACAAAAGACCACATGGCGTGACTAACATTAAAATCTCCTAGAATAATGTAACTATCATTTGGGTTGTTTGTTATAAGGTCAGACGCGGTATCGAAAAAGGTCTGTAAGGCCGTGTAATGATCGCCGCCGTGAGGAAAATAACAACAGGCAATAAAAAGTCGAGAGCGCTGCCGACCGGCACCCGGGCGCGGGCGCTGCGCAGCGGCGCCGGCGCACTCGCCGGCGCCGCTTGTTTTAAGCTTACCTCAACGCTCGCCCACAAATATATCGTGACACTTCGATGCGTAGTAACTACGCGTAGGTAGAGGTCTAGTTTTGTGACGGGTGACCGGCGGGGTGAGCCGCATTACCGCGTAGCGAATAACAGCCCAGAGCCGTCCGAAATGGGTCGAGGAGGACCATCGGCGGGTCTTTAATCGATGCGAGTCCGACATAACCTCCGCGTTATCCCCGTGGCGCGGATTTGACCATTACGGAATTACCTCCCATTCAAAATGATATACAAAACTCCCATGAGAATCAGACATTAAAATACTGGAATACGTGGACCCTGGATAAAAACTATCCTATATTTTAATCTAAGCTATAAACTATCTTCGTGCGAAATTTCATCGAAACCGGTTGAGCCGTTTAAGCGTAGTTGAGTAACAAATACCCAGACAGCCAAACATCCAAACTTTCGCATTTATAATATAAGTTTTAAATTTTTAAATGAAAGGAAAAATTGAAAAATTTAATGCTCCGAGCCGGATTCGAACCGGCGACCACAGGCAGCGTAGTTGAGTAACAAACACCCAGACAGCCAAACATCCAAACTTTCGCATTTATAATACTTATAAGTTTTAAATTTTTAAATGAAAGGAAAAATTGAAAAATTTAATGCTCCGAGCCGGATTCGAACCGGCGACCACAGGCATTCATGGCCCGTCGCTACTACCAACTGAGCTAAAGATAAAGATAAAGATAAAAAGATAAAAAATCATTTATTCAAGTAGGATTTCATAATCACTTTTGCATCGTCAAAGATTACATTTTATCTATCCGTTTTATCACCGAACTAGCTTTTGCCCGCGGCTTCGCCCGCGTAGTAAAAGTAATTTTCCAATAATTTTTGAATTGCTACGCCGCCTACTAACCTACTACTACTACTTCCCCTACGAATAACCCTTCGTCATAACCCATTATGGTAAATTAATTTTTATTTATTATTATTTTTATGCCCGTGTGGTGGCGGGTTAGAATTTCTCCACCCTCTTTCTTCCCGTGTGTGTCGTAAAAGTCGATTAAGAGAGCAGGGTTGAAGTGTGTTGTGTGTGATGGGCTAACAACCTAAGCAATATAACTTTTTGTCGATCTTTTATACCCACATTTATGCTAAAAGTGGCGCTGGAACATAAAGTTCATGTGCTCTGCCTGCCCCTTTTGGGAATAAAGGCGTGAATGTATGTATGTATGTACGTATTTCTGTTATTAAATTTACAGTCATGATTAATGAGAATCTGTCCTCTGAAATAAAAGCTACTTTATGTTCATGATAATGTTGAAATACCAAAATATCTCCACGAATGTCAAGTCAAATTTGTGGCCTGGACATTGCTATAGGCTAGTTTTCTAAGATGCATGATTCCATGCTTTTCGAACCAGTATTTAACATAAATACCCAAAAATTTGTTTTAATTTAACGGCGGCCAAAATGCTTAACTTATAAAAAGTAAGCAGATCTTCGTGCAGCACCTTGAATGTACTTATTACGGATGCAGGCACTTTCCCAATGTCTCCTACCCTCCCGTCCCGCCGCGCCGCCCGCACTCGCCTAGGTACCGATTGCTGACGATCGAGATGGCACCAAATACAAACTTTAAAACCTATAACCCTATATAACGCGGGTCTCGTTCCATACCTCAAAAGCTAAAATAGAACCCTTATTTATAGGATCACGTGTGGCTGTCTGTCAGTCCGTCTGTTACAACTGATTTGCTACGAAAAAAACTGGACCGATTGAATTGCAATTTACATTTCAAAATCTATGTGATTTTCGTTATTAACGTCCCAAAAAACCGTAATAACAACGCCCATATTGATATTTAGACGCCACGACGTTGGAATGTAAAATCGTTGTTGTTTTCCTAATCAGCGACCCGATAAACCATAGAAACAATAGATGCCGATGTTGATTTTCAGATTTTGTCACCACATGTCTCCTTTTAGGGGTTGAATTCTCAAAAAACCGGAAACACTTGTTTACTCATTTATCGTTAGGAATTATCCTGTGAATTCTCGAATAAAATTGTCTAACTAATCTTTTTTCTCCCTACAAACTTTGGACCTCCTTTTTAACCCCTGTTAACGCGGCCGCGATTATGCAAGACACAGAGGGGTGAGGGCGGACGAGGATGACGTCACAAGCGCGGGTCATCTCCGCGAGCCACACACCGCTTTCGACCACGGCATCATACGCGCATACCTACATACCTAATTAAAATAAATGTAATTTAACTATATTAAACTCGTAACTAGAAGCAGGAGTTTTCTTGAAGAGACGAAACCCCTCAGCTGGGCTGTTCATCAATAACAGCCCCGACAATTGGCGACCGTAGACAGGACTGTACCGAAGTTGTGTACGCGACCAATTCTAACGGGACTCCGGCATCGAGCGGAATATTCCACAAGGGCGTGGTTGCTGTATCCAGTGGATTGTCATCGCAGTTACGAAGGAAAGTAGCCCAAATCCCTTTACTATTCCTAACCTTCGTGATCTAAGCCTTTAATTTGTGTTAATATAAGCCCAGCCCTCATTAGTGTTAGATTGGAAGTGCTCATAATTCGTGATTCTGAATTCATAAGGCATGCAGTGGTGTAATAATTAAGTAGGTATTTAAATAGTTACTTGTTAGCTCTGTGCATTAAGAGAAGCCTAATTGTATTCGTGAAGTACGTAAACTACAAGCTTTAATAGGTGTATCTACTCAGAGTGATAAAAGTAAGCATCCATTTTGTGTTGAAACAGCTTCGCATAGCAACTGCCTTATAACTTAAATTTCTCATTAAAAACTTAGCTTCGCGCTTGATATTTAAGCCTTGCTTCAAATATTTTCAATTTACATAAAGATTTTAAGCATCAGTAGCCGATTATTCAGAACATTACCTACATCTTAAAATAACTGAGCATGAACTGTACTGCTAAAGATACCTATCATTAAAATACAATCTTTATGCAACCTTTTGCAAACATCAACTGGTCCCTTAACGCGAGTGGACATTTTAGATATTTACGCCCTCTTAACCGTGCATTTCAGTGAAACCAGTCTTCAGCTAATTCGCGAGTTGCGCTGCACCTGTTGCCGTGCACGACTCCATTGGGGCGTCGTAGTACCTAGACGTTCCGACCTGCTTCGCTGCAAGACAAGCGGCTGTGAACCGATTTGTCAAGCTTTGTGGATTGGGTTTGAGTGCACAAATTACTTTGGCTACCTACTTAATATCCTTATTTGTCCTCAAGTTCATTAATTAATTTAAGTAGTGTACAGATAATCGATTTAAAATGTCAGAGGAGGCGATGAAGGAGCTTATACGTCAAAGAGGGACTTATAAAGGTCGTGTAACCAAATATAAAGATTATCTTTCAAATATACAAAGATTAGATCAATCTAATATAAATGCATTACAAATAAAAGAGTTAAATATTCGTTTAACTAGATTGCAAACATTATTTTCGGAATTTGACTTGATTCAAACACAAATAGAAATGGCATGTACCAATGTGGACGATCAGATTCAAGAAAGGGACTCCGTAGAAACGCAGTTCATTTCTCTCATCTCGGCAACTCAAGAGATCATTGAATCTCACACCAATCGTGAGGACCAGAGTTCCGAAGGCGTACGGACAGCTCAGTCGAATATGGGAACGTGTAACTTTAATAACATCCGTTTACCAACAATATCCCTTCCATCCTTCGATGGTAATTACTTGAAATGGCTGGAGTTCCGTGACACCTTCGAAGCTATGATCCATTTGAACGAGTCTATTCCTGACATAAATAAATATCATTATTTACGCTCCACTTTGGAGGGCGGTGCCAGTGTTGTAATAAAATCGCTCGAATTTACCGCCAAGAACTACAAAACGGCGTGGGAGTTATTGTGTGATCGATTTGATAATAAAAACATCCTTATAAATAATCACATGAAGGCATTATTTAATATAGACACGCTGACTCGAGAATCTTATCGAGCTATTCGCTTTCTTATTGATCACGTGACAAAGAACCTAAGTGCCCTTAAAACATTAGGCCGCCCGACAGATTCGTGGGATGACGTCATTATATACTTGGTAGCTAGTAAATTAGATCCCACGACATCAAGAAATTGGGAAGAATATAAAGCAGATTCGAAAACCTGGCCCGAGCTATCCGAATTCATGAAGTTTTTGCGCAATCGGGCTGATGTACTTGAAACGATGCTAGCTTGTAGGAGCGACAAACCAGCTGATCATAAATACTTACAGCCTAAAACAACGAAGACATTTGTCACTGCTACAACTGCAACTCGCAAGCCGACTAGAAACGGTAACAACACTAACAACGCGCCGACCTGTCCGGTGTGTAATGGCGCGCATAGGATCTCGGAATGTGTCAAGTTCAAGGACATGAGCGTCGAAAGTAGGTCAAGTGAAGTCTTGAAGTTACATCTTTGCTTGAACTGCCTGAGACGTGGACATAACGTTGAGCAATGTCGGCTTGGTTCTTGTCAGATCTGTAAGGCAAGACACAATACATTATTACATATAAATAATCAATTAAATACACAGTTTGAGAATAATACAGCCGGTGCGTCGTCGGTCATTAGCGCGGTCAGCGCGTGCGCCGCGACAGTGAGTAAACAAGTATTGTTAGGCACAGCATTAGTTAAATTAACAAACTTGCAAAATAATAGGACTCACGTTGCGAGAGCGCTGCTGGACGCGGGTTCTCAATCGAGTTTCTTGAGTGAAGGCATGAAAATGAAATTAGGATTTCCTAATAATATTCACAACAAACCGATTAGTGTTTCCGGCATTAATAATTTAGCATTTAATATATCGGATCAATGCGAACTTACCTTGAGATCATTAACGAGTTCATATACTGCTAATCTTAGTTGTTTAGTTGTGCCGCATATTACGGGCGGTTTGCCTAACGGTTATGTCAATGCTTCAGAATTGAACATACCTGCTGGTATTCAACTGGCAGATCCCGGATTCTACCGTCCGTCTGAGGTCGACCTACTGCTTGGTGCCGATGTTTTCTTCGACATTTTAACATCAGATAAAATAAAATTAGGTACTAACAGGCCGATTCTTCAGAGTTCAAAGGTAGGCTGGTTAGTGGCAGGGCCTATAGGTAGCTTCGATCATCACGATCGCGCGATGGTTCACTGCAATTTCACAAAACAAATCTCAAAGGATCTCACTCGATTTTGGGAGCTGGAAGAGATTTCAGTAGCGAAAAATACTTACAGCGCAGACGATAATTTTTGCGAAAAGCACTTTATGGACACTACACGACGGTTAGATAACGGCAGATTTCTAGTAAAAATGCCCTTGAAGGAAATACCTGAGAACTCACTTGGCGATTCATTTAACATGGCGAAAAAAAGGTTCTTGCATCTTGAAAACAAATTAGATAAAAATCCTGATCTTAAAAAGCAATATTGTGATTTTATATCAGAATACGAACAACTAGGTCACTTGAATAAGGTTAACAAACCAGAATTTGGTTTTTACGCTCCTCATCACCCGATTTTACGCGATAGCGAAACTACGAAGTTGAGGGTAGTTTTCGATTGTAGTGCCAAATCTACCTCCCAAAAATCACTTAATTGCATCCAGCATGTTGGACCGGTAGTTCAAGATGAATTATTTGATATCCTGTTTAGGTTTAGGCAACATAAGTTTGCTTTGTCTGGTGACATACTTAAAATGTACCGTCAAATTTTGATGGACGAATCGCAGCGTCATTTACAATTAATCCTATGGAGGGATGATAAATGCAAACCGTTGGATGTACTTATGCTTAAAACCTTGACTTACGGCACAAGTTGCGCGCCTTTCCTGAATACAAGGTGCTTAGTACAGTTAGCAAACGAATGTACAGACAAGACAATATCGGAAATAATAGGGCATGATTTTTATTACGATGACTTCTTGAGTGGTGCGGAGAGCGAAGGCGAGTTGAAGCACATTTATGAATCTGTAACAAAGACGCTTGCCTCTGCTTGCCTCCCAATCCACAAATTCCGCACAAACTGCCCACAGATATTTGAGGCTGACTGTACTTCAACGGATTCGTTAAATTTAAATAAACAATCAAGCGTCTTAGGACTGCTATGGTTTCCTGATCATGACAATTTACAGTTTTCAGTAAAATTGGACAAAAATATCAGGCTCCTAACGAAACGGGTAATTTTGTCCAATACATGTAAAATTTTTGACCCACTTGGTTTGCTCAGTGCATGCACAATAAAACTTAAAATATTACTCCAAAAACTTTGGGTCCTGCATTTGAATTGGGACGATGCCGTACCCAGCGAAGTAAAGAGAGCGTGGGATAAATTTGTGTCCAATGTCCATGTACTAGCAAACCTAACGGTACCTCGCCATGCTATATGTAGCAGTCCAGCCTCAATTGAGATGCATTGTTTTGTTGACGCGTCCCAGGCAGCGTATGCGGCTTGTATTTACCTGCGTTCCATGGACAACGTGGGTAAAATTTCAATAAAGCTGTTGTGTGCAAAAACGCGCGTGGCGCCGCTTAAAACGCTTACGATCCCACGGCTTGAACTCTCAGGCGCTTTATTAGGTGCGCGGCTGGCTACCAAAGTCGCCAGTGCACTACGTTGTTCCGTGGACCGCAAGGTATTCTGGACCGACTCGTCAGTCGTCCTTGGTTGGATTCGAACCAAACCTAAGCTACTTAAAGCCTTTGTTTTAAATCGTGTGAATGATATTCATGATTTAACAACTAGGGATTCCTGGCGACACGTACCCACTTCATTAAACCCTGCAGATCTCGCTTCTCGAGGAGTTGAACCTGATCAGCTGCCAGACTTAAAATTATGGTGGTACGGGCCGTCCTTTTTATTACATGATGAGGGTAACTGGCCACAAAACATAGGGGCTATAGACATGAACTTACCTGAAATAATAAAACAAAAGGAGTGCTCAACCATAGTTATGATTAATGTTGAACAGCCACCCATGATTGAGTTTCATAAATACTCAAAGGTGAATAAATTGAAAAGAATTGTAGCATACGTTTTACGCTTTATTCACAACATTAAAAATCCTAAAACTAAAACAAAAGGATCCTTACAACTAAATGAAATAAAACATGCACTAATGTATCTGGTAAAACTATCACAAAATCAAACTTATGCTACAGAAAGATCAACACTTATGCAAGGAAAAAGACTTAAAACTAAATCCCATATTTTACAGTTGTCACCATTCGTCGACGGCGACGGCGTGATCAGAGTAGGTGGTCGCTTGCAAAATGCCAACTGTGAATACGAAAAGAAGCACCCGATCCTTTTGGACGGCAAACATCACTTCACACGGCTCTTGATGGAAAGCGAACACCTACGGCTGTTACACGCTGGCCCACAGTTGCTTCTTAGCTCTTTACGCGAACAATTCTGGCCAGTAGGCGGCAGATCGTTAGCCCGAGGTGTTGTGCGTAAGTGCGTAATATGCACACGTCTCCGAGGGGAAGCTATGAAGCCACTGATGGGAAACCTGCCTTCAGAGAGAGTCACCGGTTTCTACCCCTTCCAGGTGTGTGGCCTTGATTTCGCGGGACCCTTCTTGATTTCCAGGAAGAAGGGAAAAGGTAACCGCATCACAAAATGCTACTTGAATATTTTTATTTGCTTCGCATCCAAGGCCGTTCACCTGGAAGCTGTCACCGAGCTTAGCACTAATGCCTTCATTTTAAGCCTCCGCCGGTTTGTAGGTCGGAGGTGTAGACCACACACAATTTATTGCGACAATGGCACTAACTTTGTAGGGGCAAATAACGAGTTGGGTAGATTGTTGAAGTCCGCTCAAAATTCAGTTTATGAGTTTGGCAATGAGGAACACATAAAGTTTTTATTTTCTCCTCCGTATTCGCCCACTTTCGGTGGAATCTGGGAAGCTGCTGTCAAATCAGCCAAATTCCACCTAAAGCGCATTATGGGCAATGCTAGTCTGACGTTTGAGGAGTTGAGCACTTTATTTACACAAATTGAGGCTATTCTTAACTCCAGACCTCTCACTCCTTTCTCGTCAGATCCAACTGATCTTTTTCCTCTGACCCCAGGGCACTTTCTGGTGGGTCGGCCCCTGACCTTGCTGCCGTCACCACCCATTTGTCTAAAAAACCCTGATAGGTATCAGAGGATCGAACAGCTTCGTCAGCATTTCTGGCAGAGGTGGCAGAACGAGTATCTGGCAGAGTTGCAGCAACGTACGAAGTGGCGCCAGAGGCAGAAGGAGATCAAGATTGGAGACTTGGTGGTGTTCAAAGAGGAGAATACCCCACCACTTAAATGGAGGCTTGGAAGAGTCCTACAGCTGTATCCTGGGGCCGATGGAGTCTGCAGGGTTGCGGACTTTACGACACAAAAGGGTGTAACCAGGAGAGCACTCAACCGAGTGTGCCCTTTACCCTGCAACCAAGAGCTTGAAAGCAGCAGCTTTCAAGGGGGGCAGGATGTTAACGCGGCCGCGATTATGCAAGACACAGAGGGGTGAGGGCGGACGAGGATGACGTCACAAGCGCGGGTCATCTCCGCGAGCCACACACCGCTTTCGACCACGGCATCATACGCGCATACCTACATACCTAATTAAAATAAATGTAATTTAACTATATTAAACTCGTAACTAGAAGCAGGAGTTTAATATAGTTAAATTACATTTATTTTAATTAGGTATGTAGGTAATAATTACACCCCTTTAGGTGTAATTATTTCCAAAACGCTGAAAGCACTTTATTTGTAAATGAATACGTAATCTGTCCACAAAGTTTTAAGTACGTAGTAGCTAAAAATAAGTTTCCCTTATACAAAATTTGGACCCTCATTTAACCCCCTTAGGGGTGGAATTTTGTAAAACGCTGAAATTACTTTTTTTGTATCCTAATAAGTTATCTTCCTACAAAGTCTCAAGTCTCTAGTTCAATAAATAATGTTTCCCCCCACAAACATTGCATAACTATTTAACCCCCTTAGGGGAAGAATTTTATAAAACGCTGAAAGTACTTTTTGTATCTTAATAATAATATTCCTACAAAGTTTCAAGTCTCTAGTACAAAAAAATATGTTTCTCGCATACAAACTTTGCACCCCTACTTAACCCCCTTAGGGATAGAATTTCCAAAAATCCCGTCTTATCCCTTGCCTACGTCATAAAATGAAGCTTTGGTGTAAATTTCAAGTTTCTAGTCCCAGTAGCTTTGAATACTAACTTTGCACCCCTATTTTACCCCCTTAGGTGTGGAATTTTATATAAGGTTGAAAATACTTTTTTTGTATCCTAATAAGTAAAATTCTTACCAAGTTTCAAGTCTCTAGTTCAATAAATAATGTTTCCCTTATACAAACATTGCACCCCTAATAAACCCCCTTAAGGGTAAAATTTTCTAAAACGATGAAAGAACTTTTTTTGTATCTTTATAAGTAATATCCCTACAATGTTTCAAGTCTGGTACAAAAAAACATATTTCTCCCATACAAACTTTGCACCCCTTTTTAACCCCCTTTGGGATGGGATTTCCAAAAGTCCGGTCTTATCCCTTGCCTACGTCATAAAAGGACGTTCTGGTGTAAATTTCAAGTTTGTAGTCCCAGTAGTTTTGAATACAAACTTTGCACCCCTATTTGACCCCTTTAGGGGTAGAATTTTCCAAAACGCTAAAAGTACTTTTTTTGTATCTTAATAAATAATATCCCTACAAAGTTTCAAGTCTCTAGTACAAAAAAATAATGTTTCTCCCATACAAACTTTGCACCCCTATTTAACACCCTTAGGGATAGAATTTCCTAAAATCCCGTCTTATCCTTTGCCTACGTTATAAAAGGAAGTTCTGGTGTAAATTTCAAGTTTGTAGTCCCAGTAGTTTTTAATTCAAACTTTGCACCCCTATTTAACCCCCTTAGGGGTAGAATTTTATAAAACGCCGAAAGTACTTTTTTGGTATCAATAAGTTATCTTCCTACAAAGTTTTAAGTCTCCAGTTCAATAAATAAACTTCCCCCATACAAACTTTGGACCCCCATTTCACCCCCTTAGGGATAGCATTTCCAAAAATCCTGTTCTATCCCCTGCCTACGTCATAAAAAGAAGTTCTGGTGTAATTTTCAATTTCCTAGTCCCAGTAGTTTTGAATACAAAATTTGCACCCCTATTTAATCCCCTTAAGGGTGGAATTTTATAAAACGCTGAAGATGTTTTTTTTTGTATCCTGATAATTAATCTTCCTACGAAGTTTCAATTCTCTAGTTCAATAAATAATGTTAACCCCATACAAACATTGCACCCCTATTTGACCCCGTTTAGGAGTGGAATTTTCTAAAACGCTGAAATTTTTTTTTTTGTATCTTAACAAGTAATATCCCTACAAAGTTTCAAGTCTCTAGTACAAAAAATAATGTTTCACCCATACAAACTTTGCACCCCTATTTAATCCCCTTAGGGGTGGAATTTTATAAAACGCTGAAGATGTTTTTTTTGTATACTAATAAGTAATCTTCCTACAAAGTTTCAATTCTCTAGTTCAATAAATAATGTTTACCCCATACAAACATTGCACCCCTATATGACCCCTTTTAGGGATGGAATTTTCTAAAACGCTGAAAGAATTTTTTTTGTATCTTTATAAGTAATATCCCTACAAAGTTTCAAGTCTAGTACAAAAAAACATATTTCTCCCATACAAACTTTGCACCCCTTTTTAACCCCCTTTGGGATAGGATTTCCAAAAGTCCGGTCTTGTCCCTTGCTTACGTAATAAAAGGACGTTCTGGTGTAAATTTCAAGTATGTAGTCCCAGTAGTTTTGAATACAAACTGTGCACCCCTATTTAATCTCCTTAGGGGTGGAATTTTAAAAACGCTAATTATATTTTTATTTGTATCCTAATAAGTAATCTTCCTACAAAGTTTCAAGTCTCTAGTTAAATAAATAATGTTTACGTCATACAAACATTGCACCCCTATTTGACCCCCTTAGGGGTAGAATTTTCCAAAACGCTGAAAACACTTTTTTGTATCTTAATAAATAATATCCCTACGAAGTTTCAAGTCTCTAGTACAAAAAATAATGTTTCTCCCATACAAACTTTGCACCCCTATTTAACACCCTCAGGGATAGAATTTCCAAAAATCCCGTCGTATCCCTTGCCTACGTTATAAAAGGAAGTTCTGGTGTAAATTTCAAGTTTGTAGTCCCAGCAGTTTTTAATTCAAACTTTGCACCCCTATTTAACCCCCTTAGGGGTAGAATTTTATAAAACGCCGAAAGTACTTTTTTGGTATCAATAAGTAATCTTCCTACAAAGTTTTAAGTCTCCAGTTCAATAAATAATGTTCCCCCATACAAACTTTGGACCCCCATTTCACCCCCTTAGGGATAGCATTTCCAAAAATCCTGTTCTATCCCTTACCTACATCATAAAAAGAACTTCTGGTGTAATTTTCAAGTTCCTAGTCCCAGTACTTTTGAATACAAAATTTGCACCCCTATTTGACCCCCTTTAGGGGAGGAATTTTCTAAAACGCTGAAAGAACTTTTTTTGTATCTTAATTAGTAATATCCCTACAAAGTTTCAAGTCTCTAGTACAAAAAATAATGTTTCACCCATACAAACTTTGCACCCCTATTTAACACCCTTAGGGACAGAATTTACAAAAATCCCGTCTTATCCCTTGCCTACGTCATAAAAGGAAGGTCTGGTGTAAACTTCAAGTTTGTAGTCCCAGTAGTTTTGAATACAAACTTTGCACCCCTATTTAATCCCCTTAAGGGTGGAATTTTATAAAACGCTGAAGATGTTTTTTTTTGTATCCTGATAATTAATCTTCCTACGAAGTTTCAATTCTCTAGTTCAATAAATAATGTTAACCCCATACAAACATTGCACCCCTATTTGACCCCGTTTAGGAGTGGAATTTTCTAAAACGCTGAAATTTTTTTTTTTGTATCTTAACAAGTAATATCCCTACAAAGTTTCAAGTCTCTAGTACAAAAAATAATGTTTCACCCATACAAACTTTGCACCCCTATTTAATCCCCTTAGGGGTGGAATTTTATAAAACGCTGAAGATGTTTTTTTTGTATACTAATAAGTAATCTTCCTACAAAGTTTCAATTCTCTAGTTCAATAAATAATGTTTACCCCATACAAACATTGCACCCCTATATGACCCCTTTTAGGGATGGAATTTTCTAAAACGCTGAAAGAATTTTTTTTGTATCTTTATAAGTAATATCCCTACAAAGTTTCAAGTCTAGTACAAAAAAACATATTTCTCCCATACAAACTTTGCACCCCTTTTTAACCCCCTTTGGGATAGGATTTCCAAAAGTCCGGTCTTGTCCCTTGCTTACGTAATAAAAGGACGTTCTGGTGTAAATTTCAAGTTTGTAGTCCCAGTAGTTTTGAATACAAACTGTGCACCCCTATTTAATCTCCTTAGGGGTGGAATTTTAAAAACGCTAATTATATTTTTATTTGTATCCTAATAAGTAATCTTCCTACAAAGTTTCAAGTCTCTAGTTAAATAAATAATGTTTACGTCATACAAACATTGCACCCCTATTTGACCCCCTTAGGGGTAGAATTTTCCAAAACGCTGAAAACACTTTTTTGTATCTTAATAAATAATATCCCTACGAAGTTTCAAGTCTCTAGTACAAAAAATAATGTTTCTCCCATACAAACTTTGCACCCCTATTTAACACCCTCAGGGATAGAATTTCCAAAAATCCCGTCGTATCCCTTGCCTACGTTATAAAAGGAAGTTCTGGTGTAAATTTCAAGTTTGTAGTCCCAGCAGTTTTTAATTCAAACTTTGCACCCCTATTTAACCCCCTTAGGGGTAGAATTTTATAAAACGCCGAAAGTACTTTTTTGGTATCAATAAGTAATCTTCCTACAAAGTTTTAAGTCTCCAGTTCAATAAATAATGTTCCCCCATACAAACTTTGGACCCCCATTTCACCCCCTTAGGGATAGCATTTCCAAAAATCCTGTTCTATCCCTTACCTACATCATAAAAAGAACTTCTGGTGTAATTTTCAAGTTCCTAGTCCCAGTACTTTTGAATACAAAATTTGCACCCCTATTTGACCCCCTTTAGGGGAGGAATTTTCTAAAACGCTGAAAGAACTTTTTTTGTATCTTAATTAGTAATATCCCTACAAAGTTTCAAGTCTCTAGTACAAAAAATAATGTTTCACCCATACAAACTTTGCACCCCTATTTAACACCCTTAGGGACAGAATTTACAAAAATCCCGTCTTATCCCTTGCCTACGTCATAAAAGGAAGGTCTGGTGTAAACTTCAAGTTTGTAGTCCCAGTAGTTTTGAATACAAACTTTGCACCCCTATTTAACCCCCTTAGGGAAGGAATTTTGTAAAACGCTGAAAGTAATTTTTTTGTATCTTAATAAGTAATCTTCCTACAAAGTTTTAAGTCTATATTTCAAAAAATAATGCTTCCCCCATACAAACTTTGGATCCCCGTTTTTCCCCCTTAGGGGGTGAGTTTTCAAAAATCCTTTCTTAGCGGATGTCTACATCATAGTGGCTATCAGCATGCCAAATTTCAGCCCGATCGGTCCATTAGTTTGGGCTGTGCGTTGATAGATCAGTCAGTCAATCAGTCAATCAGTCAGTCACCTTTGCGTTTTATATATATAGATATTACCATTCTACTATACAAACACACATAAATTAAAATAATTAACATGTCACCTAATTCTAAGTAATTCAATGTCAATGTATGTCTGTTTCAATTGTTATCATGGTCTTTACGTAGTCCTATAAGAGGCCAGTCATCTTTATCATTTAAAAACTCTTCAACGGTATAGTATGCCTTTTTCAGTAGAAAAGTCTTTAAATATGTTTTTAACCTAGGAAAGGGTAACTTTAGTGCTTCCTTTGGTAGTTTATTATAGAAATGAATGCATTGACCAAAAAAGGATTTACTGACTTTCCTAACTCGAAACTTGGTTATTGCAATTTTGTGTTTATGTCTCGCACTACGCATTTTACGGAACGTGTCTACATTTTTTAGAGCATACATAATGGCATCATAAATGTACTGTGATGCCATTGTTAATATATGTATGTTTTTGAAATGTTCTCTCAGTGATACACGTGAGCCCATATCGTATATAGACCGTATTGCTCGTTTTTGCAAAACGAAGATGGTTTGTATATCAGCAGCTTTGCCCCAAAGTAAAATTCCGTATGCCATTACACTGTGGAAGTAGCTGAAATACACTATTCGGGCAGTTTCTACGTTAGTCAGTTGTCTAATCCTTCTGATTGCATAAGCTGCTGAGCTAAGTCTATTTGCTAGAGTAGATATATGTGGACTCCATTGCAAATGTTTATCAAGAGTTAAACCTAAAAATAAAGTTTTGTCTACTATTTCTAAACATTCCTCATTAATATAAATGTTACCACTAACCGGCTTTACATTGGGTAGAGTAAATCTAACACATTTTGTTTTTTTAGAATTCAGTAACAGATTATTCACAGTAAACCAATTCAAAATTTTGTCAAGGGTATTGTTTATTTCATTATAATTATCAGAATGTCGATTGACTTTAAAAATTAAGGATGTGTCATCTGCGAATAATACAATTTCACAAGCGTCTTTTACAATACTTGGTAAGTCGTTTATATAGACTAATAAAAGGAAAGGTCCTAAAATGGATCCCTGAGGTACTCCTAGTCTAATAGGAGCCTTTTCCGACTGAATTTTATTAATAACTACGGTTTGCGTTCTGTGGATGAGATAACTCGAGATAAGGTTTAGGGCGATTTCAGATAATCCATAATGTCTTAATTTAATTATTATAATGTCATGTTGAACGCAGTCAAAAGCTTTTGACAAGTCACAGAATATTCCCAGTGCATCACAAGAGTCTTCCCAAATTTTATAAATATGCTTAATGAGCATGGAGGCAGCATCAGTAGTAGAGCGTCCCCTTGTAAAGCCGTACTGCTGTTCACGAAATAGTTTATTTTTTGCGAAGTGAGCCAGCAACTGATTCAACATGATTTTTTCAAAAATTTTACTCAGAACCGGCAGAATAGAAATTGGCCGGAAGTTTGCTAGATCACCTTTGTCACCAGACTTAAATAAAGGTAAAACTTTGCTAAACTTCATTAGGTTTGGAAATATACCCTTGCTTAAACAACAATTAAAGATACTAGATAGATGAGGAGCAATTGAATCAATTATATAGCTTATAGATCTTACTGAGGTTCCCCATAAATCTTCAGTACATTTATTCTTTAACGACTTGAATGCCTTGCATATGGTTTGTGGTTCTATAGAACTAAATTCAAAGAGGTTTACACATTTACTAATTGAAGAACGTAGTAGCAGTTCAGCTTGCACTGTAGATGACTCAAGGTCTTTAGTGGTATCACTTGCTATATTCGAGAAAAAGTCTTGAAATGCTGCCGCTACTTCTATGTCTGAATTAATTATTTTATTCTCACGTCTTATGTTAAATTGACAATCACGGGGTTTTTGAGAAGAACCTTCTTGTCTAATAATTTTCCAGACAGTTTTTATTTTATCATCAGAAGCCTTTACCTTTGCTATCGGAACAATCTAGTTCGGGCACCAAATCCTTCAATCAGTTCCTTCATATAACGCCTTAGGGAGGCGTATGTAGCGACATCTACCAGAAGACTTAGGCTTCTTTACGGCACCAACGTCTCAAATTATGTTGAGAAATCGTCAGTAACGATGCGCCACCCCATACTAAATTAATATTTGTTTTTTTAAGCTGCTAAAGAAAATTATAAATTTTTAAATGAAAGGAAAAATTTAAAAATTTAATGCTCCGAGCCGCTTAAAAAAACAAACATTAATATAAGTTTTAGAAGGATCCTGAGCGTTAGAAAATTAAGTGCCTTGAATAATAAGTTCACTGATACATCTATATAGACTGACATAATAGACTGTTTATTATGTATAGATACCGTACATAGAAACGAATGAGGTAGGTATTTAAAGTAAGATTCAGAAGCAAAATGTGCTATTTATTTTATTTGATGAGGCGTCGAATTTAAACTGACCACTAGCCATTAGTAACACTTAGAGTATAGGTTTTAGGGGAGTGTTGTCAAACGGCGGTCATGAGTTCGTTCGTATCCCGGATCGTACATACTAATGAGTTTTACGGAACATACGTACGGAATATTACCGGCTATTTACCCTTAGCTTTTCGGTGAAGGAAAAAAACCTGCAAGAAATTCAAAGGTGTATGTGAAGTCCCCACCCTCACTGGGCCAGCGTGGGGACTACTGCCCGTTCTCATCCGTGAGACCTGTGCCCAGCAGTGGGACGTGTACCGATAGGCTGATCTATTATTATTATTGATTAAAGATCTTGATTAATTTTATCAATATTATTGCAGGACCGGACGTGAGAACGCAAGTACAGCCTAGCGTGCTTGTAGTGCAGTCACTGACCAGCCGATCAGTATTCAACACTGATGACAGCAATAACGATGACACAAGTCTGACACATCTCGGTCCCAGAACTTTTACAACTGATGTAACGGAATCTGTAAATGATACAACAAGCGAACCAGTAAAAACAACTAAACTAGCTAAGAGCTTGACAAGTTATATAAGTGGTGTAGACGATGCAACACATCAAAGAGATATAGATGTAGAAGACACAATAAATGAAGATTTGGAAGACGCTATACAGCAAACAAATGAAGATGAACAAAACACTATAAGTGAAAGAGATGTAGGTGGAGCATACGCAATAAATGAAAGAGATGCAGATGTGGAAGACACAATACAACAAACAGATGACGATAAACAAAAAACTATATGCCACAGAGATGTAGGTGGAGAAAACACAATAAATGACAGACATGTAGATATGGAAGACACAATAGTTACAATTGGCAAACCTAAAATGAATGATGCGCATGATCAGATATCTCAGAGCTTTGCGGGTAACAAGAGTGATGTAGAAGACACCATACTTCAAAGAGACGTGAATGTAGAAGACACAAGACAAACAACTAGCGAACCGATAAAGGCACATGATGAAATATCTAGAAGCTTTCCAAGTTTCAAAGAGTATGTAGAAAGCATATCCAACCAGAGATATGTTGGGGTAGATGATAGAATACAGACGCCGAACAATCTGATGAAGACACATGATTCGATATCTAAGAGCTTTGCGAGTTTTAATAGTAATGTACAAGACACAACCAATCAGAAGGACGTAGATGAAAAAAACTTATTATATACAACTAGCAAACCAATAAAGACACATGATACGGTATCTAAGAGCTTTGCGGGTTTCAAAAGTGATGTAAAAGATACATCCAATCAGAGAGATTTAGAAGTGGATGACATAAATCATGCAACTTCGGAACCGGTAATGACACATGACCAGATATCTAAACGCTTTGCAAATTATAGAAATGATGTGAAAGATGTAGCCGATACATTCAACCAGAGAAATGCAGATGAAGAAAACACAGTGAGTCCTAGTAATATAGACGCGGAGGACTCAATACATCAAAAACAATTAGACGAGGAAGACAAGATACATCAAAAAGATGTAGATGCAGAAGATACAGTACACCAAACAGATGTAGATGTGAAAGACACAATAGGTCCAAGAGATGCACAAGGTACAATTGGTCCAATAGATGCCAACGATTTAAATTTTTCAACCGAACAGCTGGCTCGAATGAGTATTTCTAATAATGCTAGTGAAAATAGTAATATCGAAGAGCAAGCACCCGGTAGCGAAGACACCTCAACGATAAATGAAACTAACCAAGGTACTTCTGATGATGAATTTTCTATAATCGATATTAAGGAAGAAGCGCGTCCATGCGGAGATGCAGAGATGGATCTTCAAATAGCCCCCAATGATCCCAATCCAGGGAATATAGACCAAGAGCATTTGGAACGGCCAATTCAATCCGTTGTTCTAAAAACACCAATTAGATCGGTTTTAACGGTACATGTTGCAGATCACAACAACAGAAATTCAAATGTAGAAGTGTCTTTAAGTGAACAAACCATAGCTGGAGAGCCCAGGCTGAACGAAAATATGCAAAGTCAAGGTGGGAGAAAAGTTGAAGAATTGATCAACGATGTGCAGTCAGAACACAAAAATGCTTCTAAATACGAAGCAAATCCTGATAGTAATGAGCAACCTACTGTAGAAATAGCTAGGCAATATATCCAATTTTCAGATCTGTCTGTAAATGAAGAACAGTCTAAAGTTAAAATGAGTCTCAATGCCCCTGAAGAAACAGTAGTACCAGCCTGTGTTCGGAATTACCACAGACCATCGAATTTTATCATTATAGACAATACAGAACCTGTCGAGGCGTCAGACACATACGCAGAAGAGGACGAAACACAGTCGGAGGATAATCTTACGTGTACTGATGTAATATCAGAAGAGCAGTCCACAACAATAGTAGAAGCGGTGAAAACCCGACAAGAAACAAAAGAGCGCAATCCTGATGCACATGAGAGTCTTAAGATAGCACAGGAAGAACCGAAACTCGACAGAGAATCCACGGCAGAATCAACCCACTCCATGGACATATACACTCCTCTGGAATCAATCTCTAATAGGGAATATGGAATGATTGAAAAGGATTTTGACACAATTAGCGCACATACATATAGAAGTGTAGGTGGGGACCCAGAAGTTGATACAAATTCTTCAACATCATCATACCCGCATAATATAATAACAGAGGAAGAGCTGTATGCTTTACTACAACATGAGAGTTTACGTGACGCTAACGATACACACGCATTTCGCAAATCTCTTAGTGATGAAGAGAGATTGTTGGCGTTGCAAACAAACATACTACCGACACTGATATCCAATTTGAGAGCCATGCAAGTCTCGTTAACTAAAACTTTTGAAGACATGAGAAACGAATATGGGAACCAAACCAGTCATCATGCGGACGACCATGGGATCCAAACTAGTCATCACGGCGACAGCAATATTTTTACTAGATCTCATGAAGAACCAACGCAGTCGAGGAAAAAAATGGAGGACCAAACTTCTAGAAGTCAGTCGATAAGGATTCCTGAACAGAGTCCAAAATGCGTGGCAGCGAGAAAACCTTGTTCGCTAATCACTCTGAATATTATAAGTGAGGGGTTGAGTCAGAATGAGAGCGATGTCGTTGTGCCCGTAAAGTCAGACCCAGGGCCGGCGACCAAGCCCCCTCAAGACTACGATCGAAATCCACAAGGTAACTATAACTGAACCTGAATACCATACTGCTTTTCATTGTGAGAGCGTGTTCACATTATGAGTACCATGTCGGTTATCGTTGTAAAGGAGACGCTACTCGAGCGAAATCGGTAGGACTGCCAAAAGTAAGGTCACAGAAAATGTAGTATACAGTGACCTCAATTTGTCTGCCGCCGTACTTCCGACACGTTTCCACACGGGCCGAATCACGCGGTAGCCTGAGGGGCTACCGCGAAACGAAAACGAACTTCGTTCGTGTATCTCCGTCTCTTTCGCACTTGCCAGTTCGAGCGACAAAGACGGAGATGCACGATCGAAGTTCGTTTTCGTTTCGCGGTAGGCCCTCTGCTTGCAGTTCGGCCGATATCGGCCCGTGTAGCGTCTCCTATGGATTATTTTGAAATCCACCCACAGATAAGAAATAACTTGTGAGCGACTAAAGGCACACCACACGTTTCTGCTTGGCGGATGGTATGAGCGGTACGCAGCTATAAGATAGAGCGATATGGTATAGAAGAACGAAACTACTGTCTGTCCACCCTTTAATACTTACGCAATTAGTAATTAGCGTTTAAAGGCCCCTCCACATTCACGGGCGTGAATCGCGGTGAAATTCGCGCGTGAACTCTTCTCTCTTTTAGTCCCTGACGGTATTTGAATAGCTACGAGAATCTGCGGTCACGTAAATCGAACGTCAAAACTCGCATTATTTCCCTCTCTGTCGCTTGAATATCCAAATGCGATAGAGACGAACGAACGCGCGAAGCGTATCATAGTAGCCGATCTGATCATAATGGCGACTATCGATTTTACGACAGTTCTCCAGCTCATTCTAATTTCAGGTGGCTACCCGCCGCAGGGAGGCTACCAAGGGTACCCGCCGCAGGGGGGCTACCAAGGCTACCCGCCACAAGGGGGCTACCCGCCACAAGGGGGCTACCCGCCTCAAGGTTACCCACCGCAGGGGGGCTACCCTCCGCAAGGGGGTTACCCACCGCAGGGGGGCTACCCTCCGCAAGATGGTTACCCGCCCCCAGGTTACCCTCAACAGGACTATCCAGGACAGCCGGGTATGAGTTCTTACGTAATTTAATTAATATAAAATTGGACCCGTAATTGCCTCCTTAATCATGAGTATCATCACAATTAAGAAGGCTATTATAAGTCCAATACCAATTACCAATATTGGCCCTGCAGCAGGTGTGTGTGTGTAGCCAGCAGTGTTCGCCAAATCAGAATGTATGGAAAGTTTGATAAGTTTCTACGGAATGACAGCTGCCGGCGCCATATTTAATGGGATATATAAATGTCATGATTTGTCAGCCCCAAGATTAAGTGATTTCACCCCAATTTGTCAGTACAACATGTCGAAATCATAATTGGGTGTAGCGTGGAGATGTAACAATCCGACCACATGTGCATGCAATTTCTCGGTAAATAAATAAATAAAAAATTAGTCAGCTTCTGAATTGGGGTTGGCAAATCATGACATATACACCCCAGAAGACACGTTAAATACAAACACAGCCTGCTAAAATTCACTTCGTTTTGGCTTCACCGTAGTACAAGAAAGGCTCCACGATTAGGTAGGCCTAATTCAACGCGTCTACGCGATTAACGTTCGCTCGGTTCGTTCGGTGTCCCAATTGACAATGACCGAGTCGCGCGATTGTTATCACGCGACAGCGCGCGAGCTTTCTCGATTTTTCCCGTATTATCCGTCTCTTCCTTTTAAGAACACTTAGAAAAAGAGGTATAGTGCGAGAAAAATCGAAAGTATGTCGCGGCCGTCCCATGATAGACGTGCAGGACACCGATACGCGAGCACTATCGATTTTTCTCGCACTAGCCGTCTCTCTCTTATTGGGAAACTTAGAAACACAGTGCAGTGCGAGAAAAATCAAAAGGGCTCGCGCGCAGTCTTGTGATAGCCGTGCTTATTCTTCTGGTGTCGCAAGTGTCTATAGGCGACGGTCTCTGCTTATCAACAGTCCGTATGCTTGTTTGCTACCTTTGTATTATAAAACTAGTGACTCTGTGAACTGTAGATCTTGTAATAGAGTGGGCATGCTCGCTGGCGGATTTCTGTGTGTATTGTTATATGAAGAGAGAGAGAGAGAATGACATACTTTTATTTCATACCCAAAGTTAGAAAATTGATTAGATAAATGAAGGGGAGAAGGAAGACAATAAAGTTAATATACAATCGTATAAACAGTCTGTAACGGTGACTTATTTCATCTACGGATATTGTATGAATCATTTCATATATCGATACCTAAATAGAATTCCTGCTTTGGTAATGGACATGGCTGGAGGCGTAGGGCGACATACGAATTTCAATCGTAATAGCTGGAACATTAGAAGCTAAATGAAAATGAATAGTACGACTTTTTGTGGTAAGGCAATGTGTTTACGTTAGCGCTTTAATACTACAATCTGATTTGAACCTTATTGCTAAAGAGTTAAGGTTGTTAATGGGTTGAAATTATTGATGATACCACCAACGTCTGGCTTCGTAAACCTATTGACCCTATTGACGCTATTGACCCTCGTGACCCTTTTGACCCTCGTGACCCTATTGACCCTCGTGACCCTCTTGACCCTATTGACCCTCGTGACCCTATTGACCCTCGTGATCCTATTGACCCTCTTGACCCTCGTGACCCTATTGACCCTTTTGACCCTATTGACCCTCTTGACCCTATTGACCCTCGTGACCCTATTGACCCTCTTGACCCTATTGACCCTCTTGACCCTATTGACCCTCTTGACCCTCTTGACCCTCGTGACCCTATTGACCCTCGTGACTCCGTGACCCTATTGACCCGCTTGACCCTCGTGACCCTCGTGACCCTCGTGACCCTCTTGACCCTATTGACCCTCTTGACCCTATTGACCCTCTTGACCCTATTGACCCTTGTGACCCTATTGACCCTCGTGACTCCGTGACCCTATTGACCCTCGTGACCCTATTGACCCTCGTGACCCTCGTGACCCTCTTGACCCTATTGACCCTCGTGACCCTATTGACCCTCGTGACTCCGTGACCCTATTGACCCTCGTGACCCTATTGACCCTCGTGACCCTATTGACCCTTGTGACCCTATTGACCCTCGTGACCCTTTTGAACCTCGTGACTCCGTGACCCTCTTGACCCTCGTGACTCCGTGACCCTCGTGACCCTATTGACCCTCGTGACCATATTGACCCTCTTGACCCTATTGACCCTCGTGACCCTCTTGACCCTCGTGACCCTCTTGACCCTATTGGCCCTCGTGACCCTCGTGACCCTCTTGACGCTATTGACCCTATTGACCCTCTTGACCCTATTGACCCTCTTGACCCTATTGACCCTCTTGACGCTATTGACCCTCTTGACCCTATTGGCCCTCTTGACCCTATTGACCCCCGTGACCCTATTGGCCCTCTTGACCCTCTTGACCCTCGGACTCCGTGACCCTATTGACCCTCGTGACCCTATTGACCCCCTGACCCCAATGACGCTCGTGACCCTATTGACCCTCTTGACCCTATTGACCCTCTTGACCCTATTGACCCCCGTGACCCTAATGACGCTCGTGACCCTATTGACCCCCGTGACCCTATTGACCCTCGTGACCCTATTGACCCCCGTGACCCTATTGACCCTCGTGGCACTGTGACCCTATTGACCCTATTGACCCTCGTGAAGAGTATAAAAGGGAATGCCGAAGTAGTATGGGGGATTATTCATTTCTCATCGTTCGGACTGGTAGTGTCTCTGGTTGTGGGCTGTGAAATTATTGGTGTGTGTTACCTCTATTGTGTTTTGGTGAATGGCTTGTTATTGTGAGGAATCTCTCTTCATAATTAAGAGTGTTTTACTTTCCTAATTTTACAAGTTAATTGTATATTTAAAGGGGTATTAGGGCCTAAGCTATATTTACTTTATCGGAGGTACTCCGGGAGGTTTATATGGTTAAATCAAATATGTTTAATTTGCTAGCGGCCACTCCCTAGAATTAGACATGTTTGACAAGTGTTTTCGGAACTCAGTCAAAGCTGTATTTACCGTAACGGAGTTGGTCCGGAGGTTTATATAGTTAATCAAATATATTTAATTATGCCAGGGTACTCCCTGGGATTGAGTATGTTTGACGATTGCTTTCGAAATTTAGTTGGGGTTAATTCTTACTGTCCAATCAGCCGGAACACTGTCAAGAATCAGTTATCTGCGGAGTCAGCCCCACCTAACGGTGCCAACGGGGATGAATCCGTGTCCGTGTAGTTACCAGACTTGAGGTGTGGTCTGGCGTCTACCTCTTTACCAACATAGGAGACGAAACCCTTTAATCGGGGCCCTCACGTCTCTCAAAACAACTGACGGTGGAAACGTGGCTTGAGCATTTATGTGACGAAAAGCATAGGAGGATATCTCCGCTCGTGGAAACCGATCGGTTGCTTGAGGGGTCGTTCAGTGTTAAATATAATTATATATCAACATACCGTATGTCCAGTTAGTGCATCTTACTCGCTGTTTTCCCTTTAGCCTTCGGGCACAGCGAGGGGAGATGAATTACACAGGCTGTTAGAGGGTTGTCATCTCAGTTTCGCCGACTGAACTAATTACAGCTTCAATAGGGATACATTCTTGCTTCTGAACTAAGGTATGGTTCCAGGAGTAAGCAGAATAGGGACTGTGGGGTAGGCTTAGGAGTAAATTCACGCGTTATGGGGTATTAGGGCTTGAAACTATATCTACTGTAACTAAAGATATTACAAGTGTTTGATAGGATTAATAAAATTGAAGTTATTATTCTTATAAAATCTAATGACGACTAAAATTATTAATGAGTAACCAGTGTGATGTTTGAGTAGTAAGGCAAGTGGTGTTGGGTTGCCGTGGGTTACACGTGAAACACGAGACAATTGTTAAATATCATTAAAAAGGTCATAGTATTATTCATGAAATTGTGATATCCGGATTGTTTCAGAAAGATGAAATAATTCTGGGTTTGATGACAGGCTGAGCAGTTCATCAAATCCATTTAAAATATCTTATTATCATGAGAGAGAACTCTCCATTTAAAGTATCTTATTTTCATGAGAGGGAATTCTCCATGGCATGGTTTGGGTAGAATGTCTCGCGTGTAATGAACGGTTTACCACGGCATTACTCTACGGCCGTCGGTATAAAATGGTCCAGGCCATCTTAGTTATACATATAAACGATTAATAATACTAAAAGATGTCAGTCGAGTTTGTCTCGGTGTATCTTCTCGAAACTGACCGCTAGGTTTGAGACACTGGTAGATTCATTCTCCGAGTCCTAAACTCGTAGGATAGCTAGGTAAGTAACTTGAATAGGATGTCCAGACTCCATTCCAACAAGAGAGTAGCCAGTGTGAGCAAAAGATTGCCACACGACCCGTCGATAGAACTTTGGTCCAAAATACAAGTATTTAGGGCAGTCTTCTAGATAATAATAAGTTTAAATAAATAATCTTGATTTTATGAAGGCTACTCCTTGTTCAACCGGACATGTAATAGGGGATAGGTGTTTTTCTACCAAAAACAATTTTTAATTATAATCATAAAGTAACCTACAGTGTAATTATAATCATAAAGTGATTTATAATTAATTTATTATTCCTACAAGATTTAGGACTTTGTTATGCTCATAAATAGGAAAATAGCAGTTAAAAGTAGCATTTCAGTAGGTTAATTTATGTACAGATAAGCTAGCTTTAATTTTATTATGAATGGAGAGTCCAAAAACCTGTCAAGCTTTCATAAAAGGATCTAGGGTTATTACGGTACACAACACTTCGGGGTTCAACCGCTAGCGATCACATTTTGGCCAAATCGTCAGGTATTCTTAAATAAAAGCACGCAACAAAAGTAGGTTTAATAAGTAGGTAAATAGAGAGTAAGTTACAGTAGTCTAGCACGAAGGAATAGGGTTTTACATTAAGTTAGAATTCATTGCAAAATATTTAGCGTTTCTTGAGCTTCAGCGGGAAGCTGCTTCGTTAGCTGTAGGTCTTCGTAAGTGTTTTCTAGCCAGGGGGGGTGAACTGTTACAGTTTGGTGCCGTTCCCTGGGATATCTTCAGTAGCCCTCACGGGCTACAGTTTGTTGCCTGAAGTTGGAGGTGAGCTTGATAGGTGTTGGACTCTTCATTATTTTCTTTCAATTATCAGCTAGGGACTCCGCTAGGGAAGGTTTAGGACTGCATCTGAAAAACAATAAAATTTTATTAGATTATTTGCACATTGCATGTGGAACTGACGGCCGTCGGGGCGGAGAGGTTCTCGGGGCGGACACATGCTTGCCGGGGGGGGCGCGGTGTGTCTGCCCCGATGTATAAGACGCGGGGCGTTGTGGCACTCCTTGGGGGAGGGCTGTGTCCGGCGATGGGTGTCTTTCGACTGATGTGATAATGATTATGATGATTATTTATATATATATCACATGATATCGGTATTTTTAGTAAATATAAATTATTAAAATTATAGATTAAGGCGGACATTAGTATAAGAAAAAATATATAAACTCATTGACTCTGGGGGGCATCAAAGAATAGATAATTTAAGATATGTCGGGGCGTATTCAGTGTGTCTACAAACAAAAATAATAGTTGTAAGGTAGTTTGTAAAACTAGAAATTAAGTCTTATAAATATAAAACCTAGGTCTTGTGCAGGGGTTATTTCATAATATGTCAAGGAGAAATGAGCAGATGGTTTAGCACAACGGAGAGAGGAATTGCATTTTTGCAAGAAGTAGGCATTGTAGTAGGAACGCCGGCAATATTTATGTATTTCTATTATTTGGGGGCGAGCCTTCATCGCCAGTAGAAACAAAACCTAGCTATTCATAAATTCTGAGCACCTTAATCCTTTAATGTGGCTAATATATTTTGTAGTATACCTTGAGATATCGTTGAAACTAGTGAGGCTCTGGTGATTTCATCTCTTTAGCGGCGTATAAGCACTGAACTGATATTTTCCTATATCAGAACAACCTCGAAACAATCCTTGGGTTTTTGGAATGGTAGTCACATACGGTTATTTCTTAGTGCTCCTTGTACCTAAAACAAAAATCATTAATGTGAATAATTTTATACTTGTAGACCATAAAAATAAGGTTATATAGTGTTAGAAATGTATGTACATTATATTGTATGTGGTAATTAGGAAACCCTTGAAATTTGTATAACCCCAGTTCCTTGCAAGAACTTTTTAGTTCCATGTACAAAGACGACAATTTAATTACGTTTGAAGATACCATGACAAAGGCAATCGGTCGGGTGCATGAGTACTTAGTCAATGTAAGTAGGAAATACTAGGGCAGCTAGGGAGTATCTTTATACGTAATAAGAACAAAAGTTTTACATACCAGAATTATTACTTCAAGGCGGCAAGTGTAGATAACTCCGTGTAGGGAATGGCGCAGGCGCATACAAATATTACAAATGCTTATGAATGCATGTACGTCAAAAGACCACGAAAGATAACTCGCAACGTCCGTTCACTGTGGTTTCAACTTAAAGAATTTAGGAGAAAAATCAATGGAGATTCATAGCCAAACTGAAATTGCGGGAAGACTGACACGAGGCGCGGCAAAGCAAACGGGCAAAGAGAAATGAGAATAAATATAACCGTTAACCGCTAACACGCACGAGGTGTCATTGCGTTTTAAAACTCCTATAGATATTATTCTCCATAGGAAGGATCTGCGGAAATAGTATCTTATAATCATTATTTGATTTATGCAATGCAAAGATTGCTCTAGCATTATTTTATGGTTTTTAAATATAAAGGCGAGATTTTGGAGACACAATGTGGACACAATGTATACGAAAATACAAAGACGAAACGCTTTATGGGGTGTACAGATTATGTGATTTTGCCCCAGTTTGTCGGTACAGCGTGTCGGGGTCGTGATTGTGCAACCGCATGTGCATGCAGTTTCTCTTGACGAAAGGATCAACAGCACAACGTGCGTCCAGACGATAGCAATCGGTCGGATTCAGATGAGTTGGAACTGACAAATCAAGACATGTATACACCCCATTAACTTAGCGCGAGATTCCATAGATATGGGCAATTTATTGCCATACGGAAAAGCCAGTGTAGAAGGCCTTTAAGAACAAGGAACCGCAGATTTAGAGCAGTCTTGTACGCCTGACAACTTGTTGCAGCCGTGTGTTGTAGTGAAACATGAGACATCAAAATATACTTCTCCTTCTAGCATAGCAAGTTGATAGGGCGGACGGATCGCTTGCAGTACGGGTTTAGTAACAGCAGCGCTAACACGAGAATCAAAGTTTCGTGTATATGCGTCCCTTTCACTCGAGTATCGTGAGAGCGATAGAGATGGGAATACTCGAGCTTCAACTTTACAAGTCCGTGGCTATAGCTCAGGACTTAAATAATAAGGGCATGTAATAAATTTTATTTTAAATAAGGTCATTGAATTAACGTGAAGGAATTATTTCATTCTTACGGTAGCGGCAGCGACATCTATGGTAACATTCACAGATTGTTTCTTTTGAAGATGCTTTTATACTTACAAAGCTGCAACATACATTTATGGGTCTAGAAGGTAGCTAAGCCTCAATTAACGGGATTCATATCACCATAGCTACCCATTTCATTATGTATCAATACAACGGATAGAACAAATTTGATAGAGCAGCAGATAGATTGGTTTGAGAAAAGTGAAATGTTAGCCACGGAGGCTATTGTTCAAGTCAGGGAAGGTTGTGAGGATTAAATAATAAATAGACGTGTCATTGCGAGCATTATATGTTCTGGTTCGAACCTCAGAAAAAACAAGGCCAACAAAGACAAGAAAGTATGGAAAAATCCAGGGCCCAGTATATTTTATTATCATACAGAAGTCACGCGACGCGCGACGTGCATGGTATAGACATTGAGTTACAGGCATGAGAATTTTATTGAAAAAAGGAGAACTAAGCATAACCATACATTACATGGATAAAAATCAAGAATCCACATTACATACATTATCTTATATAACTATGACAGCTTGTTTGGATTATTTATTATGAAGTTAGCTGCATATGAATACCAGATTTAGCTTGGTAGCAGTGCAGACGACCATCTCATTATGAAATAGCAAGATAACATTAACACACACAGACGCGTTACAATATGATATGAAAATACGAAGATCAAAACAAGCAGAAAAGGAATTTCAGTTCAAAATGTTCCGAAAGATTGGATATTCTGATAAAAGGTATTCAACACGTTCGCAACCAAGAACTCGTCAGTAGGCACTCGTAATGTTTGTTTAGATGCCAGCTCAGCCGTTAGGAGGGCGGTAGTATAAAGTTATACGCTTAACGAGTTCTGTCCATTTCTGGTGCATTATTCCATTTTTGGTCCGGATGAGAAAGTGTTAACGAAGTAAGGAATACAAGTCACATAGAAACTACAGATCCAGCATTGCTTTCGCATTAGGGAAAATCATGCCCCGAGCACGGTTCCGCTTGAAGGACTTCATGGAAATGGATAGCAATCTCATGGACTGGTGTGGGACGAAATTTCATATGCTGTTTCTTCACGGTAGTAGAGGTGTGTCTCATCTTGTTGACGTGCTGGCGACCCTGGAAACATAAATATGAATATTACTCTTCGCATAATAGAATGAGCTCCTACAAAAATTATTCACAAGGGTGGGACGAGCATATGAAACCTTGATTCTTCCCAGTATTACTCCAAGCATTGATATTATATGGAAGAGAGTTTAGTTATAATACTACATAGGTCATCCTGAATTTAATTATATTCCCTAAATAATAAGCATGCATTAAGGAGAATAACTTGGTGCGGGGGCGTGGGAGTGTCTAAATTGATTTGAGTTTAAATTACAGAGGTTGTGATAATTATTGACATTTAATAACAAAAACATATTTATTCCAAACTTTGATTCACTTAAGGAACAATGATATCTTAGTTTGGTAAATATACGAGTAGGCACGGATATACAAACTTCCTAATTGGCACGTACAGAATTTTATTAATACTATGTAATGTATGCCGAACAGATGCTGTTTCGTGCATATATTATGGAGCACAGAATCATTGGAGAAACACAATAGATATAATATACGAGGAGCCACGGATATACAAATTACTTAGTCTGCATGTACAGAATTTTATTAATACTATGTAATGTATGCCGAACAGATGCTGTTCCTTGCATAAATTATGAAGCACAGAATTATTGGAGAGAAACAATAGATTTAATTACCTTTTTATATTACACCACACTAGGAGAATAACGATGTTGAGTTTTGTTGAGGCTTAAGCAGTCAGACTTGTGTTGGGTAGCAGCATTCCCCTCACGGATTCATACTGCTGTAAAAATAACAAACAGAAGGTTATGTTAAGCGGGAACATCAATAATTAATGTATGATTATGACAGTTAAACAAGATATAACTTTTGAGAAAGGGAAGTAATGGAAATATATTTTAATAAGATGACATGCTCGTCACACTGAAATTGAGACGAAATTATACAATGGTTTAATCGATATATATACATTCGTGGATCTACTATATATCTACTTACTATTGGGGGCCATTGTATGGTAAATTAGACGGGAAGATGTCAGTTTCCGCTGGGACAACTAATGTTGAGACGGGCCCCTTCCTTGGCATTTTGGCTTAATATTCCCAGTCGCATTATCGAGTCATCAATTAAAAGGGCGAGTGCATTCTGCTGTTCCTGGAAACACCATGACAAGAAATTATGACACCAACGGACATTATCGGACCGACGGACAAATGGACATTTAGTTATTTTGAATGAAAAATTGAATCAGGATGAATATCATTTGACGACCGGTTAGCCTAGTGGGTAGTGACGCTGCCTACGAAGCTGAAGGTCCTGGGTTCGAATCCCGGTAAGGGCAAATATTTGTGTGATGAGCATGAATATTTGTTTCTGAGTCATGGATGTTTTCTATGTATTTAAGTATTTCTATCTATTATATATATCGTCGTCTAGTACCCATAACACAAGCCCTATTGAGCTTACTATGGGATTAGCTCGATTTGTGTAAGATTGTCCCCTTATATTTATTTATTTATTTATTATTTATATCAGAAGAGAGAGACAAGTAGTATGTGAATTACTCTAAACTTGGATATAATATATTAGTAGAAAACTAGGTTAGCTAAGATAGCGAGAAGTTTTACGATCATTCGCAAATGTATGCTAATTACCACTGAAGTGTTACTGTTTGTCGATACATTGCCGAGTATTACGGGCTGCATGGCACCTTTTAACGTTGAAATACGTAGGAAGTCGCTTTGAACAAGGACAGAAAAAGGAAAAATTAACGTTAAGGCGGAAAGAAAGAATATTCTGGGATAATACATACCTTGAGGAAAGCGTCCATGTAACTAATCCAGCCCAAATAGCGGTAGTGTTGCATATCACGTTTGTTTTAATTTAAAAGTTTTAAATATGTTGAATCCATGCATCAGAAATCGAAATCGGACCACGACCCACGACGTGCAATTTTGACAGTTGACACTTGACAGTGACGCCACGCTATGATGTGTCAAGGCATAGAAGAAAATTGACTGAAGACATAGATCACAGACAGTATTCGCATATATCGAGTAAATAATTTTCTTGTAGAATTACGCTTGTACGTTATTCAAGAATTAAAAATTGTATTTTCATTAGTTGCACGAAATAACAACAAATAATGACAGTGGTTTAGTGACATCATATATAAAAACATCTATTCGGCTGTAGATGGCGACACTATATATGAGAAAACTCAAAATATCGACAATCTATGCCAGGAATACACTACTCAACAATAGATGGCGCAAACGATCACTGACGGGCCATGACTTTGGATCCATGTGTCAATGGGAAAGTTACTCTATTTGACGACAGATGGCAGAGAGATGCAGTTTTATAATAAAATTCTTACGACAGATATGGATACGTGTTTATAACAACGCAAAGTTGAGAAGTAATTTTAAAATAGATAATTAATGCTCGTATTTGTTAATCAACAATCGAGTGTATACAGTTTAATATATTTGCTACAGTTAAAAAGGTATTAAGAATTTCCGAACGAAATGGACGTCAGGATCAAGTGTCATGTCATATGAAAGAGAAAAATCGTCAGTTGACTTGAATTTCACACACAGTGTTTATACAAATAATTTTCTGTTTTCGGGACTAAGTGAATATTCAAACATTGTAAAACCTTTTTCAAATAAAGTATCATTCAGGAACGATAAATCATGTGAAGACCTATAAATACCAGTGTGAATGCGATCACAACAAGAAGTTATTAATTGGATCAAAGTGTTGTTGTACCAGAATAGTTTTCCATAGTGGTGTTTTGTAACAAATAATAGTGAATATGGTGGCTTTCAAGTTAAAAAGGTGCTTCCTGACGTGGAAAGGGTAAACGTAGTAAACATTTAAGCTTTTCAATTTTTGAAACCCATTTATGCTTTGTGTTGTTAAAGTTTTGCGGGGCGCTGCCCATATTATCATTAAAATAGCGAAAATACAATTCAATTCAATTTCAATCATTTAAGATAACAAGGATCTCGGGTTTTTTTTTGTATGCTTGTGGGTAATTTGACTTAAGGGGTATGATAAATCTTAAAACTAAATATATCACAGAGGGCTCACATCAGACAGTTTGAAACGGGTTCTAAATTTCGACTCATTCTCTTAATAGCTTGGTAGCGCTGTGGGAAAATGTCCGCTGTCTAAGTCACTGAGCCGGGTTCGATTCCCGACACATTTATATTTTTGTATTTTTCTTTTGTGTTTTATCATGGGTGAAAGACAATGAAATAGGTTTACCTACAAGATAGTATATTACTTTGTTGCAAAATGCTCTATACAAATTATAAAACTTGCGTTATTGATTGACTGTCAGGCAGCGTGGCTTAAAGCCGTTTGAAGATAAATATGAGGAATCGGCGATTCGGCAGCAGATTTGGGTGGATCTAGATGATTAATATGAGACGTCTTTATACTTGGAAAACCTCATTAACAATATACTTAGCTGTGGGGCTTAATTACATTAAGGCCTACTAAGGTATATTTGAAATCACTGCATCAGAGTTGTCAGAACAAGTTTGATCTATGATTGTGTATTAATGGCAACGACTTAGGGATCTGGTAATGCTGGTTTTTTTTTGGAGTGGGGCAAATTGAGGTGGTTTTTATAATTTGCGAAATAGATTTTTATTGGGTAGGTTTGTTTTGTCAATTGGACTGTCGTTCGCCCGTCGCGAAATTGGACCTACGTGTGGCTGCTGGGTATCGCGGTTGTATTTGTGGGTGGACGTTGAGGTGCGCAGGTAACAAGTTACAGAATAGCCGGATTGTGAAAACTGATGGTTGAGTAGTAGTAGAAACTTTGATCAATGATGTCGATTTTGACTAAATTCTAGGTTTATTTTTCAATCAAAGATGGCGGATCTGGGTTTTTAAGAAAAATTTTTTTTGTATCTAATTCCATTAATTTGCTAATACTAATTTAAAATGTTGGGTTAATTTTGGATTCATTTTGAAAAATTATTATTATTGGTATGAATTTCAACTAATTTACGAACGTTAATTTCTAATTTTGGGTAAAAATTGGGATATATTGAAGTTTGAAGTTATTATTCTTATAAAATCTAATGACGACTAAAATTATTAATGAGTAACCAGTGTGATGTTTGAGTAGTAAGGCAAGTGGTGTTGGGTTGCCGTGGGTTACACGTGAAACACGAGACAATTGTTAAATATCATTAAAAAGGTCATAGTATTATTCATGAAATTGTGATATCCGGATTGTTTCAGAAAGATGAAATAATTCTGGGTTTGATGACAGGCTGAGCAGTTCATCAAATCCATTTAAAATATCTTATTATCATGAGAGAGAACTCTCCATTTAAAGTATCTTATTTTCATGAGAGGGAATTCTCCATGGCATGGTTTGGGTAGAATGTCTCGCGTGTAATGAACGGTTTACCACGGCATTACTCTACGGCCGTCGGTATAAAATGGTCCAGGCCATCTTAGTTATACATATAAACGATTAATAATACTAAAAGATGTCAGTCGAGTTTGTCTCGGTGTATCTTCTCGAAACTGACCGCTAGGTTTGAGACACTGGTAGATTCATTCTCCGAGTCCTAAACTCGTAGGATAGCTAGGTAAGTAACTTGAATAGGATGTCCAGACTCCATTCCAACAAGAGAGTAGCCAGTGTGAGCAAAAGATTGCCACACGACCCGTCGATAGAACTTTGGTCCAAAATACAAGTATTTAGGGCAGTCTTCTAGATAATAATAAGTTTAAATAAATAATCTTGATTTTATGAAGGCTACTCCTTGTTCAACCGGACATGTAATAGGGGATAGGTGTTTTTCTACCAAAAACAATTTTTAATTATAATCATAAAGTAACCTACAGTGTAATTATAATCATAAAGTGATTTATAATTAATTTATTATTCCTACAAGATTTAGGACTTTGTTATGCTCATAAATAGGAAAATAGCAGTTAAAAGTAGCATTTCAGTAGGTTAATTTATGTACAGATAAGCTAGCTTTAATTTTATTATGAATGGAGAGTCCAAAAACCTGTCAAGCTTTCATAAAAGGATCTAGGGTTATTACGGTACACAACACTTCGGGGTTCAACCGCTAGCGATCACATTTTGGCCAAATCGTCAGGTATTCTTAAATAAAAGCACGCAACAAAAGTAGGTTTAATAAGTAGGTAAATAGAGAGTAAGTTACAGTAGTCTAGCACGAAGGAATAGGGTTTTACATTAAGTTAGAATTCATTGCAAAATATTTAGCGTTTCTTGAGCTTCAGCGGGAAGCTGCTTCGTTAGCTGTAGGTCTTCGTAAGTGTTTTCTAGCCAGGGGGGGTGAACTGTTACAGTTTGGTGCCGTTCCCTGGGATATCTTCAGTAGCCCTCACGGGCTACAGTTTGTTGCCTGAAGTTGGAGGTGAGCTTGATAGGTGTTGGACTCTTCATTATTTTCTTTCAATTATCAGCTAGGGACTCCGCTAGGGAAGGTTTAGGACTGCATCTGAAAAACAATAAAATTTTATTAGATTATTTGCACATTGCATGTGGAACTGACGGCCGTCGGGGCGGAGAGGTTCTCGGGGCGGACACATGCTTGCCGGGGGGGGCGCGGTGTGTCTGCCCCGATGTATAAGACGCGGGGCGTTGTGGCACTCCTTGGGGGAGGGCTGTGTCCGGCGATGGGTGTCTTTCGACTGATGTGATAATGATTATGATGATTATTTATATATATATCACATGATATCGGTATTTTTAGTAAATATAAATTATTAAAATTATAGATTAAGGCGGACATTAGTATAAGAAAAAATATATAAACTCATTGACTCTGGGGGGCATCAAAGAATAGATAATTTAAGATATGTCGGGGCGTATTCAGTGTGTCTACAAACAAAAATAATAGTTGTAAGGTAGTTTGTAAAACTAGAAATTAAGTCTTATAAATATAAAACCTAGGTCTTGTGCAGGGGTTATTTCATAATATGTCAAGGAGAAATGAGCAGATGGTTTAGCACAACGGAGAGAGGAATTGCATTTTTGCAAGAAGTAGGCATTGTAGTAGGAACGCCGGCAATATTTATGTATTTCTATTATTTGGGGGCGAGCCTTCATCGCCAGTAGAAACAAAACCTAGCTATTCATAAATTCTGAGCACCTTAATCCTTTAATGTGGCTAATATATTTTGTAGTATACCTTGAGATATCGTTGAAACTAGTGAGGCTCTGGTGATTTCATCTCTTTAGCGGCGTATAAGCACTGAACTGATATTTTCCTATATCAGAACAACCTCGAAACAATCCTTGGGTTTTTGGAATGGTAGTCACATACGGTTATTTCTTAGTGCTCCTTGTACCTAAAACAAAAATCATTAATGTGAATAATTTTATACTTGTAGACCATAAAAATAAGGTTATATAGTGTTAGAAATGTATGTACATTATATTGTATGTGGTAATTAGGAAACCCTTGAAATTTGTATAACCCCAGTTCCTTGCAAGAACTTTTTAGTTCCATGTACAAAGACGACAATTTAATTACGTTTGAAGATACCATGACAAAGGCAATCGGTCGGGTGCATGAGTACTTAGTCAATGTAAGTAGGAAATACTAGGGCAGCTAGGGAGTATCTTTATACGTAATAAGAACAAAAGTTTTACATACCAGAATTATTACTTCAAGGCGGCAAGTGTAGATAACTCCGTGTAGGGAATGGCGCAGGCGCATACAAATATTACAAATGCTTATGAATGCATGTACGTCAAAAGACCACGAAAGATAACTCGCAACGTCCGTTCACTGTGGTTTCAACTTAAAGAATTTAGGAGAAAAATCAATGGAGATTCATAGCCAAACTGAAATTGCGGGAAGACTGACACGAGGCGCGGCAAAGCAAACGGGCAAAGAGAAATGAGAATAAATATAACCGTTAACCGCTAACACGCACGAGGTGTCATTGCGTTTTAAAACTCCTATAGATATTATTCTCCATAGGAAGGATCTGCGGAAATAGTATCTTATAATCATTATTTGATTTATGCAATGCAAAGATTGCTCTAGCATTATTTTATGGTTTTTAAATATAAAGGCGAGATTTTGGAGACACAATGTGGACACAATGTATACGAAAATACAAAGACGAAACGCTTTATGGGGTGTACAGATTATGTGATTTTGCCCCAGTTTGTCGGTACAGCGTGTCGGGGTCGTGATTGTGCAACCGCATGTGCATGCAGTTTCTCTTGACGAAAGGATCAACAGCACAACGTGCGTCCAGACGATAGCAATCGGTCGGATTCAGATGAGTTGGAACTGACAAATCAAGACATGTATACACCCCATTAACTTAGCGCGAGATTCCATAGATATGGGCAATTTATTGCCATACGGAAAAGCCAGTGTAGAAGGCCTTTAAGAACAAGGAACCGCAGATTTAGAGCAGTCTTGTACGCCTGACAACTTGTTGCAGCCGTGTGTTGTAGTGAAACATGAGACATCAAAATATACTTCTCCTTCTAGCATAGCAAGTTGATAGGGCGGACGGATCGCTTGCAGTACGGGTTTAGTAACAGCAGCGCTAACACGAGAATCAAAGTTTCGTGTATATGCGTCCCTTTCACTCGAGTATCGTGAGAGCGATAGAGATGGGAATACTCGAGCTTCAACTTTACAAGTCCGTGGCTATAGCTCAGGACTTAAATAATAAGGGCATGTAATAAATTTTATTTTAAATAAGGTCATTGAATTAACGTGAAGGAATTATTTCATTCTTACGGTAGCGGCAGCGACATCTATGGTAACATTCACAGATTGTTTCTTTTGAAGATGCTTTTATACTTACAAAGCTGCAACATACATTTATGGGTCTAGAAGGTAGCTAAGCCTCAATTAACGGGATTCATATCACCATAGCTACCCATTTCATTATGTATCAATACAACGGATAGAACAAATTTGATAGAGCAGCAGATAGATTGGTTTGAGAAAAGTGAAATGTTAGCCACGGAGGCTATTGTTCAAGTCAGGGAAGGTTGTGAGGATTAAATAATAAATAGACGTGTCATTGCGAGCATTATATGTTCTGGTTCGAACCTCAGAAAAAACAAGGCCAACAAAGACAAGAAAGTATGGAAAAATCCAGGGCCCAGTATATTTTATTATCATACAGAAGTCACGCGACGCGCGACGTGCATGGTATAGACATTGAGTTACAGGCATGAGAATTTTATTGAAAAAAGGAGAACTAAGCATAACCATACATTACATGGATAAAAATCAAGAATCCACATTACATACATTATCTTATATAACTATGACAGCTTGTTTGGATTATTTATTATGAAGTTAGCTGCATATGAATACCAGATTTAGCTTGGTAGCAGTGCAGACGACCATCTCATTATGAAATAGCAAGATAACATTAACACACACAGACGCGTTACAATATGATATGAAAATACGAAGATCAAAACAAGCAGAAAAGGAATTTCAGTTCAAAATGTTCCGAAAGATTGGATATTCTGATAAAAGGTATTCAACACGTTCGCAACCAAGAACTCGTCAGTAGGCACTCGTAATGTTTGTTTAGATGCCAGCTCAGCCGTTAGGAGGGCGGTAGTATAAAGTTATACGCTTAACGAGTTCTGTCCATTTCTGGTGCATTATTCCATTTTTGGTCCGGATGAGAAAGTGTTAACGAAGTAAGGAATACAAGTCACATAGAAACTACAGATCCAGCATTGCTTTCGCATTAGGGAAAATCATGCCCCGAGCACGGTTCCGCTTGAAGGACTTCATGGAAATGGATAGCAATCTCATGGACTGGTGTGGGACGAAATTTCATATGCTGTTTCTTCACGGTAGTAGAGGTGTGTCTCATCTTGTTGACGTGCTGGCGACCCTGGAAACATAAATATGAATATTACTCTTCGCATAATAGAATGAGCTCCTACAAAAATTATTCACAAGGGTGGGACGAGCATATGAAACCTTGATTCTTCCCAGTATTACTCCAAGCATTGATATTATATGGAAGAGAGTTTAGTTATAATACTACATAGGTCATCCTGAATTTAATTATATTCCCTAAATAATAAGCATGCATTAAGGAGAATAACTTGGTGCGGGGGCGTGGGAGTGTCTAAATTGATTTGAGTTTAAATTACAGAGGTTGTGATAATTATTGACATTTAATAACAAAAACATATTTATTCCAAACTTTGATTCACTTAAGGAACAATGATATCTTAGTTTGGTAAATATACGAGTAGGCACGGATATACAAACTTCCTAATTGGCACGTACAGAATTTTATTAATACTATGTAATGTATGCCGAACAGATGCTGTTTCGTGCATATATTATGGAGCACAGAATCATTGGAGAAACATAATAGATATAATATACGAGGAGCCACGGATATACAAATTACTTAGTCTGCATGTACAGAATTTTATTAATACTATGTAATGTATGCCGAACAGATGCTGTTCCTTGCATAAATTATGAAGCACAGAATTATTGGAGAGAAACAATAGATTTAATTACCTTTTTATATTACACCACACTAGGAGAATAACGATGTTGAGTTTTGTTGAGGCTTAAGCAGTCAGACTTGTGTTGGGTAGCAGCATTCCCCTCACGGATTCATACTGCTGTAAAAATAACAAACAGAAGGTTATGTTAAGCGGGAACATCAATAATTAATGTATGATTATGACAGTTAAACAAGATATAACTTTTGAGAAAGGGAAGTAATGGAAATATATTTTAATAAGATGACATGCTCGTCACACTGAAATTGAGACGAAATTATACAATGGTTTAATCGATATATATACATTCGTGGATCTACTATATATCTACTTACTATTGGGGGCCATTGTATGGTAAATTAGACGGGAAGATGTCAGTTTCCGCTGGGACAACTAATGTTGAGACGGGCCCCTTCCTTGGCATTTTGGCTTAATATTCCCAGTCGCATTATCGAGTCATCAATTAAAAGGGCGAGTGCATTCTGCTGTTCCTGGAAACACCATGACAAGAAATTATGACACCAACGGACATTATCGGACCGACGGACAAATGGACATTTAGTTATTTTGAATGAAAAATTGAATCAGGATGAATATCATTTGACGACCGGTTAGCCTAGTGGGTAGTGACGCTGCCTACGAAGCTGAAGGTCCTGGGTTCGAATCCCGGTAAGGGCAAATATTTGTGTGATGAGCATGAATATTTGTTTCTGAGTCATGGATGTTTTCTATGTATTTAAGTATTTCTATCTATTATATATATCGTCGTCTAGTACCCATAACACAAGCCCTATTGAGCTTACTATGGGATTAGCTCGATTTGTGTAAGATTGTCCCCTTATATTTATTTATTTATTTATTATTTATATCAGAAGAGAGAGACAAGTAGTATGTGAATTACTCTAAACTTGGATATAATATATTAGTAGAAAACTAGGTTAGCTAAGATAGCGAGAAGTTTTACGATCATTCGCAAATGTATGCAAATTACCACTGAAGTGTTACTGTTTGTCGATACATTGCCGAGTATTACGGGCTGCATGGCACCTTTTAACGTTGAAATACGTAGGAAGTCGCTTTGAACAAGGACAGAAAAAGGAAAAATTAACGTTAAGGCGGAAAGAAAGAATATTCTGGGATAATACATACCTTGAGGAAAGCGTCCATGTAACTAATCCAGCCCAAATAGCGGTAGTGTTGCATATCACGTTTGTTTTAATTTAAAAGTTTTAAATATGTTGAATCCATGCATCAGAAATCGAAATCGGACCACGACCCACGACGTGCAATTTTGACAGTTGACACTTGACAGTGACGCCACGCTATGATGTGTCAAGGCATAGAAGAAAATTGACTGAAGACATAGATCACAGACAGTATTCGCATATATCGAGTAAATAATTTTCTTGTAGAATTACGCTTGTACGTTATTCAAGAATTAAAAATTGTATTTTCATTAGTTGCACGAAATAACAACAAATAATGACAGTGGTTTAGTGACATCATATATAAAAACATCTATTCGGCTGTAGATGGCGACACTATATATGAGAAAACTCAAAATATCGACAATCTATGCCAGGAATACACTACTCAACAATAGATGGCGCAAACGATCACTGACGGGCCATGACTTTGGATCCATGTGTCAATGGGAAAGTTACTCTATTTGACGACAGATGGCAGAGAGATGCAGTTTTATAATAAAATTCTTACGACAGATATGGATACGTGTTTATAACAACGCAAAGTTGAGAAGTAATTTTAAAATAGATAATTAATGCTCGTATTTGTTAATCAACAATCGAGTGTATACAGTTTAATATATTTGCTACAGTTAAAAAGGTATTAAGAATTTCCGAACGAAATGGACGTCAGGATCAAGTGTCATGTCATATGAAAGAGAAAAATCGTCAGTTGACTTGAATTTCACACACAGTGTTTATACAAATAATTTTCTGTTTTCGGGACTAAGTGAATATTCAAACATTGTAAAACCTTTTTCAAATAAAGTATCATTCAGGAACGATAAATCATGTGAAGACCTATAAATACCAGTGTGAATGCGATCACAACAAGAAGTTATTAATTGGATCAAAGTGTTGTTGTACCAGAATAGTTTTCCATAGTGGTGTTTTGTAACAAATAATAGTGAATATGGTGGCTTTCAAGTTAAAAAGGTGCTTCCTGACGTGGAAAGGGTAAACGTAGTAAACATTTAAGCTTTTCAATTTTTGAAACCCATTTATGCTTTGTGTTGTTAAAGTTTTGCGGGGCGCTGCCCATATTATCATTAAAATAGCGAAAATACAATTCAATTCAATTTCAATCATTTAAGATAACAAGGATCTCGGGTTTTTTTTTGTATGCTTGTGGGTAATTTGACTTAAGGGGTATGATAAATCTTAAAACTAAATATATCACAGAGGGCTCACATCAGACAGTTTGAAACGGGTTCTAAATTTCGACTCATTCTCTTAATAGCTTGGTAGCGCTGTGGGAAAATGTCCGCTGTCTAAGTCACTGAGCCGGGTTCGATTCCCGACACATTTATATTTTTGTATTTTTCTTTTGTGTTTTATCATGGGTGAAAGACAATGAAATAGGTTTACCTACAAGATAGTATATTACTTTGTTGCAAAATGCTCTATACAAATTATAAAACTTGCGTTATTGATTGACTGTCAGGCAGCGTGGCTTAAAGCCGTTTGAAGATAAATATGAGGAATCGGCGATTCGGCAGCAGATTTGGGTGGATCTAGATGATTAATATGAGACGTCTTTATAATTGGAAAACCTCATTAACAATATACTTAGCTGTGGGGCTTAATTACATTAAGGCCTACTAAGGTATATTTGAAATCACTGCATCAGAGTTGTCAGAACAAGTTTGATCTATGATTGTGTATTAATGGCAACGACTTAGGGATCTGGTAATGCTGGTTTTTTTTTGGAGTGGGGCAAATTGAGGTGGTTTTTATAATTTGCGAAATAGATTTTTATTGGGTAGGTTTGTTTTGTCAATTGGACTGTCGTTCGCCCGTCGCGAAATTGGACCTACGTGTGGCTGCTGGGTATCGCGGTTGTATTTGTGGGTGGACGTTGAGGTGCGCAGGTAACAAGTTACAGAATAGCCGGATTGTGAAAACTGATGGTTGAGTAGTAGTAGAAACTTTGATCAATGATGTCGATTTTGACTAAATTCTAGGTTTATTTTTCAATCAAAGATGGCGGATCTGGGTTTTTAAGAAAAATTTTTTTTGTATCTAATTCCATTAATTTGCTAATACTAATTTAAAATGTTGGGTTAATTTTGGATTCATTTTGAAAAATTATTATTATTGGTATGAATTTCAACTAATTTACGAACGTTAATTTCTAATTTTGGGTAAAAATTGGGATATAGCTTTGATTTTTGGAATGATCATCTATATTAATTGTATCTTACTCATGGATATGAATTTAAAAGTGAAACAATATACTTAATTTTGTATTTATTAGTGCAGTTAAATCTCTGGCGAGTATGATGAATTTTTATTTGTGGGGAAAATTTTATATTGCATCAATCAATGTCCAATAAGTGTTAAATCTGTATTGAAATGATTACACCTCATATGCTTTGGCTATCTGTAACAATCGAGTGCATAGGCGAATGAGGAAGGTACAAAATGATATGAAGCATGGATGCATTAATAAGGTATTGTAGGGAGAGAAAAAGGAGATGAATGAAAAGGTGGATTGATAGTGTGATTCATGTTTGGGTTTTTTTTTTGTAAACATGGGTTGCTACAGTTTGACAATAGCTAGAGTGTAATCAAATAACCTAGATTTGTTGGTTTTGATGGGAAAAAAAAAACAATAGGTCCCTAAATATTTATCAATAGGTTAAAATCGTGAAAACGATTCGACTCTTAGCATAGAGTAGTATTTGGGGACTTATACTACACACGCATTTCTACGCAAGGGTATACACACCTCATGTCGGTTAAAATAAGTCAAATTGAGGGTTAATCATAATTGAATCAGTGAAACTGAGCCGGAGTTTATTAAAAACTTTAATAAATTATGACGTTTTAGTTGACTGTTCTACCTGATGAGGCGAACAAGGTTACAACTGGATTTACAAATAGCCGCTTGTTTTGGTTATATTTTCTTTTTTTACATTTCTTACGCTGTTTTGACAAGTCATAATGGGAATTGGCTTATTTTATAAGACATGATACAGGTGCCAAGAAAACTAATTATTAATGATGTAGTTTGGGAGCACGATTCGAGCTTATACATTGGAGAATGAACGTCTCGGTACTTCTACCAAATAGTTTCTGTTTTACGTGGGGAGGTTTTGTTGGATTTATTCAAAGGAAGAGCAATGTTTCCTAGGATCACCGATTGAGCAATGTAATCACCGATCCGGGGTAAATCCTCCTTAATCGAATTACTAGAATTTATCAGATTCACAACCTGGTACCTCGGAGTGAGACAGAAATCCTTGAGGAAAAGCTAGTCATTAATCATTGTTATGGTTCAAGGGAGTCGTGTTAACTGACGAAGTCATTGATGATCATTTAGTACTGGTCAAAAACACATCACGAGTTTAGAAAAGGGAGGGTTGTCGCTGACAAATCTAGGACCTAGGGGTGAAGATTCTACATGCATGACCTAGGTCATACATTGCGAAATATTCACCGGGGCGTGTTGTAATAGAGTGGGCATGCTCGCTGGCGGATTTCTGTGTGTATTGTTATATGAAGAGAGAGAGAGAGAATGACATACTTTTATTTCATACCCAAAGTTAGAAAATTGATTAGATAAATGAAGGGGAGAAGGAAGACAATAAAGTTAATATACAATCGTATAAACAGTCTGTAACGGTGACTTATTTCATCTACGGATATTGTATGAATCATTTCATATATCGATACCTAAATAGAATTCCTGCTTTGGTAATGGACATGGCTGGAGGCGTAGGGCGACATACGAATTTCAATCGTAATAGCTGGAACATTAGAAGCTAAATGAAAATGAATAGTACGACTTTTTGTGGTAAGGCAATGTGTTTACGTTAGCGCTTTAATACTACAATCTGATTTGAACCTTATTGCTAAAGAGTTAAGGTTGTTAATGGGTTGAAATTATTGATGATACCACCAACGTCTGGCCTCGTAAACCTATTGACCCTATTGACGCTATTGACCCTATTGACCCTCTTGACCCTATTGACCCTCGTGACCCTTTTGACCCTCGTGACCCTATTGACCCTCGTGACCCTCTTGACCCTCGTGACCCTCTTGACCCTATTGACCCTCGTGACCCTATTGACCCTCGTGATCCTATTGACCCTCTTGACCCTCTTGACCCTCTTGACCCTTTTGACCCTCGTGACCCTATTGACCCTCGTGACCCTTTTGCCCTCGTGACCCTATTGACCCTCGTGACCCTCTTGACCCTATTGACCCTCGTGACCCTATTGACCCTCTTGACCCTATTGACCCTCTTGACCCTATTGACCCTCTTGACCCTATTGACCCTCTTGACCCTCTTGACCCTATTGACCCTCGTGACCCTATTGACCCTCGTGACTCCGTGACCCTATTGACCCTCTTGACCCTCGTGACCCTATTGACCCTCTTGACCCTATTGACCCTCTTGACCCTCGTGACCCTCGTGACCCTATTGACCCTCTTGACCCTCGTGACCCTATTGACCCTCTTGACCCTATTGACCCTATTGACCCTCTTGACCCTATTGACCCTTGTGACCCTATTGACCCTCGTGACTCCGTGACCCTCTTGACCCTCTTGACCCTCGTGACTCCGTGACCCTATTGACCCTCGTGACCCTATTGACCCTATTGACCCTCGTGACCCTATTGACCCTCGTGACCCTCGTGACCCTCTTGACCCTATTGACCCTCGTGACCCTATTGACCCTCGTGACTCCGTGACCCTATTGACCCTCGTGACCCTCTTGACCCTATTGACCCTCGTGACCCTATTGACCCTCTTGACCCTATTGACCCTCTTGACCCTCGTGACCCTATTGACCCTCTTGACCCTATTGACCCTCTTGACCCTATTGACCCTCTTGACCCTATTGACCCTTGTGACCCTATTGACCCTCGTGACCCTTTTGAACCTCGTGACTCCGTGACCCTCTTGACCCTCGTGACTCCGTGACCCTATTGACCCTCGTGACCCTATTGACCCTATTGACCCTCGTGACCCTATTGACCCTCTTGACCCTATTGACCCTCTTGACCCTATTGACCCCCTTGACCCTATTGACCCTCTTGACCCTCTTGACCCTCGTGACCCTCGTGACCCTCTTGACCCTCGTGACCCTCTTGACCCTATTGACCCTCGTGACCCTATTGACCCTCTTGACCCTATTGGCCCTCTTGACCCTCTTGACCCTCGTGACCCTCTTGACCCTCGTGACCCTCTTGACCCTATTGACCCTCTTGACCCTATTGACCCTCTTGACGCTATTGACCCTCTTGACCCTCGTGACCCTCGTGACCCTCTTGACCCTATTGACCCTCGTGACCCTATTGACCCTCTTGACCCTATTGACCCTCTTGACGCTATTGACCCTCTTGACCCTATTGGCCCTCTTGACCCTATTGACCCCCGTGACCCTCTTGACCCTATTGGCCCTCTTGACCCTCTTGACCCTCGTGACTCCGTGACCCTATTGACCCTCGTGACCCTATTGACCCCCTGACCCTAATGACGCTCGTGACCCTATTGACCCTCGTGACCCTATTGACCCTATTGACCCTCTTGACCCTATTGACCCTCTTGACTCTTTTGACCCTCGTGACCCTATTGACCCCCGTGACCCTAATGACGCTCGTGACCCTATTGACCCCCGTGACCCTATTGACCCTCGTGACCCTATTGACCCCCGTGACCCTATTGACCCTCGTGGCACTGTGACCCTATTGACCCTATTGACCCTCGTGAAGAGTATAAAAGGGAATGCCGAAGTAGTATGGGGGATTATTCATTTCTCATCGTTCGGACTGGTAGTGTCTCTGGTTGTGGGCTGTGAAATTATTGGTGTGTGTTACCTCTATTGTGTTTTGGTGAATGGCTTGTTATTGTGAGGAATCTCTCTTCATAATTACGAGTCTTTTACTTTCCTAATTTTACAAGTTAATTGTATATTTAAAGGGGTATTAGGGCCTAAGCTATATTTACTTTATCGGAGGTACTCCGGGAGGTTTATATGGTTAAATCAAATATGTTTAATTTGCTAGCGGCCACTCCCTAGAATTAGACATGTTTGACAAGTGTTTTCGGAACTCAGTCAAAGCTGTATTTACCGTAACGGAGTTGGTCCGGAGGTTTATATAGTTAATCAAATATATTTAATTATGCCAGGGTACTCCCTGGGATTGAGTATGTTTGACGATTGCTTTCGAAATTTAGTTGGGGTTAATTCTTACTGTCCAATCAGCCGGAACACTGTCAAGAATCAGTTATCTGCGGAGTCAGCCCCACCTAACGGTGCCAACGGGGATGAATCCGTGTCCGTGTAGTTACCAGACTTGAGGTGTGGTCTGGCGTCTACCTCTTTACCAACATAGGAGACGAAACCCTTTAATCGGGGCCCTCACGTCTCTCAAAACAACTGACGGTGGAAACGTGGCTTGAGCATTTATGTGACGAAAAGCATAGGAGGATATCTCCGCTCGTGGAAACCGATCGGTTGCTTGAGGGGTCGTTCAGTGTTAAATATAATTATATATCAACATACCGTATGTCCAGTTAGTGCATCTTACTCGCTGTTTTCCCTTTAGCCTTCGGGCACAGCGAGGGGAGATGAATTACACAGGCTGTTAGAGGGTTGTCATCTCAGTTTCGCCGACTGAACTAATTACAGCTTCAATAGGGATACATTCTTGCTTCTGAACTAAGGTATGGTTCCAGGAGTAAGCAGAATAGGGACTGTGGGGTAGGCTTAGGAGTAAATTCACGCGTTATGGGGTATTAGGGCTTGAAACTATATCTACTGTAACTAAAGATATTACAAGTGTTTGATAGGATTAATAAAATTGAAGTTATTATTCTTATAAAATCTAATGACGACTAAAATTATTAATGAGTAACCAGTGTGATGTTTGAGTAGTAAGGCAAGTGGTGTTGGGTTGCCGTGGGTTACACGTGAAACACGAGACAATTGTTAAATATCATTAAAAAGGTCATAGTATTATTCATGAAATTGTGATATCCGGATTGTTTCAGAAAGATGAAATAATTCTGGGTTTGATGACAGGCTGAGCAGTTCATCAAATCCATTTAAAATATCTTATTATCATGAGAGAGAACTCTCCATTTAAAGTATCTTATTTTCATGAGAGGGAATTCTCCATGGCATGGTTTGGGTAGAATGTCTCGCGTGTAATGAACGGTTTACCACGGCATTACTCTACGGCCGTCGGTATAAAATGGTCCAGGCCATCTTAGTTATACATATAAACGATTAATAATACTAAAAGATGTCAGTCGAGTTTGTCTCGGTGTATCTTCTCGAAACTGACCGCTAGGTTTGAGACACTGGTAGATTCATTCTCCGAGTCCTAAACTCGTAGGATAGCTAGGTAAGTAACTTGAATAGGATGTCCAGACTCCATTCCAACAAGAGAGTAGCCAGTGTGAGCAAAAGATTGCCACACGACCCGTCGATAGAACTTTGGTCCAAAATACAAGTATTTAGGGCAGTCTTCTAGATAATAATAGGTTTAAATAAATAATCTTGATTTTATGAAGGCTACTCCTTGTTCAACCGGACATGTAATAGGGGATAGGTGTTTTTCTACCAAAAACAATTTTTAATTATAATCATAAAGTAATCTACAGTGTAATTATAATCATAAAGTGATTTATAATTAATTTATTATTCCTACAAGATTTAGGACTTTGTTATGCTCATAAATAGGAAAATAGCAGTTAAAAGTAGCATTTCAGTAGGTTAATTTATGTACAGATAAGCTAGCTTTAATTTTATTATGAATGGAGAGTCCAAAAACCTGTCAAGCTTTCATAAAAGGATCTAGGGTTATTACGGTACACAACACTTCGGGGTTCAACCGCTAGCGATCACATTTTGGCCAAATCGTCAGGTATTCTTAAATAAAAGCACGCAACAAAAGTAGGTTTAATAAGTAGGTAAATAGAGAGTAAGTTACAGTAGTCTAGCACGAAGGAATAGGGTTTTACATTAAGTTAGAATTCATTGCAAAATATTTAGCGTTTCTTGAGCTTCAGCGGGAAGCTGCTTCGTTAGCTGTAGGTCTTCGTAAGTGTTTTCTAGCCAGGGGGGGTGAACTGTTACAATCTCAGCCTGCCTTTATCGAAAAAGTGTCTCGTCTAAAAACATCCATATGATTAGCGAACCTGCACGTCTATCATGAAATCATGATAGACATGCTGCTCACAAAATTTTCATAAAACCGGTTGTGAAATGCGACCTCGAGAGGAGAACAGCCGGGCAGACACCGGACACGGACAAAAAAAAAAATATCCGGCCCTAGCTGAAGCATGGAAATATAACTTTTCTCAAACATGCACTGAAATATTGACGTTGTGTATGGGCTTCGAACACGTTTCGGGCGCAGCGAGACGAGAAATCCGTAATGGCATTTCATACAAAATTGGAGGCCTAGGCCGGCAAGACGATCCTTTTTGATTTCCATTCCACAATTGACAACATTTCAAAATATGTAGTGATGTCTAAATCGAAAACCATTTCGGTAATTATCTTATCTGAACGTAATAACGTTGTTTTCCCATTTTTATATTTACTCGTTTCGGAGAAAATCACTAAAATCTGTAAAACGCGGTATACCCCTTGTGTGAAGTCATTCCTACGTCTGTTAATGAAAAATGTGGACAGGTGCCATAGAGAGACATAATAATGACGTCATATTTTACTTCCGACCTATTGGAATTCACTACTTTTAATTTTGATATTTTTGAATGAAAATAAACATTTCGGGAGAAATAAAAAAACGGTTTACCATTGAATTGCCGACAAACATTTAATCGAATATTGTTTCAAAGACAACGGTTCAAGTATTTTTATTTCATCGACAAGTCATTGCGTCGAGGACTCGATACTAGGTAATTTGAATCGAGGTCTTTTAATTGTTAGTTGACTTACTTATTTCAATAAAATTCAAGTCATGGCTTTTCATTTCAAGTTTTTTTAATTCAATTTTTTTTACATGTAATAGTATTTTATTCCGCATAAAATTATTTCGGATATATGTCTAAATCCCTAACGTTTTTTAACCTATTTTGCCGTGCAGAGAGTCGACGCCACCCCGCTGCGCGGGGTGTCTATTTCTGGTCTGAGGGGCACAAGTTAACCCTAACCTAACCGACCTAAGACATAGTTCGCTTATGACAAGCCATTTTTGTCACTGAATTTTTTTTGGAATTAACGATTCTTAATTTTATTATACATACATATTATGCATATATGTATGTCACACAATTAACTAAATAATTTGAATAATGTATAAATGTGCAGTAGGATATATAAAATTGTATTAAAGTAATAAGTCGAAGAAATGAATTGCAATGTTTTGTAGTTGTGCCAAATAAGATAATTTGAAACAAATCAGCGATCAAGTAATATTCGTTGAATAGTATTTCTCATAACAAGGGTACACCTAAAAAAACACGTATACCTTAAAATTTCATTTTCTATCGAACTAAATCATATAATGGACCACTTAAAAAGATGAAATGTTGTCAATTTGTGGCACAGGGTCCCGGCGTTCAGCCGTGAAAATTAAAGTTTGATTTCTTGGAGTTTTTTAATTTATTTCATTACGTGTTTGAGGAATGCACTATACCTACACATCGGCGTGAAAAAGCGTTGCCAGCCTCGTAACCATCCGACCTGGCTACTCTCGGCCGTCTATATACTCGGCCGGCAACCCCTTACTTCTCGGCCCCTGTTAGTAATGTACTATTGTTCCCTCCGCTCGCTCTTCCGATAAATACAATAATTATGTAACAGGGCAGCAGAGCGCAGCTTCGCCAGCGGCGGCCAGCGGTTGCATGGGCTGCTGTATGGGGTGTCTGGCCGCGACCTTGTGCTCGTGCTGTGCGCAGGCGCTGCTCGGGGGCCTTGGCCTCTCCGGTGAGCAACCACAACCACAACCACAAGACCAGCCTATGCCGCCTTCGCAGCTAGGCAACCCTGGCGGCCCTGGAGGCGCGGAGCATTCACAGCGGCCCGAAGAGGACACTCATGGATCTCATGATTTGGACGACGATCATGCGTAGGCGCAAGCAGATTTCGGTATTTAATGGCTCTTTCACTTTCGTATACATGAGATATTTCAACACATTCTTGACCCACGCCGCCAAAAGAGGGGCGTTATAAGTTTGACGTGTCTGTCGGTGGCATTGTAGCGTTGCGCCTAAACAGATGGACCGATTTTTATGTGATTTTTTTGTCCGAAAGCTGACGTGATCGAGATGGTTGCCAAATTTACTATTGACCGCCACCGCAGGCCGCGCCAGTGTGTTTCAGGCCTTAAGCTTCAAATGCACAGAGAGCGGTGGCGGGGCGGGGCGGCGCGGCGCGGTGCGGAGGCGGTACCGGTTGTAATGTTCGAACTAACACGAAAGGGTCCGCACAGAAAACTGCGCCGCGCCACGCCGCTCTGTGCGGACCGTTTCATATTAGCTCTCTGTGCGTTTGCAGCTTTAAGGGTATTTTAAGGAGACGCTACACGAGCGAAATCAGTAGCCAATCGAGGTCACAGAAAGAGAGTGGGTTGCACTCCGGGAGTGCCGGCAGAAGTGAAAACTTGAATATTAACGCTGTGCAAATTTGATATTGTGGAATGGTTAGGGAATAATTTTGCACGAATTGCTTTATCATATCCCATATCACACCTGTGGCGAGTTTACCAATTTTTCCCCATCCCAAAAAGTGCACAGCGCCGCTAAAGAAGTTTTCACTTCAACTAGTATGGAGTGACCTTGATTCGGCCGGCCGCAGTGCTTCCGACACGTATCCACACGGGCCGAGGCCGAGTCACGCGGCGGCCAGCATATCAGCGCATATAGCGTCTCCTCATCACGGCGAGCTACGACTGCTGTCTGCGGTCGGATCCAACATGCACTTTTAGTTTTGCCAATATTAAGTAGGTACTTAAGCGGTCTAATCTACCTACCAATTTGTTATAACAACCGCCTCCAAAGTAGATGAATTGATTTTTCACTTCTCATGCTCAAAAAGTGCGTCATATTAGACTTGGCAAGCGGGGCTAAAGTAGTACATTTAGCCCCTAGGGAAAATATGTATACATATTTATGATTTATAAAAGATTTTAATTGGACCAATGACAACAGTTCAATATTACATCCACCAATCACAACTCTTTAAAATAACATTAGTATTTGCCACGTATTTGCTATCTACTAACCAGAAAACATTAAAATCGACCAATCAGGAAACATAATTCACACCTAATGTTTGAATTGATTTCTGTTTCCTGATTGGTCGATTTTAATGTCTAGCTGTATTCTGGTTAGTAGAAAGCCAATACTAATGTTATTTTAAAGAGTTGTGATTGGTGGATGTAATTACATGACATAAGCTATGAAGATTGAGCGGGATAGACTGCTGTCTATCTCGCCTTATCGTATGCCCCGCGTATGCTGTCCGCCGCGCTCGGCCTTAAAGACGCCGCTATTAGACGGTCAGAGGCGTTTATTCGTCTTGTGAATATTTGTATCTTTGTCCAAGCAGTTTATTAAAAAGAATGGCGCCAAATTGAACAATCTTTTCGCCAGTTATACCATAATTGTGGATTGTGGATGGATAATCTTTATTTTTACTATTTTCTCGCAGCCATTATACCCCTCGAACTATTTCCCTTCACTTCGTTCGGGAAAATATCCATCTCTATGTTGCTGCGACAAATTGCATGATGTATTGATGTATAACGGCATCTAGACTAGTAAAATTGTGTAGCTTTGTGAAGCAGGCCACAGTTCTCATCGAGATGAATAAGCGTTATATCTGTTGTTTCAGGTACGAGCGAAGTCGATGATCCTGACAATTAATACCGAGCCTCTAAGATTTTAAGTGATTTTACAATCATCAAAGCTTCAGCATGGTCCTATACTCAGGACAGGCTATCAATGATAAAATAATCGTGCGAGCAAGATGGTAGCATCCAAATCTCGATAAGTGTGTCGGAAAGGGAAATGTAATTCGTAGTGCTTGTCATAGTTCCACTTTCTTTATTTGCCATACCTAACTGATTTAGTATCACTTTACACTGGGTTGTGGCAAATAAACCATTAATGGGGTCAATACGTTTCATGACTTTCCAGCCCAATTTATCAGAAGCTGACTAATTGCAATTGTCTGGAGGCATGTTGCGCTGCCAACTGTCAAACGAGTTGTACTGAGAAATTGCATGCACATGTACAAATATGGCTTCAACATGTTGTACTGACAAATTGTCACAAACTGTCCAAATCAAGTAGGTTGTTTTAAGACCAGTTCTTAATTTAGCTGCATAGGAGCCTTCCCGTCCCTCGCTGTGGCATCACGTATAGCTTGTCTAGAGTAATATAGGTCCATGAGTCTTCAACGATGATAAAATTTGCAGCTCATGGTGATTTAATTTCATATTATGGATATGGATGTATAAAGATACCTACATCAGCTGCTAGCTCAGGTTAGCATGATAGGTTTTATAGCGACGTTTTTGGGCCTCATCTTGGCTGGCATGATAAACCATTTGTTCTTTAAAAGAGTATGTAGGTGCGAAAGAGTAAGTAGGTATGCTTTATGTCCGCTATAAACGCGATCATGGCAGAGTATCTATTACATGTTTTATTCTTGAATCTGCACGGCTAGCACGATAGGTTTTAGGCCTGCATCACACTGGCGCGGCCTGGCCGCGGCGGACAATAGTAAACTTGTCCGCCGCTGTCAAATTTACTATTGTCCGCCACCGCATGGATGAGTGCCGGATGCACGGCGTCCGAATTTATAAAATAGGACTGTGTTCTTGCAAGTAGCTTTTGTATGGGCTCGCTCTTAACAATGTGTGAACAGGCGGTAAAATCAGATCTGACTATAGGAGACGCTACACGAGCGAAATCGGCAGGACTGCCAAGCAAGGTCACAGAAAATGTAGTATGGAGTGACCTTGATTTGGCTGGCTATCGTGCTTCCGACACGTATCCACACGGACCGGATCACGCGGCGGCCTGCATGCAGTCTTGCCGACATCTCCTTGGTCCTTATTATTTGGTCGTAATCTGGGATTATCTGTCAAGATTGTACGACGATTCTCGGAATAAACTATTTTCCGATTTGGTCGACACCAATTCGATATATTTTATGAAAACAGATCTATTTTTTGTAAGTATGACCCAATTGTAGCTATTGTTGTTATTTTGCCAAGTGGAAATAAAGATAGTGTTTTAATTATTAAGTGTTTAATTGAGTTACGGGGATTCCCAATTTTACTGATTTCTATTAGTGTAGATTTCCATGTTAAATGGACGTACCTACACAACAAAAACGGCAACGGTTTTCCTAATTCATTGCGTGTGATCCCAAGTATTCCCAACTAACCCTAACGTCTATCATGGGACGGCCGCGACATACTCTCGATATTTCTCGCACTATCGAGAAAAATCGAGAGAGCTCGCGTGCCGTCGCGTGATAGCCGTGCAGGTACGACGGTGGCAAACGAGCATAACTGTGAGCCTGATGGTAAGCAAGACTTTGAACGCTTGCGATTACAGACGGATTACAAGAGCGTTGCCGACCCCTTATTGATTTGAGGATTCACTGTCTTGATAGCTAGAAGCGAACGCGGGTTCACTCTCAACACAGCTCATCCTTGGGAGCTTTGGCGACTTTACTCCAACCAGGAACAACACCACATACCTACAGAGCAAGTAGCAGAGTTATTATGCCTGCGGTGGGTAAAGTGGAGGTACTTCCCCAGTTCGACAGCTCCAAATGTGAGCGAGATGACATTCTCTACCACTCTTGGTCATCCGTTGAGGCACGGAATAATACTGAGGGCCTACCGAGAAACGAAAATGAATTTCGTTCGTTTATCTCTCACTCTGTCGCACTTGCTAGTTTGAGCGACAAAGACGGTGATACACGAACGAAGTTCGTTTCCGTTTCGCGGTAGGCCCTCTGGGTACGGATGTAGCGATAGTATAGCAAGGAGACGAAGAGAGAGAAAGGCAGTACTTATATTCTCAGTAATTTTGAAAGACACGAGTTGGCCAGAATATACGAATAGAAAGAAACATTTTTGAGTAAACTGATCGCGAATATCGGGTCGTGCGAACGCCGCTTTAGCCTTAAAAGAAGGTTCTACTTAAACCTCTTTATAAAATTACTGGCAGCGTCACATTTTTCGAATTTGAATCGAGAAGAAGAAAATCTAGAATTCAATTGCCACATTCTTCTTTCGAATCACATACACACCGTCTGGCTTCCGATCACACGCTGCCATGGCCTTAACCCTCAAGTAAAATAGCCCGGTTTTTTCTAAATTATCAAGTAACATTTAAATAATAGTTCATAAATTAGCAATAAAACAAAACGCCCAGCAAAAATGGCTCTGGTCCTGCGTAATGCCGCCCTGCAAAAGAATGTGTCGCTGTTAAAATGCATCAAAACACGAACCGTAGTCACAACGGCGAACAAGAATAATAACCAGGCGCCATTATGTGAGTAAACTTGTAGGTAACTGCTATATTATAGTTAACGTAGTAACCTAGTCGCTATCCTAGTTTTGTCTCTAGCCTTGAACCTATCTACAGCTAAAGCTCAGTCAGAAGACGCGAGAGCTGTCTCAAAATACTTATTAGTGTTAGTTACCTGTTCATTACTTAGGAAATGCCAGCATAGCTGTCTTGCATGGATATATTGTAGCTTAGTATATAACCATAAGGCCGCGGACGCTACGCCAGCGGGCAGTGGGACATTGAAGTCGCTCGATTGTTTTATATAACCTCGTCGCCCATCAGCTGCCCGCTAGCGTCATGTCCGCGGCCGTAACTAGCATTAAGTCAGTTGTGACTTTTCAGTACAATTTCGCTGTAACCTACTGCTAGGTAAATAACGAAGTGAAATAGCCTTTAGTTTTCTGTGACCCTTATCATAATTTAACTTTAATACCAAGGTAAGTTAGTAGCTATACATATCCGCGTGTTATTAAGTAATGTTATTTTTATTTCGACGGCATTTATTTCATAAATCAACCTTTTAAAACTGCGTCCTGTCCCCTTTACCAAACGATTTTTGCTTTAAAAACAGTTGCGTTCGGTTTGACGTTGTCAAATTTGATAATAGAACCCAGTGACGTTTTTTTCTTTTGACTAACGTGCCGCTGGCATGTTATTTCGGAGAACGGTGGTCGCCGAAGGACTTCCACGCTATATAACTCGCAGAGCGGATCGTTCTTCTCAAATAGCATGCCAGTCGGCGCTCGTTGGACGAGTATATAGCATGGATGTCCTTTGCAGACGCGACCCGAATCTCGGACCTTCCCGCGCTGCCCCGCGGCGTCTGTTGGTCATCGGTGTGCTCGGTGCGATACTTTGCTGGGAAGAAAAAGGATAGCAAAGATTCCCCGTCGTGCCCGACTTGCGGTTGCCCTTGCGGCCCCTGCGGCCCCTGCGGCCCCTGCGGACCTTGCGGACCTTGCGGCCCCTGCGGACCATGCGGCCCCTGCCCCTGCGGGCCTTGCGGTCCTTGCGGTCCCTGCGGGCCTTGTGGACCCTGCGGGCCATGTGGACCTTGCGGGCCGTGCGGACCCTGCGGACCTTGTGGCCCTTGCCGCTGCCCCTGTCCTTGTGGGCCTTGCGGACCGTGCGGGCCTTGCGGACCGTGCGGGCCTTGCGGGCCGTGCGGGCCGTGCGGACCTTGTTGCCCGTGCCCTTGCCCGCCTAAATGCCCGCCGAAGAAGTGTGAAGCGGCGGAGGAGATGCCGGGAGAAAAGAAAGTGAAAGAGCAGAAGTGCACTACTCGCGCCGACCACGCCGCCGCGCAAGCTTGCGGGATCAAGATCGATTAATACATTGAATTGACATTCTTTTTAATTTTGTTTTGGGCTATGAATAAATTCTTTGTGTGAAGTCGGATCTTTATTTATGTTAACCACTAAGGATTGCTTTAATATTTAACTTTACAAACTTCATTTAATTTAGTTACTTTGCTAGGAAAGTTCAGGTGTCGCATAGGTAGGTATTATAATAGGATTTTCAATTTCATGTTCTTGTACAGTCAACCCTTTAAACGCCTACAACACTTGTTGGTGGTAGTCGTGTCTTACGGTGTCCGAGCGTACGGCACGGTGCTGAGGTGTTACATTGTATACCTACATACTGTTATATCTACGTACTGACAGTCCCAACAAATCTCTGAAATCCCTGACTGATAGGTAATATGCTACAAGGAGCTCGGACAACCTTCCTGCATTGACATACGCTTTAACCGCACTAAATGTCTTGTTGATTTGGCGTGTGGTTGTCTACTTTTCGCTTTGACAGCGTTGAAAAGGTTAAAGTATAAACGACCTTTTAGACCTTGCTGAATGCAGTGCACTGACTGGGGGAGTGGAGATGTAATATCTGTGCAGTTAGTGCATTTACCAAGGCAGATTTTATTAGATTTATATATACTTAGTTATAATTCTGTGCATCAGTCAATCGCACGCATCGATCGGGCGCGGCAGTGATCGCCCGCGATGCACGGAATCGCACCTTAACCTTTTCAAAGCTTTGTCAACCGCATGCCAAGTCAACAAGACATTTAGTGGGGAGTTTTACGTGGCTGGGCAGCCATCGTGAAGTGAAGTATGGTGGGCACTTGGACGTGTGACATGGACAGATGTTTGTATGGGATTAAGCTCTGGTTTCCTAGGGTAGCGGTGCCGCCATGTAACTACCCGGCCAGGTCGTGCCGGAGGCTTCCCCTGGATTTTCCCCAGGCCACCCTCCAACAACGCAGTCCGACCGCTATATTGGGTCCGTCCTATTATAGCAAGTCAGGTTCAAAAAAAAAGTGCCGCCATGTGCCGTCTCTATGTATTCCAATTACAAACGGTATATGACGGGACCGCTAACCTAGGAAACCAGAGCTTGAGTGAACATGTTAAAATAGACGATGGAATGTCTAGTCTTACTAAAGTGCATTTGATAGGCTGCATATGGTCGATAGATTGCCTCAATAAAAGGGTTAATAAGAGATACATTCGATAATAACTACTGCTAAAAGTGCCACAAGGTTCATATTCGCGTTCTGGTGGCAAAATTGCTTCGAAATCGTGACTTGAAATTGACGCTTTTTAAAACTGTTATAAGAGCTACACGGGTCGATATCAGGTGGTTAGCGGTGTAGGCAAGGGAACTGAGGGTGTGTCCACTACAGATGTGCTACGGCTTGGGGTAAATGTCCACCAGAGATGTGCGAAGCATCTGTTGGGTGTTCGCCCTTTTTCGTTTAAGCGGCCTTAACCCTTCGGATGTTTTGACACTGACACTGCTGAAGGTTTTTTTAGTTTCTAGTAAATTTTCAATAGAACTGATCCGTGCTAAGACATATGAAGGGTTAACCTTTTGAACACCATCGACGTGTAAATTAGTCGCACGCCAAGAATATTGGCAATGGTGCCAGAGCCAATCATGTCTTTAGTGGTCGTTGGGTACCTATATACGCTGTCGTATCAAACGGTTGTTAACCTGAAATCTAAGCGATTAAACTTACACGCAATTTCCTTATTCGATAATTTAAAATTTAACCAATTTAACTTAGTGACAAATCAACATTTCTAGAATTAGTGCTCATTACTCCTATACTTTACTCCTAACCGTATCTACATGGGACCGCTCACTTCGTAAGCTGTCCGCGCGACTATAAACCCCAGTTTATTTTGGAAAGTTATAATCAAGGTCAATAGCGTAAATTCTTTGCAGCGGCGACAGTGACAAGCTCGCTCACGGACATGAACATGGGCACGGATGGATGGACGAGACCGCTGGACTTGGACAGCATTGGGACGCAGGGCAAGACAACGCTGATGAGAAGCTCTTCGTGCCCTAAACTATCTAGCTCTGGGCAGCTGTTATTCACCATCCTGACCACATCGCAGTTTCTAGCTCCGGCCAAGCCGTTTACGCAGAGGCGCAGCTACGCCTGCAACCCGCCTGCGTGCTGTCTCCCACCGCCCTGCAACACGCCGCCACGCTGCCTGCAGTACATGAGCGGGTACTACTACTACCCATATGGGACGTGGTTCTGCGGGCCGTATCATGACCAGAAATGCTGTCCGATCTCTAAAGGCGCTTGCTGTTGCGCTGCGTGCCTTGCAGCTCAAGGCGCCGTGGCGAATGCCTCCATTAGTACCGCTGTATCAGCGCCGATCGCGAGTTACGCCCATGCCGCGGCGGCGAATTGCGCCCGTGCCGCGACGGCGAATTACGCCAACGTCGCGACGGCGTGGAGCAATCAGGCTGCACAGATGGCTTACGCCATGAGAGCTCGCGCCCAGACCCAAGCAGCGTCCCAAGAAGCGTCCCAAGCAGCGCAAGCAGAACCGGCCGAAGCTAGCCCGGCGCAGCCCGAAACTATACCTATAGAATTGCCCAGCGGCAAAGCTCAAGAGAAAACGGAAGAGGACAAAAAGCCAGGATCGCCGCCTGATCCCAACCCGCCCGTAAAGCCTCCCCATTTCTCCCGCTTTTACCCCTTTCCATGAACGTAATGGCCTGATATCAATCTAAGATGTTATTATACAATAAAAAACAGATCGGAATAGGTGTGCAATTTGGGGTTTGCGAATGCCACGTTTACAATGATCCGGCTCTCATAATTAGCGAGAATTCGATCAACTCAACTGGTGACTCAGTTTTGAGAATAAGTTTTGTATCCGATTAGAGTCAAATCCACGCTTCGTACGTGTGTGGCTGTTGGATCAATGTAAACTTGGGCGAACAAATGTAGTTAGTAGCTATCACCCGTTGTATAGTCGGATACAGAACGAGCCAGGTTACGGTAGTCGAAATGATCTGGAAATTACATCATTGTCATTGCCCGTTCCCGTGGCTCCTTCTACTGCCGACTGTACCAATGTTGCATGACTTGTCATCTCATTTCAGAGATTAACTCGTGAGAGTACATATGGCTAATTTGGAATCTGTCAAAGCGTGCTTTTGGAAATCGGCGATTCATATTTGAAATTAAAAGCCTTTGGCGAAATACTTGCATAAAACTAAGGGTTCACTAGGGGTCTCGAGACACGTCGCCAGCGACGTCGGGCGAAGCGGCGCAATGGTGGCGGACATCGCTCGATGTGTCGTTAGTCGTTACACGAGAATTCATAAGGGCCCCACAGATAAATCATTTCAAGCCTGATCATGCCATGCCCCCCACATCCAATGATAGGTCATGACATGATCTTGCTTTTCAGGAGTCAGTGCTTCCACAATGGATTCAGTTTCGAACTGGAAGCCCACTTGGACATGTGACTTGGCAGATCATTCTGTATGGGGACAGTGGACGTACACACTAACGCCTAACATTCACATTGACCAATCTACGAGTATGCGTTATGTGGACGAGTCGCCGAGCCCTTTTGTATGGGTGCGAGAGATACCTCGGCTCGCGGCTTGTGTAGTGAATACTAGGCCCAGCCACGACATTTCGCGATTTGCGGCGCGGGTAGCGCATTATCTGGTCATTGCGCGGTCGAAACGCGGAACGCACTGTGCAACCACAGAGCGACCCCAACGGATCACACGCAATTAACTATAATAAACGCTGCCGCTGCCGCCGGTAAAGGGGTGACTATTCACCAGCGCTGTTACCACAAGCCGACACGTGAGCTGTATCGCGGCGAGATATGCTATCCCTCTTTCTGCGAGAGACAATCTGTCGGTTTCAACTGGTTTCTAGACGGGCTATACTTTTCCGGAAATGTGTTGCCGTCAACTATGGGCATAGAACTAAGAGCAAGACGCCCATAGTTGCCGGCCATAAATCCCCAGAAAAATATAGCCCCTCTAGAAACCAGTAGAAACTGACGGATTGTCTCTCGCCGCAAAACGGCTCGCGCGTTTGCTAACCTTGCAGAGTGCGAGGGAGCGAAGCGGTGAGCCAGGAAAAACTGCACCAGTAGCATTGCGGGGCTCGCTCAGTGACTCGCTGCCTCGCATTGCAATGCCAGGGTACCTATACCGCGGCCGTCTTGTGCCAGAGGTGCTGGTGGGATAAGCGGATAAGCTCCCACTAACTGTGGGAGGAGAGATATACCATCTCACTCTAATTATTGAGCAAGTGCACTTCATTTAGCTAGGCTTAAAGGCCGCTATAGTCACCGTAACCCTTCGCTGGACATCGATCGTTAAGCGGCCGTCCTGCCGGCCAATACGGCTACGGACTGTCTACCCGCCATCTGCCGATACATATTTATGCGGCGAACGGCGTCTGAGGGCCGCTAGTCGCTAGGGACACATGTCCGCCCCCAAGTGAACCCCTAGCTTTATGCAAGTATTTAATCACAGGATCCTCAAATTTAAAGGCCTTCTACACGATCGGGACCAACCGCCAACCACCGTGTCCTTGGTCGGGTTGATATAAAAATGGACCGTGTAGAAAGCGGTTGACCAACCGATATTTGGTTGATGTCAAGGGCCTTGGTCGTGAGCGCATCCCTCGCGACTTGCGCGTCGGTGGTTGGTCCCAACCGTCTAGAACGCTGTCGGCCAACGGCCGCTGTTGGCGGTTGGTCCCGATCGTGTAGAAGGCCTTTTAAATACGATGTCATTTCGGACAGCTTGCTTTTCCAGATTCCATGTAAACCAAACGTGTAAACAAATAGTTGACGACTTTGAATAGGTAGGCATTGGTTTTGTTACTTTTATTTATTACAAATTTTAAAAATACTACAGTAGTCGACGGCACAAATATCTGACACATGCTTACGGCCCTAGAAATAGTGTCGGATATTTATGCGCTCAGTTGTGGCAGATATTAATGCTGGTGACTGTACAGATATTGATATCCCTATTTATATACGTATCATACGAGTACCCCTGACTGTTTTAACTATTTTAACGTCAAGACGCCTTAGACCCGCACCGAGAACCATAGCATAATTTTCATAAGTATATTGCAAACTTTAACCCTTTCGCCGGCAATCCAGAGACGCTAGCGTAGCAATTACATACCTTACTTGAAAGACTGAAGGTTGCTTTTACCACGTACGCAATAACGCCTATAGTCGTACTTCGCGCTGCGGGCACGGCACTAATACTTGTTCTTGGCGTTCAAAGGGTTAAAGCTGTCTCCCTCTTAATTCATATTCATACATGTTCCTACGTAAAATTTTTTAGTCCGACACTAAAATGACAATGACATTGCATGTGTTGCCAGTTTCTTTTTTAAATAGTGATGTTCTGAAACCGGTCACATTTCATTTATCATTTTTATATCGATACAAAAGTATTCGTAATTTCCTTGGGATTAAAAAGTTTCAATCGCTCTAAATTGCACTACTATTCCGGTAAGCTTTGTCCAAGGGTTCATTCTTACATAATGCCACGTACGCACAGATCCGTTAGTCAAGCGAAAACCCCATATCGAAATGCCGATTTACCTTTCGTCTCGCTCTCCTCGTCAGCCGAAAGACCACAGCGGCATAGCCTGCGCGCATACTAATGCGAGCCACTCAAGCGGAACCATAGCCATACAAACGCAGTTCAATTCTCATTTTGAATCGATAAGTATGCTAGAATAACATGAAACTTTGTATACACAGTCAACTAGTTTATGTTGCTATAAACTAGAAAAGAAGTAGAGCCATGAACGTAGAATAATCTGGACAGGCTATGGTAATAATACCACGTGCGAGCGAGCTGGTAGCATACAAATCTCGATAAGTGTGACAGAAAGGGAAATATCATTCATTGTCCTTGTCATAGTTCCACTTTTTTTGTTCTGATTTAGTATGAAGTTGTGCCCAACAAACCATTACCCGTCCAAATTTACAAGGTTGTTTATGGCAAGTTATTAGCCATTTTAGGACCGGTTCTTAATTTTAGAGCTTTTCCGTCCCTCACTGTGATAACATGTAGGTACAGCCCGTCTATAATATTCTAGGTTCATGAGTAGAGCGCTTTAGTTAAACCGTTTCCGTACTCTCTAATCGTTTTTTTCTAATATGCAAATGAATTTCCGACTTAAGATAGCCATATCCGAGATCCCATTATGGCATTTATTAAATGAGAACCAAACTAAGTTTGTATGGAGAGCTAGGGACTAATTATCAAATTTACGGACGCGTGAGTAGATTCTCGTACGTCCGTCCGGTCTAAATGGATCTGTACAAAGGTGGCATTACCGATTAGTTATATTCAGGCTTCTTTCTTTACTCTTTCTAGTAAATGCGAACAGGACGAATGATGCAAGTTTTCGATAAGGACCTTGCTACGTATACGGTAGATTTTGACGTCCGATGCTTTGATATGGTTTTGAAATAAAGCGTCTGAGAACTGTTAATTTCGCGTTAACTGCCAGTTCTGAAACTGAATCCCGAGAGCTTTAATGTACAGGCATGGTCACATTTACATACATGTTCACGACGTCGGGTGAAGTGTTGCAATGTCACGCAATACAACTCACACGACATGTGGATCAATGTCCGGCAACGTTGAGTCTCTTTGCACGTGTCCGGCAACGTTGCCAGACACTTTGCACGTGGCTGGCAACGTTGACATGTACTTTGCTCGTGGCTGGCAACGTTGACATATACTTTGCACATGGCTGGCAACGTTGACATATACTTTGCACGTGGCTGGCAACGTTGACAGACACTTTGCACGTGCCCGGCAACGTTGGCAAACACTGCACGTGTCCGGCAACGTTTACAAACACTTTGCACGACGTCGATGGCCACACGTGTCACGGGAAAGCAGGTCCCCTAGTGTTCAGGGATACCAACAGTCCGGCAACGTTGACAAACACTTTGCACGACGTCGATGGCCACACGTGTCACGGGAAAGCAGTCCCCTAGTGTGTTCAGGGATAAAACTATTCGTATTTGACACCTCTTAATCAGATGACAAATCTAAGACGTTCTTCTATAACCATTAGTTTCGCTCAATTAGCTGTCCGTCCTGGTCGCTGAACGAACCCTTTTGAGAGTGTAACAAAGTGATAAATCCGCATAGTATTTTTTACCTATCCTTGAGTTGGATAGCTTGTATTGAGCAGTACATTGATCTTTGCGCACGATTAGGTCGCTTGTTTGGAAAAAGAAGTACCGAAGGCAGCAACCCGGAAACTCAGACCAAAGGATCGCCCCAGGCCTAAAATTGGACCGTTCGTCCTCCCATTGATGGACTCGAAGAACTGGTCATTCAAAGACGGCAAGAGGACTTTTCTGGATCAGACACCGCTTGATAAATGGAGTCATCCGTGTCGATCGAGATAAATCCAAGAATTAGAAGACTTTTTGGTGCCTCGCGTGTTCGTCACTGTTTTCGAGGGTGAATGTCAAAAATTTTAGACGATTTTACCTTTAGTTGGTGAAGCCAGCAGCAGAGGTAGCTATTAAGGTAGCTATTAACCCTTTGAACGCCGAGAGCCACTAAAGTGGTCGAGTGCTGTCGTGCCCACCACGCCGCAACCTTTAAAGTGGTTATGGCGGACACTGTCAAAAAAATTTCTTAATGTCAGATAATTTTCATATTCGCTCTTTAGCTATCAAGATGCTGGCGTGTAAGTCACATTCTGACACGAAAGTAAAAGCGGTCAAAGGGTTCTTAACCCTTGGTTCGATTTACATACAAAACGTCACTAGACATTGGCAGGCTAACGGCGTGATATTTTAAGAAATGTATGTAACAAAGTTTCATAAATTCGCTTTCCATTTGGGCGAAATTACCCCTTAAAATATCGCGCCGATATCCTGCAAATGTAAAATGACGTTTTGTATGGAAAACGAACCACCTTAAGATTGAGCACTACTGCTACTGACTTAATTTTTTAATCCCAATGCTATTTTTGCAGCAATCAGTAACGTTTCTATATAGACTGTATGTATTGTTATATAAGAAAGATATAAGGTACGAGTACTTATCTCGAGCGGCTGTTAACGGATTTAACTTAGAATTAGGCTTAAATACTTCAATACAGCATCTGCATTATACTCTAAAAATAACTACTTAATTCTATTCATTCACAAAGCAACCTGAACCCGTTTTAGTTTTGTTTGTAACATAGGTTAGGTTAGCCGTGTCTCAAATAGCACTCGTCCTTTCAGCGGCTGTTATGAAGAGGAGAACGTTGCGAGAAATCTTCAAGGGCACATTCAGAGTGCCGTCTTTCAAGCTAAACCCTATGTCGTCGCCGAAGAGGGACGGGCATACTTCGGCGGTCCCGGTGTTCAAGAGCGCATCCTGCCCCATATTAACCACGTACAGGAGAGACCTCAGAGATGACAGGTCACAGTTCATCAATGACAACTGGATGAAGGCACGCTCGGCTACCAACTTCCCGAAGCCGTATGAAATCGAAACATTGCTGCCCGTTAAGCCTTCAAAAACAAATGTTCCAAAAAAATCTGATATTGTCGTGCCTACCATGTTTGAGAGCCTTGTTAGCGCAGCCTGCCCGACCCCGTGCTGCGGTCCATGCGGCCCGTGCTGTGGCCCATGCGGCCCGTGCTGCGGCAACATGGCTGACTGCAACTGCGGCCGCTTACTGCCGCCTCCGTGCAACACTCCACCCAAATGCATCCAGTACATGCAAGGCTATTACTACTACCCGTATGGCACGTGGTTCTGTGGGCCGTATCACGTGAGCACTGGCGGCGTCCCGTGCTGTGGGCCTGTCTGCCCTGGCACCACATGCGGCATCGCACCTCCTAACCCTAACTTGCTTTGCGGTAAGTGCGGCCCCTGCTGTGGACCCTGCGGGCCCTGTTGCTGCGGCCTCCTTGGGTGTACGTTATGCAACCCTCCTACATCTGGAGGTTCGGGAGGAGGTCCATTGGGAACACCTTTCCCTCCAGGACCTTGGAATTCCAGTGCAACTGGACCAAATGCAACATCGTGCTTCGGAGCATGTGGATTACCCTCCACACAAGGGTTTGGAATGCCTGGCCCACAAGGATTCGCTGGAATGCCTGGCCCTCAGGGATTCGCTGGAATGCCTGGCCCACAAGGATTTGCTGAAATGTCCGGCCCTCAGGGATTCGCTGGAATGCCCTCGCAAGGATATTGTGGATTACCTTGCTCGCAGGAGTCTTGGATGCAACCCCAGGGATCGATGGCACCAGCGTTCCCCCCTATAACTTTCGGTGTGCCCGGAAGTACTACGCAAAGCCCCATGCCCTGCGGCACTGGCTTCAACGTCAGCTTTAGCCCCGTCCCCGTATTTAGTCCCAGTGCATCCCAAACTATGCCCAGTTCAGCGAGTTTCCCTTGCCCGGTAACTCCACAATGGGCAACAGACCATGGCCCTTGTAAATGCGCAGATTGCGTTGTCAAGAGATCTGGGAGCGGGATGGAACAAACCAAAAGCGTGCCACAGGTCGATACCCCAAAGGTCATGCGCAGCATCGTCGAACCGTTTTCAAAGGCCTTTCCCTTAAGAAAGGCTAAAAACATAGTTGAACAATGCAAACGCCCAAAATTAAATAGAATACTGGACAACCCAAAAGTAAAAGCTACGTTTCCATAGTGTTATTTTAAGAAACTGTTAGTAAACAGACTATTATATTCCGTTAATAAATATAAATATTTCTCAAATATTGTTTTATTATGGTTCTGTTATATTTCTAGGATAGGTAGGACGCAAGAGCGTAACCAGGATTTTTTCAGATGAGGCGGGCAAAGAAGACTGCGCTTTACTAAAACTGTTCGGCTAAGCAATCTCCCAAGCTTGTTCTTTAGTTAGGGGGCAACTGTTTTCCTCAATCTGACCCTGGCTACGCTTTTTGTGGGGTGACTACGGATATGCTGATGAGGGTTGATATATGTAGACTGCACATTCTTATTGCAACTTCCACATACTTAGTTCCTTTCCGTTTGCTATTCGTCTTCTCTGATCACATTAGCCCATCGCTGATTAACTTTATTTATCATTTCCTTCACTTCCATCTTTAGTTTCTTACGTTGGTTTTGGTTTTTTACATTTTTTAGTCTTATTCACCATTCATCAGGGTTTCTCTAAATCAAAATCAAATCAAATGAAGTGTGACGAGATAATGATGAATAGAGAATGGGGCTTACATTTTGAGATACGAAAGGGATGAGTACACAAATAAAAATATTCTGAAGCAACAAAATACGTATCACAAGTAAAACTTATATTCTCCATGACGTAGGGCATCTCTTAAAACTTTTTAACACCTAACCAGACTAGCAATCTGCAGTGTTAGGCTTAATCTCAAATAGCACTCGTCCTTTCAGCGGCTGCCGGCAAACCCACCAACTTGTCAACCATGCCCAAGACTGGAAGCGGATTGCGACCACTTAACTATAAGTTAAAACCGTCTATTACAACTAGTCACCCCAAGAGAGGGCAACATACGATGGTGTGCAAGAGTTTCTCGTGTTCATCCCTACCGGAGCGGCGACCGAGGATCGTCTCTATAGAGCCTTATGACAACTGGCTGAAGGCACGCTCACTGTCGAACCTGCACCTTTCTCGGCATAGACTAATGAACACCTGTGCCTCTTCAGAAAGTGACAAATCCAGTTCCCAGAGGGACCCGAGCCCTTCTATGCTTGGTAGTATGATGTCCACTGGCATGTGCCCGTGCCCCTGCGGACCATGCGGCCCGTGTGCCCCAGGCTGCTGTGGCCCGTGCAGCCCGTGCTGCGGTAACATGGCTGACTGCAACTGCGGCCGCTTGCTGCCTCCTCCGTGCAACACTCCACCCAAATGCATCCAGTACATGCAAGGCTATTACTACTATCCTTACGGCACGTGGTTCTGTGGACCGTACCATGTCAGCACCGGCGGCGTCCCGTGCTGTGGCCCCGTCTGCCCTGGTACCTCGTGTGGCATCGCACCGCCTAACCCAAATCTGCTGTGCAGTAAATGCGGTCCCTGTGGCGGTCCTTGTGGGCCGTGCTGCTGTGGCCTCCTAGAATGTACCTTGTGCAACCCTCCCAGTTCCTGGGGATCGAGCTCTACCAACGCAAACTTTGCCAATCAATGCTACATGCAAAATAACTGTCAAAAAGCATGTAGGTGGCTAGGGAGTTCACAAGCGGCTTACGCTCCTGGCTGCATGCCCTTCGAATCTAAAACTTCATCTAAAGCCAATACTAGTTCTTCTGAGAAATCTCCTCAATGGATGTCCTCTCACGCACCTTGCGATTGCACCGATTGTAAAACCAAAGACACGGATACACAAGCCTCCCCAGTTCTAGAGCCAAAAATTGCTTGGAAAGGCATTAACTCTGATATGGCTAAAAACTATCCATTTAGAAATACTGCCCATTCAAAACCAGAAATTATTGGCAAAAAAGATTCGAAGAATATAAGCGGTTTTGTAAATCCCGCTAATGTCTAAGATGAATTACGTATCGCACCTTGGACTAAGGATAAAATGATTCTACTATCGTACAGATCAAGCCCCGAAGGTCAGCAACAAAATTCAAATATTGTCACCCTTCAGACCAATCAATTTTTGTAATTATTATAGGAAATATTAGATATCAGTTTATGTACCTAATTAAACGGTAAGAAGTAATTATTGTTTTATTTATTTACTGATAGGACTAGTTTTAGGTATATTATATTAGTCCCACGCTAAAATCAGAAAGGTATAGGTCATTGGCAAAGTCGTTAACTATCATATCATCCTATTTATATTGGCAGTCCAACTCTGGGCAGGTTCTCGCTAGTCTTCGGTAAACCCTGCTCATGTAGCTAAAGTTATACTTGGTTGAGGTTTTAGGTTATTATCTCAAAAAGCACTCGTCCTTTCAGCGGCTGCCGTCAGAGTTATGCGGGGCTGGCGAAAGCTTGCGCGGATATTGGCCAACATGCCGCCTGTACTGAAGATTAACGCCCTGCTGAGAAAGATCCAGCAAACCGCAGCATTTAGAGTCAACAAGAGCTCTTCCTGTCCAGTTTTACAAGAAAAAACGCGGCAGAATTCAAATGTTGTATTTTATGATACTTGGCTGAAGGCTCGGTCAGAAATAGACTTAAGACGACCAGAATCTGAGTCGGTAAAACGTAAACCTACCGCGCCTCGACGCCTTGGGCTATTTGAAATGGAGCCGTTCAAATGTAAATCTACCGCGTCTCGACGTCTTGGGCTATTAGAAACGGAGTCGTTCAAATGTAAATCTACCGCGGCACGACGCCTTGGGCTGTTAGAAACGGAGTCGTCCAAATGTAAATCTGCTGCGTTACCAGGCCTTGGACTATTAAATATCTGTTGCGCTCCACTTCTGGATTTTGCCTCGTGCGCTCCACTTCTAGATCTTGCCTCGTGCACTGCTTGTCCTCCTTTGCCTACTTGTCCTCCTTCACCTCCTTCACCTGCTTGTCCTCCCCCTTGTCCTCCCCCTTGTGCCCCCCCTTGTGCCCCCCCTTGTCCTCCCCCTTGTCCTCCCCCTTGTTCTTGTTCTATACCTCCTTGTCCTCTTCGTAATCCTGTACCTCTATGTCCCCCTCGTAATCCTGTACCTCTATGTCCTCCTTCGCCCGGCGGACCTTGTTGTGGCAACATGGCGGACTGCAACTGCGCCAGCAAGCTTCCCCCTCCATGCAACACTCCGCCGAAATGTATCCAGTACATGCAAGGCTACTATTACTACCCGTATGGGACATGGTTCTGTGGGCCGTACCATAAAAACACCGGCGCAGTTCCAGTCGGTCCCGTCTGCCCTGGTACCCCGTGCGGCCCCGTGCCACCTAACCCCAACCTTTTATGCAAGGTGTGTTCCACCGGCATCCTTGGGTGCACCGCAGGTATGCCTCTTGGCTCTGGTGTACCGAGTTTTCCGCCAGAATTTGCACCACCTCCGCTACCTCCAATTTTCGGAATGAATACCGCTGAATCTTGCGGACCATTCTCAAATGGAGCTGCACCCGGTCTATCTCAGGTATCTGCAGTAAATTCCAATTCATCTGGCGTTACTGGGTTTAGCCTTCCTTTAGGAACGTGCTTTGCATCCTCTACACTCCTTAACTGTGGAGTGCCCTGCCCACAAGCACAGACCCTTCAAACGAGTCAATCTGCTCCGAAAACCACTGCCCACTCCGATAATGTTACAAGCCAGGCAAGCATTAATACCGTACCACCTCCCCTACCTCCAATGTTCGGAACCAATACAACTGCATCTTCTCTACAAGGACTCTGCGGACCATTCTCAAATGGAGCTGCACCCGGTCTATCTCAGGTATCTGCAGTAAATTCCAATTCATCTGGCGTTACTGGGTTCAGCCTTCCTTTAGGAACGTGCTTTGCAACCTCTACAATCCCTAACTGTGGAGTGCCCTGCCCACAAGCACAGACCCTTCAAACGAGTCAATCTGCTCAGAAAACCACATCCCACTCCGGTAGTGTTAAATGCCAAGTGAGCATTGATACCGAACGCCCTGTGGTTCCCAAATGGATAACACAGCACGTGCCCTGCCAATGCGCTGCATGCCTGGCGAGTAGAGCAGTTAACTTCCTCAACAAACCTAAGGAAGCCACATCGTACACTGAAGGGGGTGCAAAGCTGGCTTGGCGTAGCACCAACGCGGACTTGGTCGAACGAGGTGACCTGAAACATAAGGTTCTCAAGAAACCAGAAGCATTGGTCAAGGAACGCCCGAACTACTGCGAAATGATAAACCCGAAACCTAAGCGATAACTGCCAAATGATTTATACCGTGAACTCTGAAGAATACTGCCATCCGTAAGCCAGACAAGATATATGCCTAATTCTCAATCGTAAATTCGTAACCTACAGTGCTCTGAAATATTCAAGCTTTACAGTGAACATTAGCAATAAAATATAATATACACATAAATTAGCTTTTATTTAGTTGCACCTGTCCCGGTGTCTGTTATGAAATTTTTTAAGTTAAATTTGACCTGATTTTTTTTTGGTTACCATCGGATCGGGCTGATCTGATGGAGACGGGTGGACATGGGAATTCAATACGAAACGCCATTGAGTTTGGGGTTGTTAGGACTGTCAAACGCAACTAGACTGATTCGCAACTGGATGGATTCGCTACTGGATGTATTCGCAACTGGACGGATTCGTAACTGGACGGATTCGCAACTGGACGGATTCACAACTGGACGGATTCACAACTGGACGGATACGCAAATGAACGGATTCGCAACTGGACGGATTCGCAACTGGACGGATTCGCAACTGGACGGATTCGCAACTGGACGGATTCGCAACTGGACGGATTCGCAACTGGACGGATTCGCAACTGGACGGATTCGTAACTGGACGGATTCGCAACTGGACGGATTCGCAACTGGACGGATTCGCAACTGGACGGATTCGCAACTGGACATGACATGTATAGTTTATGACATAACTAACGATAACTTTTTGTATGTTGTCGAGTAGTAAGTAGTTCGAAAAGTTGGACTATTACCATTAGGTTAGTAGGTAAATTAAAATTGTTTACCTATTCTACTCTAAAAGACAGGTCGGTGTAGGTACGACGACGGGCCAAGCGAGGAGGAGTATTAGGTGTACTACGACCCTACAGCGCGCGAGCCGAGCGAGCGAGCGAAGCGAACGTGCTGCGGCAGCGGCCGGCGAAGCGCCAGAACCGACTACGGTTTTCTCTTTCGAATAAAGTTGGGTCTGGGGCTTAAGGTCACAATGGGCTTAACACCTTTGTACTGTGTCACATTAAACGTCATGTTAAACTGCCATAAGAAGTTGTCAACCGAGTGAAAACGCCAAGGTACTTAGGTGTTCAGCAACTAATGAGGCTGACTGTACTCTGTCCTTTACGCTTACCATGAGTTTGACAATGACGGCTTACGCTAACGAGTATCGAGTTTTCTATCTGTGCATCCCGCTCGTACTGTCAAAGTGAAATGGAGATGCACAGATAGAAAACTCGATACTCGTTAGCGTAAGCCGTCATTGTCAAACTTATGGTAAGCGTACTGTTGCTAATCCGTCCAGCGGAGAATCTGTCCTGTTGCGAATCCGTCCTGTTGCGAATCGGTCCTGTTGCGAATCCGTCCTGTTGCGAATCCGTCCAGTTGCGAATCCGTCCAGTTGCGAATCCGTCCAGTTGCTACGGAGGGTGTTAGTATAGTAGTTGATGGATGATGAGTTGATGATTGTATACAAAAACGTACAGTCGGCAGTATAAACTTGTACAGTCGAGTGCAAAAATATTTATCGATAACATCCTCTCATAAATAAGTACTAAAACCTTGTCCGCTGACTTTTGTATGCACCTATAGACTTGACTATCAAAAATGATTTTTTGGATGGAACTAATTAATTATTAATTTACTGAAGCATCCAAGCACGGTAGTCGGTAGTCTTGCTGCTTTTATGTAACTTCACCTTTATACATTTTTCACTGAAAGGGACTTAATTGCGTATAATTAACCCTTTGAACGCCAGGTACGCCTTAAGTGTCGGGCGTATGACCGCAGCGCCAAGAACGAATACAGGGGTTTGGCGTACAGTTGTCAAAGTAACCGTCAGTGTCAGGGTAAGGTTTGTATTTGATATCTTGTGACAACGTGTTTGTTAGTCTTTTGGATGTCTTGCATGGGTTAACAAATTTACTTACCTCTGAAAAAATACAATAGACTATCAGTCCTAACATGTTTGACAGGTAGTATGTGATCGATGTAGAACATCTGCCTGGAAAAGGGGTTAAATATCCTCCAATTTAGGCGTCCCGAAACCGTGGGTGTTGCAACACATCCGAAACTTCGGGAGACCTCGGAGAGAATTTTCAGTGGTCTCACGGGGAAGTGGCCTAGGTAGGAATTTCCTTAGTGGTCTTTCGGGGAAATAGTCGGAGTAGGAAAAGCCCGAACGAGGAAATGGCCGATCTGGGAATTGGCTTGGTGGCCGTAGAAGGAAGTGGTCCTAGGTGACCGGATCCGAATAGAATAGAATAACATTTATTCATGACAATAACACAAATAAAGAATAAACAAAGAGGTGAATAAATTGGTTAATTAAATACGCGGTAAAAATAATAACGGGGGGGGGGGTCTGTCCACGCTGTCTGTTGGTACATGGTCCCCACTCGAGAACCTCTCCGCCCCAATGGCCATAGGTTGTGCACGCAATGTGAGCGACAGACTCGTGGTCATACCATTTTGTCACACCAGTGTGACGAGTAATTACTTCTACTCGTGGTCACACCACTTTAAAAAAGATAACACTAACAGGCCCGAGTAGGTACGACGCCGAGCGAAGCGAGTTGTACGGTGAGCCTAAGCGTGTGAACCGAGCGAGAGAAGCGATCGTGCCGCGGCAGCGGCCGGCGATGCGCCAGAACCAAACAGTGTGGCTACGAGGAAAATAAATTCCTCGTGGTCACACCAGTGTCACAAATTAGTGTGGTTACGAGTCCGACGTCGCAATGTGGCCCGCCCGCCACTTTAGTTAAGCGATTCGGAGAGCTATATCGGTTACCTTGGTTCTGCTGCTGCGGATAAATACGCTTTTTGCGTGCCGTAACTGACGGTTATAACATGTTACTTGGATGTTTAAAAATATTAAAAACATTGGCGCGGCGGACGCAGCTTTGTATGAACGGTAAGTACCGTGCAATTATAAATTATAACATAGCGACGAATTTAGGTTTTAAGACAATCTTACACAAATCGACCTAGTCCCACACTAAGCAAAGTTTGTACTATGGATACTGAACGACGATATACCTACTTATATAGATAAATACGTACCGTCTATACAGCAGATGCAGTTCATATTTGATTACAATCCCCACCGACCGCGTCGGTAGCTGCCACCTCGCAGTGGATGCACGATGCATTCAAATATGAAATGTAACTGCTGTTTATACGGTTCAAATTCCTTTGCATGTAATAGAATGCGCTCCGGCCCGGCCCGTTCGGTGAGAATCGTACATGATGTGGTCGATGCGCGCTATATTTGCCATAAGGTTACCGCCACATAAAATGTTCATTTATTTGACTCTATAGTTTTACTAATTTTACAGGGTGTTTGGTAGCTAGGTGCAAAGCTTTGAATGGGTGAAGGCCCAGGTGCGTATTTTTTTCACTCACGGAACATTTTTTTTAAGAAATTGAGCTTTTTTGATTATTAAACATTTAAGAATAGTACTTACCCGGAATTGGATATTTTCGTGTTCAGTGTTCCAATAAGCATTAGCTTGGAAAATATAAGGTCTAATGTGTATCATACATGAAATATTGTTTAGTCGTTTTTAAAAGACTCTGCACATTGCCTTTTTTTAAAACGCGCCATTGTCGCGTAGCGTGTCGAATAACGTGTACGCCGACACAAAGGTCGATTGCGCTTTTAAAAAATGCCTCGAAAGTTAGGCATGTAGTGTACAGGGTATTATTATAACCTATAAGACGATATTTTTCTTTTAATTTTTTTTGTACATAGGAATAAAAAAACCCTCTGGTATCGACTCCTCAAAACATTGCACCTAGCTTCCGAACAGCCTGTATATAAGTGTCATGCCGCGTTCACATGCTCGCGTTCAAAGCGACATTCACTGTCGCGGGCACGGGCGCGGGCGTGTGAACAGTCTGAATGTGCGCGCGCCCGTGCCCTCGCCCGTGAATGTCACCGATCGGGACGACCGTCGGTTTTTGGACAAAGATCAAAGGGTGAATGTGCTCGTGCTTGTGTAGCTGTTCACACACGCGTGCGAAATTGACAGTTAGCTACATCGTCGATCATTTTGTTTTCTTTTCCAATGAAAATACTTAGAGCATTAAACCAACCAAGTGAAAATAGATCAAACCCATGTATAGCCCCCACGAGATCTATATCTGCGAAATTTGCCATTTTTGCAGTTGCACTGACAGTGACACTGACAAGCACTTGACAAGCACGCCCGGTTGCCCGCGAGCGTGTGAACAGCTTGCTTGGCCCGCAGAAGTGCACGGGCTGCTTGCCGATCAGCATGCCAAGCAGCTTGCCAGGCTGCAAGCAGTGCATGTGAACGCACCATCACAAAAATAGTTAGGCATGACGTGGGCACGTATGACGTTTAAAAATAAGTCCATCGCGATTGCTACTGTATTTATTTATTAACTTATAATAGGGAATATGCATGTGATTCAGAAATGGACAAAAAAAATCATGAGTAATCTTTATTGCTTAGAAAATATACACACATGATTATTTTCACAAATAATCATGTTTCTATTAACAAATTTAATTATTTAAAAGTAGTAATTTTCAAATTCTCTCGCAAATTTCCAAAACGCATCGCTATTGGCGGAGCGAATCGTGACGTCACCGTGCACTCGGTGTCTACTGTCAACAGGTCGTTTGTATGATTATTGAATGTTATTCGCAATGTTTAGCCGTTGTTTATGATAAATAATCAGTGTTTTTAGGGAATTATTAACTGAAAGCAGTGACTCCTTGTGAAAAAAGACTCGCCACAATGACTGGAAGCGGTTTTGTCAAGGCACAGTCGGATAATCTGCCTAAAATTAATGTGTTCATGATGACTAAGTAAGTGTAATAACAAACTGGTACTTACATATCTATATTATATAATCAAAGATATGTAGCTATTAGGTATGTTACATGTTGAGAACATCTTTATGAACATAACAAACTTAGGTTGTTTTCGTCAAGAGTTATAAATAAAACAAATTTGTGTAGGGCACTCAGTAAAAACAAAGAAACTTAGCTAAAACGTTTCGTGATCAAAATCAACACACGTAGTCAACTGTTGATCAACAACAAGCATAATATTTGTAACATTAATAGAAGGATTTTACCTGCCAATAAAATCCATATTGTGGTCCAGAAGTCCTAATCCCGTTTATTGGATTTTTGATGAATATCTGCCTCAAATAGCCCATCTATTGACTGCTTTCCGTCGTGACGTCACTTCCCCTGCAACATAATTCACAAAAGGCGCCAAACAACCGGTTCCCCCACCGCCATTCGACAGGGCTCGGCATCGCTCCGAGCTGCTTTTCGTCATTGCACCTCACCAGGTAGGCCTTAATAGGCCCGGAGAGGACTTCTGGACCACAATATGGATTTTATTGGCAGGTAAAATCCTTCTATTGTGGCCCTTTCGTCCTCTCCGGGTTGTGAGACCTGTCTGTTATCACCTGGTGAATGGCCTTACATGAATTTATGCTTAAAATGTTGTAAATTAAATAAAATGTATTTAAATCAATTGACAGTAGGCATTTATTATTTTTCAATAGTTCAATAAAAGCTATTAATAGTAATTTTATGCTAGATTTAAATTATAACAATGATATATGATAATGTTTATTAATTAAATAAGATCCTAACATGATATTTATGTTTAAATTGGCTGAAAAAGGCGAGCTACGGACGTATCATTCACAGAATCATTAGCATTATTATTAATGAGTTGCCGTCTATAAAAAATATGAAAAGTATTCTCACTTCTCCAATTACCTCGGAGAAGAATTTCGTCAATTTGAAAATTATTAATCCAATTGGATGAAGACACAGCAGATCTAGTGCTCCCAGCGGGGCTGTCAATTCCTGTTTCATGAAGAATTGATTTAACCCACAGACTAATCATCATACGGCTTGCCGCTTTCATCTCACCTCTACATGTTATAAACAAAGCATTGCAAAATACTGCTTGGCGGTCCAATGGATTTCGGCTCACATATCTCGGCACTACGTGCGCGTTGTGCGAGGCAAATAGATCGATTTGTGGCGTGCCAAAGGTCTGAAATATTCTTTGACAAGCTCGAGACGACAGATGCCACTCCGGGAGAGGTTTGCCCCGGGATAATCGATCTGCGACTGTGTTTAGCATACCTGGTAGATGTTGGGTTACAAGTCTCAATCGAATGTCGTCTGCAAACAGCAAAATCTTTCGGGACTCTTCCAGCAGCTCTGTCGATCTGGTGCCACCTTCGTTCTTCAGGTATGCTAGGGCTGTGCGATTGTCGGACTGAATTAGCAGAGTAGAATTTTGTAGGACATACCAGTTCGCTCGAAGCGCCTCGTAAATGGCGTGCAACTCCTTCATGTTGGAGTGCCAGTGACTCTGCTCGAAGCTCCACGTCCCTGATAGAACGATATCGTTTAGCTGCGCCCCCCAGCCATAGCCGGCTGCGTCTGTGGTCAGGAAGTTGGTAACAAGTGGTTGATGAATTCCCGACCGCCTCCTCAGGTTCACGAGCCACCATTGCAGATCTCGAATTACCGGCATCGTTAGACGTCGGAGACGACAGGGACTTGACCGCTGAAGCTCGCGACTTAATATTTGAAGCCTGCGGCAATGTAACCGACCCAACGGAATTACAAAGCTCGCGAAATTTAACCTCCCCAGGAGGGACTTTACCCACCTGCGAGAGCGAACGCCTCGGTACAACAGTCTTCGAATTTCCGACATTATTTTGACAATCTTTTGGTCCGGTAAATACTTCCTGTTCAGTGTCGTATTCCAACTCACTCCAAGAAATTCGAGGTCTTTGCAAGGTATCAGTACGGACTTCTTGAAATTCAACGTCCAACCTAGGTATTGTAGGAAATCGATTGCGCAAGTTAATTGGGATTGCAGGCCAGCATGACTCTGATTGGCGATGAGAAAATCGTCCAAATAAACGATGATACGGATTCCTTTTTGCCGTAGCCTTTCGGCGATGAAATTGGTTAATGTGGCAAACAACTTGGGAGCACAAGCCGCTCCGAACGGCAAACACGTCATTTGATAGATCTGACCTTGAAATATCAACCTTAGAAACCGGCGATGGGAATTCGCAATGTAAACAAAGCGGAAATTGACCCTCTCCTATTAGACGAAAGCGACAGTAATTGACGAATCCAGAAAACAGGGCTTATTCTATAATCAGGATGATCCAAAAGCTTCCAAGCTGACTGGCGATAAAACGCTGAATCAGTTTTCGAGCCAAATATTGGATTAAAAATTATTTCTGACCCTTCATTAATCATATTACCTGAATCAATGTTTAACAGCGTAAGGTCGTGAACCCTGCGACCTGATGCGAGCAACAGTATAGTAGCACATCTACGTGAAACCTGATACAAGTTATTTACATCCGATATATTGTCTTTTAGCCAATTCACTACTTGTCCCGGATTCCAAATTGGAGCTTTGGGGTTTCGTGGTTTACGTAAAGCCACCGCTTTAAGCATATGTTTAACCACGACATCCTCACTCAGCTTTTTGTTAATATATGGCTCGCAAAAAGTAGAGATGACCGACTTGTGTAGTGCAATAGTGCTATAGGCTAAACCTTCTTTAGTACTCAAGTAAGATAAAAATCGGGCTAAATCAACTGCCTTAGGAGTATTGATCGAAATATTGTTCTCTGTACACCACTTTACCCACCTGTTCCATGCAGGACGGTAGGATGACAAAGTGGACTTTCGCCAGCTTGATTTTAATAATGAACGTTCCTCGTCCGTCCAAGTAGTTAAAAGGGACTCCCACCCCCAACTAGCCACGCTTCCAGTTCCAACTCCGCCAGGTTCGGTGGTGGGTGTCGCGTGGTCATATCGACAAGGTGATGGCGCAGGTTCACAATCTCTATCGGATAACAAAGGGCTCGTGCTCGTAAGTCGCTTCTCCAGAAGGTCCGTTCCCACCTGGGGGTTATCACAATGTATTTTCCTTGGCACAGGTTTAATTGTGCTAGAACCCGCGGCATCAACGATGGTGGTGGAAACACCCAGGCTAGTTTGTACTTCCATCGGCGGCTGAAAGCATTGCAAAATACTGTGTTATCTTAGATGGGCTTGGCATAGCTAAACTATTAATCTAGCTACACCATAAACTTTACACTATTTCAGAAAATCTAAATCCTAATTTTAACTTTAAACTTAAATTAATTCAAAATATTTTTTTGAGGCACGACTTGCTTCAACAAAAATCCAAAACGCAATGACGAAAAGCAGCTCGGAGCGATGCCGAGCCCTGTCGAATGGCGGTGGGGGAACCGGTTGTTTGGCGCCTTTTGTGAATTATGTTGCAGGGGAAGTGACGTCACGACGGAAAGCAGTCAATAGATGGGCTATTTGAGGCAGATATTCATCAAAAATCCAATAAACGCTCTCTCACAACCCGGAGAGGACGAAAGGGCCACAATAACTAAAAAATTGGGACTCAGAATAGTTTTATGAATAAGTACCTATATAATATTAATTTTTAGGTTAGGTTATTGTTTATATTGTTCGCGAGTCGTAATAAAAAAGATTTTAGGTACAAACATATTTAACACTCACTTCGAAATGATCTTCACAACAATATAAACTATTCAAGCATGATACATTATCTCTCCTCATCGCCTTTTTCTTATATTTGCATCTTTGGGCATATGAAAATATATCACGTCTGGTGCAGTTTTAATGTTATTTTCACACATAGGGGCAATACAATATTTATAATAAGCTTTTGTGTGCTGTTCTGTTACAATAAGTTGATCTTACAAGCTTTAATCACTCACTTTTATTAAAACTGTTAATCAAACACTTTGTTGTTAATTTATTCTAAGTGCACGGTGACGTCACAAAATGAGCGCGCCAAAATGGCGGCGTTTCAATCGTCCGAAAATGATAGTAGTTTTAATTAATTTTTTTTAGCTCATTTAATGATAGTGTGAAAGTGTTATATTTTTTTCCGGTTTTATAATTACTTATAGCATCTTATAGAATCGTTTAAAAATATAAAAAAAATACATGAATATACCCTATTATATTGATTTTCTGTCACCAATGCCACAGTGCAGTCCTTGTGCAGTCAGTGCACAAGTCAGTGCAATTCAACTAAACTTGTGTAATCTTAATCATAATCAACTTAACGAAATAACGTATCAATCGATTATGAGGATTTGTTAAATTTGATCTATAACTTGTAAACCAGGCACTTTTTCGCATTTTTATGTTATTATTAGATAATATTTTATATTATCTGATTAGGAATACCTATAGATAAAATTTTATTATGTACACTCTTTTTATACTATGAAATTCCACCCTGTATGATATTTAAAATATTACATTTTAATCGGAGTTGAAGAATCGATTATCGTTAAAAATCGTCTCGTTTAACCGATTGGGTTTTGCTTTCCCCTTCCCTACGCAAGCCTTCCGCCATTGTCCGCCATCTTGTAAGGGCAACGTTATTGTTGTACGGCGAGTGCGAAATAGATTATAAATCGCCGTGAATAAAATATATCCGGCATGAGGACATGTGTTCAGTGAATATCTAACGTCAATAGTTACAATGGAGGAGGAATATGTTGACGCGCAGGACTCGGGGATGAACGATGTGGTGAACCGTGGTGGTGATGGTAATGACATCGGTGAAGCCTTAAAGGACTTCGGTGATATAAACTATGACGAGAGTTACGAGGATGACGATGGAGGCAACGGCTTTCGAGGAGGCCGTGGGCGCGGCAATTTCAGGTAAATATTTGGTCTTGTATATTCTGTGTGGCCGCATTTGGCGCGATTTTTTCTCCTGCCGTTGCCATTCGATCGCATGAATATCTTTCGTATTTGAAGATAATTATTAGCTTGGAAAGGCTCTTATTCGTGAAACGCTTTTCTAAATTCTTTTTAGGACTTAAATTAAGCTTATTTCCCACTACAGAGATTAGTAATATGAAATTAAATGTAGCCTATAATGGTAAAAAACAACCTAAAATTTTGTGATTACTGTGATTAGATTATTGCGTTGTTGTAGCAATGCGTATAGAAGCTTAATGTTACCAATCATAGTTTAACATAGAAAGCTACTGTTGCCTAGTGGTTCAGGCATGCGGTGGTCGTGGGTTCGAATCCCGGCTCATACCAAGATTTTCGGAGCGGATGGAATATTCGGTGAAGGAAAGCATTGTGAGGAAAGCGGTCTAAGCCCAAGGTCTAGTTTTTCCTCTGGGTTGGAAGGGCAGATGCAGTCGCTTTTGTAAAACTAGTGCCTGTGCCAAATCTTGGAATTTGTGTCAAAGCGGACCCTGGGCTCAACCGGGAATAACGCTAGGAGGATGATGAGTTTTAATTAGTACATCTATAACTATTGTTACTCTGATGTAATTTTTTAACCATTGTCCAAATCCTTGGATTGTCAAGGTTTCAAAATAAAATTATTCAAGTGGTGTCTACAAAAAATGTTCCACTCCGCTAATGAGCAGTTTGTAACCACCGCTGCCTAATGAATTCAATTTTTATTTTTTTTCTCTGACCACAAAATAGATAGGTACAGAAATCCATCTACATACAAAGTGTGCCCAAGCAACGCACACATAGACACTGCTCACGTACACGATATCTCGGACCGGTTCGGACCAGAGTGAGCGCGAGTGCCATCCGCTTGAGACGCGTCTGTGAACTTTTTTATGCAATAATGAAGCAACAAGACAAAAGTTATTAAAATTGTTCAGTGGACAATTGGGAACTATCGTTTTTTAAGCTAATTTGTAATATAACAATGCCTTAAAAATAAAATATTTTAGTCATTATTAATGTATATTTCCTTTCTTCCCGTTTTATTCTCAACAATAAATCAAACAGCTGGATAGAGTGCCACTACCACTATAGTTATTTGTGCATAAGCCATAGTTGACAATCTTAATGCCTTAGAGTGATTGCCGAGCGTAGGTATGAAAAGTGAGGGACATACATGTGATTGACTTCTGTTCCTATCTATTTCGTGCTTATAGACTATATAACTATATAGAATGCTGTTGCTACTGCCGTGCACCCTGTCTAGCAGACAATGAATGAGATGATATGTTTCAGAATGTAACTTGATATTTGTATTTTATTCAGTATTAGCTACTGCCTGCGACTCCGTCTGTGTGGAACTCGTTTTATCGCAGCTTCATACAATTTTTCACCCCCACATTTCATCCCCTTAGGGGATGATTTTGGGGATAAAAACTATCCTATGTCCCGGGACTCAAACTATCTCTATACCAAATTTCACCTGAATTGGTTCAGCGGTTTAAGCGTGAACAGGTAACAGACAGACACACTTGCGCATTTATAATATTAGTATCGGTGTTTACCATCTTTAACACATCCTTAAGAGGCCGCAGTAAGCTCGGCCGAATTTCACCTTCCCATACAAACGTAGTTACGCTCTCATTTTAAAACTACGTGTTGGATTGTGACGAAACTTTGCATATACAATGACATGAGGTATATCGGTAATTAGTTTATATGGTTCCAATTTATAAAACAAAGTAAATACAGCCAAAACTAGTTTTGTATGAAAAACTCAAATTCGCTTTATTTTTTTTATTATGGTATCTGAAGCTACGTAAAGTAATTTCAGACATAGATATACCTATTTCATTGAACATGCAAAGTTACAATCCAACACGTAGTTTTAAAATGAGAGCGTAACTACGTTTGTATGAAGAATCGAGCTTACTGCGGACTCTTAATAAGTAGTTACTTGGTGAGTAGCACTCATTTTTGCAATTCAGTTAAAAGAAGAAGTCTTAGTAATAGGGTGTCGTTTTTACCCTTTGGGCGTGGAACCCTAAAAAGCAGCTATGCTTTTATGTAACACAGAAATTGTTTTTTTTTTATGTAACCCATTTAAAGTAATATATGAGTGTAATTTCTCATTATCTCTAATCACTTGAAATCTACATAGCTTAATATGCGCATACCAGGTTTTAGGCACATGTGTGGGTACAAATTGTTAAGGAGCTCGCATTATTCGTTTTTTTTCGTTCGCTGAAGTTATGTTATTGTTCAGTTTACACTCAATGGACAACTGTCTATAGTGAAGTTAGTTTCTATTGGATTTCTATCTGTGAGAACCTATAATTCGCTTCCTGTTTTTATGTCTGATGTTAACTTGGGGGCCGATATTTGACTTTCGAACGCTCGAAAATTAAATAAAAGTAATTCATAATTCATTTATTTTGCATAAAACATGGTAAATAAAGATGGTCAGTATACAAGCAAATGAAACACATATTCAAATAAATATAAAATGCTATTGTAGTGTCATAATCACAGGCACTTACTTCCTACCGATAGAATTGAGTACGAGTGGTCAGTGCCGCTCGTTTTTGAATTTTCTATTGTCATTTCAAAATTGCATTTCATCATTTTTGACAGTTTTCGAGTGAAAGAGTCGAGCGCTCGAAAGTCAAAAATCGGTCCCCTGTTTTGTGTGCTGTTGGTTTTATTGATACCCTGGCGATCATAGTGCCCCTTAGTCAAATCAAATCAAATAATTTATTTTTGCAAGAATATACACAGATGGTACGTGACGTTCATGAATGCATGTTCCGGCACAGTTGGCATGCAAAATTATTTTAATTATTTATTTAAGCCTTTATTAATTCCCTATTATTAATGATTTATTATGTAATGATTGCTTGTTTATCTTAGTGTTTCAGATTAGATTAGGGACCCCTGACGCGTATAGGCCTCCTCCATGTCTTTCCATTTTTCTCTGTCCTTAGCGTTATTGATCCAGTTCGGTCCAGCTACAGCTATTATGTCATCAGACCATCTTGCCTTGGGCCTTCCCTCTCGCCTTTTTCCTAGTCGCCGTGGCCTGTTAGTGGCTTCGTTTTATGCAAAATAATTAGGCTAACTTAACTATCAAGTGTAGTGTCTTGTATGGCTAAAATAATTAGTATTTTGTCACAGAGGGCGAGGCCGCGGCCCGCCCCCGGGTTGGATGAACGGCCCGCCGCCGATGCGGTTCCGCGGCCGCGGCTACGGGCCCGGCGGGCCGCCGATGCGCGGGCGCGGCTTCTTCCGCGGCCGGCCGCGCTACAACAACAGCTTCGACAACAACTGGGGGCCGATGGGGCCGCCGCCGCCGGGCATGCTCGGCGGGCCCCCGCCGTTCGGGCCCCCGCCGGGCATGATGGGGCCCGGCGGCCCGCTGGGGCCCCCGCCCAATATGATGGGGCAGCCCCCGTTTGGGGGGCCGCCGGGGATGCCGCCGCCTAACATGGTGAGTATGAGACAGATATGTATAAACTCGAAATAATCTTTTCTCAAACATGCCATGAAATGGCGTCGTTATGTGCGTCGTAACAGACTTCGAAGTATCACATTTCGGGCGGAACAACTCGAGAGAACTGTAAAGGAATTTCATACAAAATTGATGGCGTCTGTGTTCATGAACAGCTGAATTATATTTTTTTTCTAGTGGCTGAATGGTTATCGGACTAAAAATATCCGCGGTAATGCCTATTACACACGAACTGATTTAAGAATAGAAATCTGTATGATTCAGTGTGTTGATGAATAAATTTAAAATATTGTCTATTCGTACGTCACCAGTGACCATAGACAATATTTAAAATCCTCTGCATTTATTTTATTTATATCCTCTGCATTTATTTTAATTATTAAAGAAATTAAGATTCTCATTATCAGTTTGTGTATAATGGCCCTAATATGGTCTATTCGAACACTACACGCGTAATACGGACGATTTCCGTAAAAAAAACATTATGGAGGGATTGGAGGGAAAATTAAAAGTATTTTGTCGTGTAGCTGGATTTTATATTTGTGGTTGATATTTATAAATAAAATTTCAAAATGAGTTCCGATGATAACAGCGACGAAGAAACTAATTGTACTCCGCCGGAATTGAGGGGGGAGGCCGAATTAGCAATGAATAACTTGTTGCCACCAAAATCGAAGGACAAGTACATAAATACAGGTTGGTTTTTTTGAGTGGTGATATTTCTTATTTCATTGCACATGTTTGAGAAAAGCACTATACATGCCTAGCCGTGAAAAGGTCTTGCCGGCTTCGTATCACTATCCGGCCTCCCTTCGGTCGGCCGTCTATACCTACTCCCCGGCAAGCCCTTCTTTCCCGGCGGCTGCAGTAATGTACTATTATTCAAGTAGGCCCAGTAACAAGCACTTTCAAATCGTCAGGTAAAAACATTATCTTAAGCTAATTACTTTGAGTAATTTTATGAACTTATTATATCATAACTTTTGTAGCATTTTTGGTGGTTAATGGAATTGGGATAAAGAATTTCGATCCTAATGCTTCGTTAGCGTTCATAACGTTAATATTAACCTTAATTAACAATTAAGATTTAGATTGATATTGTCTATAACAATTCCGTTAACAACACTACACTGCACACAAGATGCTACAAAAGTTACGATCACTGTTTGTAAACATAAAAAAATTAAATCATGAATGAACATTTTTATAAAAACTACTAGTTTAGAATGTTTCTAGAAAAACAATCTAATGTCAAAAAAGATATAACGATAATAATAAATTAAAAACACAGTGTCATACATTTCCAAACGTAATAAATAAATTAAAAATTCAGTCAATATTAGTCCCATGGAGTTTTATCATTCATGGAGTGTTATTTATAGAGATGTACCGACTAGTCGGGTAAGCCGACACGACACATTTAGGGTGCCTTTCCACCAGAGATGTGCTATGCTGTTTTCATTTTTGAAATGTAGCTGTAGGTGGAGCTACGTTTCAAATGTATGAAAACATAGCATAGCAACCGTAGCACATCTGGTGGGAAGGCACCCTTATACTCGTGCCATGTCGATAGTGTGCGCCGGGCCTCATAGAGGCCAGGTTGTTACCTGGCCCAAAGACGCGTAGTCTTCGCAACGAACGCCTCGCAGTCGCTTTCTTAATATAAGTGCCTATGCCAAATTTTGTTATTAGGTGCCAAAGCTGGAATAAAGCTAGGAGGAAGATATACGAAATACAATTGTGTATAACTACAACTTAAAGTTGAAGAACCCCGGACATTATCTTTTCAAAGTCCAATATCTCAATAACGGCTGAACAGATTTTCATGAAACATGACTAAGAACACTCGGGATAAAATTATATATGACACAAAAAAAACCGCATTCAAATCGGACCATCCGTTAGGGCGCTACGATACCACAGACAGATACACAGACAGACACGCTAACTAATAACACCCCTCTTTTTTCGTCGGGGGTTAAAATAACGCAAAACCGACAACATATTTGTTGCACATTGTATAGAATGAACAAATCTAAATTAGTGTGGCTGATCGATGTAATCCTATTTTTAGATGTGTTTGCATTGTTATTCTGTATATAAGTTGCCATGGGTACCCTTACTACCGTCGATGACAAATGCATCGATTTTTAAGCCCCGACGCAAAAAGTTATAATTATAAGTTTAACGTGTCTGTGTATCTGTCTGTGGTAGCGTAGCTCCCCAACGGATGGACCGATTTGAATGCGGTTTTTTTTGTGTCATAGATAATTTTATCCCTAGTGTTCTTAGCCATTTTGCATGAAAACCTGTTCAGCCCGCGGGCCGGAGTTTGGCGACCCCTGCGGTAGAGTTTTACCTACAGTATTATTAAAAATTTCTCAAGCAAAACAAATAATGAAAACAAAAAAACTATTTTCCATGGCTATTTTATGAAACTCGTTAATAATGCAGCTATGATAATAAAATAGTTTCTAGACCAGGGGTTCCCAAACTTTATTTAGGCACGCCCCCCTGCTGCCTAAAATGAAGTTCCCACGCCCCCCTACGCTTCGATGCAAGGAAACGGAAGTGAAGTTCGTTGCCGTTAGCGCCACGGCTCTTAGGAGTCTAGGGTCAGCTGAGTACCTAATCCCAAGGATCGGCGAGGCACTAGTTTTTGCGAAAGGATTTCCCGAGGCCCCGCGCCCCCCACTTTGAAAACCCCTGTTCTAGACCGTACGACCTTGGTCCGAGAAACATTACAAATTAACTGCTTTTTTCACCAACAGCCCGCACCAGAGTTCTGGGTGGAGACGAAGTCCGAAGAGGGCAAGCCGTACTACTATCACGCTCGCAGCCGCGAGACCACGTGGACGCGCCCGCAGGAGAGTCCCTCGTGCAAGGTCATCACGCAGGCCGAGATGGAGGCCATGGCGGCCTCTGGTGAGTCCCACTTAATCCACACCGAATATACATGACTAGCTTCCGCCCGCGGCTCCGTCCGCGTGGAACTCGTTTTTTATATCGCAGCTCCATACAAACTTTCATTCCCTTTGGGGATGATTTCCTATGTCCTTTTAAACGTTAGGGCTGTGTGACACAATATCCTCCTCCAATAACTCCTTTGTGGGAAAACACATCATGTGCCCGAAGGAGATCAAATTTCTTGAGTTCAATAGTATCCTGCAATAGGCATGATGACAGTTATTGAAAATCACTAAAATATGGTATTTACTTGGTGAAATTTTAATCATAGAGTTCGAAAAATGCTCATATTTTTTTATTAAGTAAGAGATTACTATTTATTTTGATAAATTTAAACTGAAAAATACGGACGGCCGCCATGATATGTTAAACACCAATCAGAGCGCATGACATCACGTTTGTATAAACAAATACCCATAACGGCCATTACCACAGATTATAGAGAAAACTTACGTACTGAACGAATAGTAAGACAGGGATAGAACCATGTTATCTGTCAGATCTTCATACGTCATTGTCCCGCTTTCTCGCTCGCACGGCCGCGCAAGACTTGTAAACTTTTGAATTTATGTTCATTCAATGAGCAATTGAGCGATCTAAGGTAGCAAACGTCAAAGGTCTGCGTTCTGTTTATACAAACGTGACGTCACTGGGGACGCCAGGACACTGACATGCGTTTTAGCGCCAATTTGAAATTTAAAAACTAAAATGCATTTTTTTCCTACTTAACTGTTATATTCTCTTGAAAAATCTTATTCGTTGTACATAATAAATGTTTCTAAACATTATAGAACAGTTTTTCGAAATGTGTCACCATGCCTATTCTTCGAGTTTGCAGGACTAGACCAATAATTCTAGTATGTGGCGATCACAATAGATCAGCGATGGTCGCAGTGATATAAGGGCTCTCACGGTCCGGAAGCCACTACCAGAAATAATAATAATAATCCTATGTCCTTCCCCGGGAATCAAACTATCTTCATACCAAAGGGCATTGGGTAACCTTGTATGAGAAAAATCGACATTTTATTTTTGCAGCGGCCACGGATGTTTGTGTAAAAATCTTTTAGAGGACCTCTTAATACGCATATATATATAAAAATAAACGCGTTAAACAATATCGGAGCAGAGATGTTTTACTTTGGTTTATAACCTTTCAATATGACCTGCGGAAATATGTATTGCAAATATCTCGGCTTTGGTGCATTTTAGAGTATTACATTTCATAACAAAATATGTTTGTTTAAAAAAGATCTGTCATAATATACCAATATAACGAGTGGCCGCTCATTTAAAAAATATGACAACACATTTACCCAAACCCCTTTCATCTCAATCGGTTCAGCGGTTTCAGCGTGAAGACAGACAGACACGCTTTTGTATTTATAATATTAGTATGGATTATTATGGATAGTATGGATTATGTGTGTCTGTGAGCCCTTTATTGTACAGAATGACCACGTTATCCATGTTCATTGACCCCGATCACCCAGGAGAACCTAGCGGCAATTATTTTATACTAGCTGCCCGGTCCGGCTTCGCACGGATTACCCGTTTTCCCGTAGTATGAAGCATTTTCCCTCGGTAAAGAGTAGCATAGGCTACTATGTTCATCAGGGATAATGTTGGCTTCTAATGGTAAAAGAGTTTTTCAAATCGGTCCAGTAGTTTCGGAGCCCATTCAATACAGACAAACAATCATTCAATCAAATCTTTCCTCTTTATAATATTATTTATGTATGTATGTAAATACTTTATTGTACACAAGACACAGGTAAATATACAGACAAAAAAAGTTCAATCGGTACAAAGGCGAACTTATCCCTGTAAGGGATCTCTTCCAGTTAACCTTTGAGCAATTGAGTTGAGATCAGGAATAAAAAGATAGACAAAATAACAGGTGTCCAGACATATGTAAATCATATGTATATACTACATGCAAGTACAAATAAAAATAAATAGTATACACATACTATAACTATATATAATTATAAACATAGATATATATATATATATATATATATATATATATATATATATATACATGCATTTAAGATTTTTATGTAACATGTATATAAATAAATGTATTATAATATATATATACAAACAGTATCCTATTAAATCACATATGTATACACAATATTAGTGTAGATTAGGAGCGAAAGTCGTGTATGAAAAGTATAATCTGCCTACGTACGCCTACTACGTGCCACCACTGGGCACAGGCCTCTCACGGATGAGAGGGGACGGGCAGTGTTACCCACGGTGGCTAGGGGTATTTTGGTTTCGGTGTTATCGGTTCTTAGCTGATGTTCACCTTTCATTGTCATTTCCTTCAACCTATCTTATTATTATTATGTCGAGCCCGTTATGTCCCACTGCTGAAACGCCTCCCCCCTCTTTTCCCAACCATCGCGGTCTTGAGCAATGTCTGGCCGGTCTTTAAAAAGGAGTCGCCGACGTATCTTCATCATCATCATCATATCAGCCGAAAGACGTCCACTGCTGGACATAGGCCTCCCCCAAAGAGTGCCAAAGTTACCCCAACCCCCACCCGCAACCTTTACCAGGTCATCAGACCTATCTTCATCATTACTTAAGAGCCGTGCTCTTGTCGGTAGAGTAACCGCCACTTTTCTCTATCCATTGCCAGTCTCTTGGCTTCCTCATAAGACCTATCTTATTAATGTAAATATTGTTTGCAGGTCAATTGCCGGGAATGAACCCGCAGAGCATGGGCATGAACGGCCCGCCCATGGGCGGCATGCACGGCATGCCCGGCATGCACGGCATGCAGCCCGGCCCGGGCGCGCTGCCGCCCTTCATGACGCAGCCGCCGCCCTGGCTCAAGGACGGTGAGTGCTGTTCACTCGTTCTATTAGCGAAAAGCCGGTGCTACACGGACTAGTGTTGGGTTAAAATAAAATTAAAATGAGTTTTTTTTTTTTTTTTAAGGCGTTGTATGAATGAACTGATTGAAGGATTTGGTGCCCGAACCAGATTGTTCCGATAGCTCAGTTGGTTAGTAGCGACGGGCCATGAATGCCTGTGGTCGCCGGTTCGAATCCGGCTCGGAGCATTAAATTTTTAAATTTTTCCTTTCATTTAAAATTTTTAAATGAGTTGGTATGAGCACCTCATTTCCAAAAATCGTCATCGGCATATCAGTCGAAAGACGTCCACTGCTCGACATAGGCCTCCCCCAAAGAGTGCCACAATGACCGGTCATGCGCCGGCCGCATCCAGCGGCCTCCCGCGACCTTTACCAGGTCATCAGTCCACCTTGTGTGTCTACCCACGCTGCGCCTTCCGGTACGTGTTCGCCACTCGAGAACCTTTCCGCCCCAACGGCCATCGGTTCTACGTGCAATGTATTTCCAAAAATGAGGTGGTACAATGTCCTACTTGAAATGAAGAAGTGAAAACAAGGTTTTTTCAAGTGTAGCGTACAATAGACCACCAATTACTTTCATGTTCAATATTCTTACTTGCCTTCCTCCACTACATACAATATTGTATTGTAGATGGGGGAAAGATAGGCGCGAATGGCAAGTCCGGAGCTTGAGAGGCAAGGGTTTGAGGGATAACTGAAGTGATGACCGAGCAAGTGAGGAACGAGGCGTGCCTCGTGAGGAATGAGGTGTACATTTTTCAAGCGTGAAGTGATGCGACAATTTAATATGCTTATGACGAATGAGGTGCTTCGCGAGTGGGTAACCCAACACTACACCAGACACATTTAAAAAAAATATATTAGGGGACAATCTTACACAAATCGACCTAGTCCCAAACTAAGCAAAGCTTGTACTATGGGTACTAGACAACGATAAAAATACTTATATAAATAAATAAATACTTAAATACATAGAAAACATCCATGACTCAGAAGCAAATATTCGTGCTCATCACACAAATAAATGCCCTTACCGGGATTCGAACCCAGGACCTCTTGCTTCGTAGGCAGGGTCACTACCAACTAGGCTAAAGCGGTCGTCATGCTCGGCCGCATGCCTCGGGCGAGGCGTGGCTCGCCGAGGCACGCCTACACTGTGCGTGCTTGGGCGAGGCATGCGTCCGGTGTAGACACGGCTAAAACCGTGGCATACGGCCGTATTCATACACGTTCTACAAGCCTATTTTAACTAAAATGGCGTTAAAATTCGTGTTTATCTGTCACTTTGACAGTGTGCGTAAGAAAGGGACGAAGCACATTTTGTTTAGCAGAGGCATTTTAAATTGTATGAATAAGGGAGTCTTTAATTAAAATAGGTTACCAAACCATCTGTAACCGTAAGGTGTTCAAATATTATTGGACTTTTGGAAATAAATATTAGGGGGGGACAATCTTACATAAATCTACCTAGTCCCAAACTAAGCAAAGCTTGAATTATGGGTACTAGACGACGATAGACAAGCTAATATAGATAAATAAATACGTAATACAGAGAAAACAGCCATGACTCAGGAACAAATATTCGTGCTCATCACACAAATAAATGCCCTTACCGGGATTCGAACCCAGGACCTCTTGTTTCGTAGGCAGGGTCACTACCAACTAGGCTGAAGCGGTCGTCAAATGTTTATGTATTTAAGAATTTATGTTTACAAGCATTCATGATATTATTTATTCCGTAGACTAAAATGACATTTCATGTATTGCTAGTTTTTTACGTCTCATAAATAGTGATGTGCTACAACCGGTACTAACCGAAAATAAACGATTGGGAGGTACTTATATTTGTTGATGAAGCGTCTGTAACACAATGAATGGATAATCCGTGACGTGCTAAAAACGAGAGAACACGCACTGAAAACATCCGATACCATATACTCGTACTACTAAAATAACGAATGCCAAATACGTAAACCAAAATGGCGTCGCGTCAGGTCGGCGATACGTCAATGTAATTTTAAATGTTTGAGTACATTAGTTGTGAGTAAATATTATTTATTGTTTATTTCGTGTCATTTTGTGAGTAGATTTTATTTATTGTTTATTTTGAATCTAAAATTAATTCAACATTATATCGGTTATTCACAAACCGATATCAAAGATCAGCACTGTTTGTATATAGCTGGTTACATTATTTCTACGTTTGACATTTGTGGTTGTCATTTTAGTCTACGGAATAAAAAAATAGACTATAGTTATCATTTTGTAAATACTTCAGAAAAGAATTGAATATTATTTCATAATCGGCTAGTTTCAATCAGGAGTGTACGATTTTTTTTGTCTGAATTTGGATTATAAAAAATAAAAAAAATAAAATAAAATGCATTTAATTCGGACAACTAGGATCCATAGATTGTTAGTGCTACAGGACTTATATAACTATGTTAGAACTTAAACTTAAATGTAGGGAGGACCAGTGCCTCAGTAGGCTACCGTCCCATCTGTCGGCCAGTACGTTCAGGAGACTGTGGCGGCTGGCGCGCACCCTGCGGAGCGTCGCGGCGCAGCGCTTGCGCACGCGCAGTGTCGCGGGGAAACCATCCACTTGCGCATCCGCGAACATACCGGACGCGCTACAGTGTCGCGGCAGCCGCAACAGCACCCTGAACGCATCATTATACTGGACGCGCATTGCGTTGAGCGATCGTTGGGTGTATTTGCACCACAGGCTACAGGTATACAGCGATGTGCAGTACGCCTTAAACAGTGTTAATTTAACCCGCACTGCACACCGGCTGAACCTGCGCGCTATCATATTAGCCCTAATCGCTAATGCTCTGCGTTCTCGCTCGATGTCCGCGTCGTCTCGCAGGTCGTCAGTTAACAAGTGTCCAAGATACTTAAACATGTGCACCCTCTTAACCTGCTGTCCGTTTAAAAGTATGGGTGGAACATATGATGGACACTTGCAGCCTGCCTTAAACACCATGTACTCGCTTTTAAGTACATTATATTTAAGGTCGTGCTCTTTAGCGTACGTCTCACAAATATCAAGGAGCATTCTCAAACCACCCACCGAAGGGCTCAGCAGAACCATTTCATCTGCATAGCTTATGTTATTGAAACAGACTCTGTCCACATGGCATCCGACATGCGTTCTGCTGAGCTCATCGATCAGTGCATCTACGTACAAGTTAAACAACTTTGGAGAGGTAAGTCCTCCCTGTCGCACACCACATTCCAGAGAATACTCGTCAGACAAAACGTTACCCCAGCGGACACTATTTCTCTGGCTCGAGTACCAAAACCTAAATATACGTGTTAACTCTCTAGGGAATTTGACCCCATCAAGCTTTTTCCACAGTAGGTCATAGTTTACGAGGTCAAAAGCCCTAGAGAGGTCCAAGAAACACGCATATATAGGCGTTTTTCTGCGCGTGTAATACTCGACAGCCTGCTTTAGACAGATGATTGCGCTCTCAGTCGACAGGCCGGCTCGAAAGCCGAACTGTGCGTCATGTAAACGCAGGCAATGTCCAATTGCACGTTAAGTAGGCTGTCAAGTACTCTTGCCACAATCGTTGCCAGAGAGATAGGTCTGTAATTTGTCTGGTCTGATATATCACCTGTTTTATTTTTGACAATGGGGACCACTACAGTTTTTGTCATATTTAGAGGTACATACGAATGCCCGATGCTCAGGTTGAACAACATGGTCAACAGTCGAGGCAGATGAGGACCGGCAAACAGTAGATGTTCGACGCTTAAGTGGTCGTGACCAGGAGATTTCCCCCTTTTCATCATTTTTAATGTTTTGATGACGTCATTTGGGCTAAAACGAAACTGAGGGTCACTCTCCCACTCATCATCAAGAATCCCCTTGTTTCAACAGGATGACGACTTTAAACTAAAATGTTCTTTGAACATGTTGGCAATCATTTTAGCGTCTGAGATGCCGTTGACAGTGACAGAGAGACCAGGCTTTGTCTCCATTTCCATTATGTACTACCTAGTGATTTAGAAAATAAAAAAAAATAGTCACCAGTTTTCCGTAAGAAATTTAAAATAACGTCACATAAATGAACTAAGAAATTGGGGACACTTTTATAAATCGGAATCAAGAGAGCTCGATTTGGACAAAACCCAAGATTTCTTTATTCAGAGACAAAGTAAATGGTACACTTTTTATTGAAAAACCTTGATAATACCAGGGGCCAACCAACTATTGAATTTCTCTATCAGGTTGACTAATTGCTGTGAAATAATCGTTTACAGTTATGGAAAGGATTATTAATTGATACGATTTCCGTCTGAAATCGATAAACTTTAATTGGTAGTAAGCCTGTGCGTAACTGATTCAAAAATGTGGTCAATGAACTTCATTTTTAACCAACTACATAAAAGGAGGTTATCAATAATTCATCATGATCGTCCTAGCGTTATTTCCGGTAGTGCCGTGTTTTTTTAGTATTTGTTTTTATAGCGGCAATCATCTGTGATAATTTCAACTGTCTAACTATCACGGTTCATGAGATACAGCCTGGTGACAGACGGACGGACAGCGGAGTCTTCGTAACAGGGTCCCGTTTTTAGCCTTTGAGTACGGAACCCTAAAAAGCAACGCAAGAGATTATATAACCACAAAGTTCTTTGAGGGATTTCCGTCACTATCATCATATTTTTCGTCGTCATATTTTTTGCTTTTGGAGTATTAATAAATTTTGACTCGATAAGAAAGACAATAAGTTTATTCAAATCGTTTTGAATACATACGAAAAGTGATAGTAGTGAGAATTTAAAATCATCATTAAAATGTTCTCCACTCGGATTTATTACAAGGTACCTTGTGAGTACTTTAACGCTGGCCTTCCGTGGATACCCTTCCGAGAGAACGCTGCGATACGCTGCAAACATAACTTTCAGTAGCAAAAACTAGCTAAGTCTTATATAATATTAGACATGGTTTGAGTTTGCAATATGCAAAATCAAAAATAAATTACGTACTGGCACGGCCGCATTATATTCTGGGTGGCTTATATTATTATTAAAATTTAGTAAGTATTGTAACGTAATGAACGGAATATACAATAGCCGTATTGTAAATTTTGTATTATATTATTGAAAAAAAAAAATGCTCCGAGCCGGATTTGAACCGGCGACCAACAGGCATTCGTCGTCGCTACTAACCAACTGAGCTATCGATCTGTCTCGGCTACCAAATCTTTCAAGCAGTTCCTTCCTACAACGCCTTAGGGAGGGGAGGCGTGTAGCGACATCTTACAGAAGACTTAGGCTTCTTAACGGCACCAACGTCTCAAATTATATCGAGAAATCGTCAGCAACGATGCGCCACCCCATACTAAATTAATTTTGTATGGAGCAGTAACGCTGCTAACGAAATTATAAATGTGACGATGTGAATGTAACGTAATTAATTAATTATATTATGTGGGAATTTGTTCCTTCAGCTGTCAACACGGCGAATCCTCAAACATATCTTAAAGGCCGGCAACGCACTCACAAACACCTCTGGTGTTGCAGGTGTCCATGGGCGGCGGTAATCGCTTACCATCAGGTGATCCGTCTGCTCGTTAGCCTCCTATCACAAAAAAAACCTTTAATTTATATCCGTTGCTATTGTTTCAGGAGGTAATAAAGAGAATAAGCCTGAAGCGGGCAGCCCGAGCGAGAACGACGATGCGCCGCCCGGCGAGAGATCGCCCGCCCTACAGCCGCCCAATGGTAACTATCACCATAATAACCATATCAGCCGAAAAACGTCCACTGTTGGACATGAGCCTCCCCCAAAGAGTGCCACAATGACCGGTCCTGCGCCACCGGAGCGGACTCCCGCGACCTTTACCAGGTCTGCAGTTCGCGTTGTGGGAGGTCTACCCATGCAAATTTATTTTAGCTAAAATGTCGTTAAAATTGTCTCGAACATGCAGTGAAATATTGACGTTGTGTTGTTCGTAATGGACTTCGGAGTGTCACGTTTCGGCAGCGAGGCGAGAGATCCGTAATGGCAAATTGCGGCACAGCCTCACGGCGTTCAGTAATGAAAATTTAAATTTGATTTTCATTTCATTGCATGTCTGAGAAAAGCACTATACATATCTTGGTGTGAAAAGGGGAGGCTGGCCCCTAATCTATCCGGCCACGCTACGCTCGTTCGTGTATATGTTCTCGGCCGGCCTCTGTAGTAATACAACGTGTCCCAAAACTCAACGATAAGCCGGCACCAGAGGATGGAGCTGCTTATGATTAGTCGAGAAAAAATAAGGAAAAAAATATCTTTTGAAAATAATTGCCATAGTGGTGTCAATACTATTTTTTTACACCATGATGATTGAAAGTGGACTGTAAGAAAAAATCTTTCAAAATTGTAGGGACAAAATGAATTTTGATTATTATTTGTGTACATACTACATGTATTATGGTATTTTTAAGAACTGTGTTAGATAGCAGGGCTACTTAAGTTTCCAAAAACAAAAAAAAAACAGGGACACAACCATTAGGGATGTCGATTTTCGATGAATTTCATTTTTTTTCTGTAATTTCTAAAATAATTGAGATATATTTTTTTCCTTATTTTTTCTCGACTAATCATAAGCTGCTCCATCCTCTGGTGCCGGCTTATCGTTGAGTTTTGGGACACGTTGTATACTTTATCTTTATCTGTCACTTTGAAGTTTGTGTGCGTAAGAAAGGGACGAAACACATATTATTTACGAGAGGCATTCTAAGTTTTAGATGGGCGATATGGCTTTGTTTTACCATCCTAATTGAGTGTATTTCCACCCAGGCACGATGAACTTCCCGCCCGCCTCCGCAGCCCCGGGCGCGTTCCCGACGGGCGCTCCGCCCTTCCAGAGCAACCCGCCGCCGCAGGGCTTCGCGCAGCCGCAGCCCTTCCAGGCCGCGCCGCCCTTCGCCAGCAACCCGCCGCCAGGTAACACCAGCACAGTTAATGTAGGGTCTGAGGGGACCATAGAGGCGTCCATATAAATTGCTTATACCATGGGTACTTATCGTAATTAAATGGATAAATGAATACTCAAATACAGTAGTACCACAAATGTAAGTTACATCGGCCATTTTCGTCCACGCCGACGAGTGCTGACAAGTGCCGAACGTATGACGATTTCAATAAAGACCTTGTTGCATTATACGTTAGGTACAATATGCAATGACAGATGAACTCGTGCTTTCCCGCTCATGGCGTCCAGACAAGATGGCTGGCGCCGGAGCTGCCGGCGTCGCGCGCAATATTTTGCCCAATGGGCGTTTAAGATTTTACCCTTATAATTGATTAAAATGTTTTCAAAAAATGCTTTCTGCGCAGGTACATCGTTGTAATTTATAATTGTGGTGTACATAGAAAACATCCATGACTCGGGAACAAGTATTCGTGCTTAACACACAAATTGATGCCCGGGATTCAAACCCCTGACCTCTTGCTTGATAGGCAGGGTCACTACCAACTAGGCTAAAGCGGTCAATTGCATCTGTTTAATATGAACGCCGCGACACGAAAAAAAACATGCTATATTAAATAAATAGGAAATTAAAACGACATTACTTGACATTAATACCATTAACACCTAAGGTATAGCTGAATTATAACATTTACAAACACAACTTAAGTATGTACAAATTAGTTAACTCTGTACCATAAAATGATCACACAGACAAACTGCTCAGACAGTTTCGTGAGACCCTGTTAATCATTAAGTTTCTATATTCTCTTTATTAAATAATAAATAAATAAAAAATATATTCAATTTCAGTTGCAGCCTGAATATGACTGCCGTTAAATATTTGAACCTAAAATAGTAAACTATGTTATGGGAGTCTTATAGAGAGTTAAAGGCAAAGGCAGAATGTAGATCAGATTGGAAATTACTCCACCGACAAGAGCTAAGCTCTTAAATTTATGATGATGATGTTATGGGAAATGGATTTAACTTGCCAGATTTTTATTATCAATTAATAATATTCCAAAGTAAACGTAACATGTTACAATAGAGATTTTAAATTATTAGTTTATGATTATGACTCTAATTTCGGCCCTTTCACCACTCTAGTCTGTGATTTTCACAACTGTCACCCGCACCGAGCTATAGTGAAAGCACTGTTAAAATGTCCGATACGACTAGTTTGGGCGGAGTGGTGTGCGCGAATAAAACAGAAAGTGATTCGTGAGAATTTTCCTCGTACATTGCTGTGCTTCCAACATTTCTGGTAGATTCACCTTTGCTTCGCTACACGATTTATACAAGGAGTATAATAAGTATATTTATTTAAGGAGTGGCAACACTCAGAAATTACTGGTCCCACAGCCGCCTAGTAGCAAGTGGATTGCACTCTTCTGACGCACGCATGCGCGCAGCGTGCACGTTTCATATACACACACTAACGCACACATACTACTCACACATATTCACGCACCACGCACACGTATACAAAAGTTTTATTCTCTGTTTTGACTTTGAAGCCTACAATGTGACTAGCAAAGTTAGGAAGAAAAAGTTTCTAAAACATTCATACTTTGCTAGTCATATTGTAGGTTTCAAAATAATTACACAACGTGAAACATGTAACACTCATAGAAGTATTTATCCAACTTAACAAATATGTAACAAGAACTTAACAAAGAACAACCTATTCAACACTAAACAAGGTCGAGATTAGCTACAAAACTTTAGATTAAATCTGCTGGACCAGATTGAACAAATCCACGTACAGCCGATCTACACTGCACTGCATATTACTCAACCTCAAACTATTTACTGCACACATAATACCTATTATTTTTACTGTGACTAAAACTAGTTAACAGTGTATTGACGCTATTCGCGATTTTATTTAAATTTTCAGTACGAGGAAATGTATTTTCATTCACTGTTTTTATTAGACAATACATTGACATTTATTTACTGACTGACACTAATTGACACGTATGTTTCATCTAAAACCACAAAGGCCGAACAACAAACACAATTCCCTATTAATGAGATATTTGTTCAAGTTCAGTTAAATAAAATGGAATTCTTTCTCAAAACATAAAAATATATTTTATTTCGTTTCAAAATCCCAAATTGATTGTCCACGACATCTGTCTATGGTACTGACATCTGTAACCATTTTCTGTCAACAACATTGAATACAGCGGTCCGCTTCGTCAGAGATGTCACTACTTTCCATACATTCAATCGGCGTGTCGCCTCTTTTCTAAGTTTCCAGCACCTGGATTTATCACCTAGTTTCTAACCGTCCCATACATACATCGTGTTCTTTTAACCGTCTGAGAGCCGAAGCCCACTTGAAGTATCCAAAACGTATTAAATTAAACGTAAGAAAATATATCTTAGTAAAGTTTTTAGTAATAAAACGTAATTAAGTTTGAAAATTTCTGTATTAGCCCAAGCACTTTATTTTCATTAGTATGGAAAAAAATTGTAATTTGGAAATAATTCATAACAGCAGCCTTTTTGTGTGTAACTGATATATTATCATTTAAGTAATTACGTAGACTCAAAATCCACCAAAATATTAGTCATCAAAAAAATTGATATTTAATCAATTCCTGAAAAAAGAGGAAAAATATTAATAGATATTTTAATTTATGTTTTGCTTAATTTACAGGAGCTCTTCAAGAATAATAAATAAATCACACAAAAAACATAATGGACGAGTCATTTATTTTTATATATTTACTTCCCGATGGAAATTTTGCTGGATTCTTGGATAAGGCATCTTAGAATAACATTTGAAAATTAAACAAACAAAAAAAACGCTGTTATAAATTAATGTTAAAAAAAACGTAATTTTCCTGGGGTATATGGCTCGCTGTGCGAAGTTCATTCACCCGGTTAGAGTTCGTACCTATCTAAATAAGATGGCGGCTAGCGGACACTGCGGTCACTCGGCTGGATGATTAATATTAATCAAAACCATAAGTTCTTTTTAGTGTATACATTAACTCGGCTCTAAGACGGTTAAAAAAATACCGTGTATTAATAGTGTAATTTTGTCCAGGCTTCAACAATCCCCCTGGCGGCTTCGCTCCCGGCGGGCCCGGCGGTCCAGGCGCGCCGGGCGTCCCTGGAGTCCCGGGCGGCCCCGGAGTCCCGGGCGGGCCTGGAGTCCCGGGCGGCCCCGGAGTCCCGGGCGGCCCCGGCCCCGGGGTCCCGGGCGGGCCGACGCCGGGCGCGGGCTTCGGCGGCGCGTGGGGTGGCTGGGGCGGCTGGCCGCCGCCGCTCGTGGCGCAGCCGCCGCCCAACCTGGCCAACGCCAACGTGCCCAACGCCGGTCAGTACACACTCCAGGAGTTCCACCAACTGACGGATCAAAGAGACAGCTGTTGCTCCATTGAAACTTGACAAACTTTCCATACATCTGAACGAACACCGATCATGCCGGATTTATTTTATATGAAATTTTCCTGTAATCTATGTATACTACGTAAATAAATAAATAAATATAAATATAAGGGGACAATCTTACACAAATCGACCTAGTCCCATAGTAAGCTCAGTAAGGCTTGTGTTATGGGTACGAGACGACGATATACCGGGTGGAAAGGCACGACGATCCCTTCCGCAAAAGGGGGATTGTTTAGACTGAGTACAGTATTTCCTCTAAAGAAACTAGGCTCATATTCATAACCGTTTTGAAGTTATAGGCAGTTAACTTTTAATGCAAAATACTGCAAGTGACCACCCTCATTAGGGTCAGTAACATTTTAACAATTACACAAGAGTCAGTGACCTTTATCAATACGTATAAACGATAATTAGTACGTATAGTAATAGTAGGGTTGTCACAGAAAAACATTAATTAATTTTATTATTTTTAATAATTGATCGTAAAAAAAAAACTAAACATTACGAATCGATTTTCCATCACTTAAACTAACCCCCCTTTGCGGGAAGGATCGTCGTGCCTTTCCACCCGGTATATAATAGATATAATTACTTAAATACATAGAAAACATCCATGACTCGGAAACAAACATTCATGCTCATCACACAAATTTTTGCTCTTACCTGGATTCGAACCCAGCACCTCTTGCTTCGTAGGCAGGGTCACTACCAACTAGGCTAAAGCGGTCGTCACGTGTTTTTGTCAATTTCGGTTAATTGCAAGTTTATATCAAGTGAAGTTAATTTCTCCAAGACACCTTAACTCTTGCTGTTATCAAGATATTCAATATTTTAATTTAATCAGTTTTGCAGATTTAACCAGTGCAAATGGCTCTTAACTGTGACGTCTTACCAGCTTTTTAAATTTTACAGGAAGGTTTACAACTTCGAGTTCGTTCGATATTAGGCACGAACTGACTCGGAGGTAATTTTCTTGTATATGTTGTCTTCTTGGACCTTCCGATCTTGAACCCTTGTACAATAAGACAATAGCTGTTAATGCTAGGTTGACATTGACTTATTTTGTAGAAAAATATTTTTTTTTTCAAGAAATAATTATGCTAGTTTTATTCTGTGAGTGTACTCTGCAATATGCCGAAGTTAACGAACATTCCCGGAACGTAAAAGTCCTGACTGACTTAAATTACCGCCCAGCCAAAACTGTTTTCATAAATATGTATACTACAAACTTATTGTTGCGGAAATAAGGTCTGCCTACATTTTTTTGAGACTAGTGTATACATATTTGTGCCCTTGACTGTACTACTGCCCATTAGCCGTGTTCACACCGCACGTATGCCTCGGGCGAGGCGCGAGGCACGCGGACCGTTCGTCGTTCAGTTTGCCGCCCGGCGTGACTCGTCGAGGCACGCCTACACTGAACACGCTTGGGCGAGGCATGTGTGTTAACCCGACTATTCCCTCGAAGGCTTGTGCCCACCAATGGAACGTGTATAGGCTAGTAATAATAATATTTATTATTAATTTTAATTAAGTTTTTCAACATTATACAGGAGCGGCCACAGCCGTGCCCGGCACGCAAGAGCAGACCATTGAACCTCCGGTCGTTCAAGCGCCGCCTAAAAAGGAGGTAACTGTGAGTACCATATTGAGCATTTGCTTTATCAATAACTTAAGCTTCTACAGTTCCAGCCCACCATACAATATTAACACACTACTTACTAAACCCATTCACTTCGCTAAGAGTGAAGTATGGTCTTCAAGGCGGGCAAAATTAAGCATTATTTTGTGCCCCCCAACACTCTTGGTGGAGTTGTACTTAAAGTGGTGTGCAGCTTTAAGTATCTTGGTCACATTATTGCCGAAGACCTGAGTGATGACCAGCATATAGAAAGGGAGCGTAGGGCGCTATCAGTCAGAGGTAACATGCTTGCCCGCAGGCTCGCTAGGTGTTCCGCAGAGGCAAATATTGCACTTTTTAAAGCCTTCTGCCAATCTTTCTACGCTGGCGCCCTGTGGGTTAAGTACACTAAGCGGGCTTATAGTGCCCTACGCGTTCAGTATACTAATATTCTCAGGATACTGTTATAAAAATAAATAAAAAATAAAAAAGCCTTTAATTTCATGCAGAATACAGAAACTTGTTTTAACTCATATTGTTGGCTAGTAAAAACTAAAAATTAAGTGTTATTATAAACTAGTTATTAGAATTAAAACTGGTCTGCAAGAACCCCTGTGCGGGTGAATCCTGTAAATGTTTGCTGGTAGGTTTGACGGTCCAATATTGGATTGGGCAGGTCAAATCTAATTTATTATATATTAAATAAGTGTTTGTCAGTCACTGTTGTGTGTCAAATCCTTTTACTTATATGCGTCGGTGAAGACCTGAAATAAAATATTTCATTCATTCAATATTTCTAAATAAAAACTTAAATCGACTGAAATAGAATAGAGTTCTGAGGATGTTGTGTTGTGACACATCCGAAACGTCGTTAACTATACGCGATTAAGTTTCGTAAAGTAGACATTATATATTGTGAAAGTTTAAATATGTGCCAGAGATGTTTGATTAGAAATCGTACAAAACAAAACTGATACAACTCTATAATGCTAAAATGTACTTACGTACTAAGAGTAAAATTTACATAATTGATATAGGTCGAAAGAAATTCGTCCATATTGAATTTCGTGCACTCCGAAAATATGACCAATCGGAAATACGTCATATATGAATTTTGTACAAAATAGTCATTTAGATTTTCATATAAAAATTTTGAAATTAGACTACATTCATTTTCACGTATTTGAATATAAACCTATTTCATACTGGACAAAATACCATTTGCTCTAAATTCATTTTGAATTGGTCGTTAAAAATTATCGCAATTAAATTTTAACCAAATTCACAGTATCACTTTAGGTCCAAATTCGAAATGGTAATTTCGTATTGACCATTTTCCATTTCTGCCGAGTGACAGTAGATCTTCCAATTCAGAAAGGTATACATTCCTTTGAAGAGCTCTTGCCGCATCGATTTTTGTTGATCCGGCTTGGCATTTATGCGGAAAATCCGCGGATGCTGATGCATATGAGAATATCTGCCTCATTCCTGAACCATGTAAAAAGACCAGTGTTACAAATCAACGACCCATAATAAACAGTACCAGCGATAATAGCCGGTGCCACATCGCACGCACGCCTCGCCTGAACGGCGTGCCTCGGCGAGCCACGCCGTTCGGCAAACGGAACGACGAACGGTTCACATGCCTCGCCCGAGTCGAGCGTAATCGGCTTTTTGGTATCTTTGACTTGGCGGCGCATGTGCTGGTAAATTCGACAGAGCCGTCTGAACAGTTCGGCAAACAGAAAGAACGGTCCACATGCCCGGCCGCTCGCCTCGCTCGATGCGGCTATGAATTTTCGGTAGACCCGTCTTAAACCCAAAAGACGACCGTCGAAAAACCAATAAAAAAACACCATAACTCTTTTACAATGTTTGGGTACGTGAATGGCTCGGCGTCAGGGGCACAAATTCCGTGGGCGTCGACGTCCGTCTTGGGCGGTAAAAAGGTTAAGTGAATGTTTGTTTGTGTCCGCATGTGTTCCCCAGCTGATCCCCCCGGAGCTGGCGCGTGGAGCGCGCACCGCGCCCCGGACGGCCGCCCCTACTACTACAACGCGGGCAAGCAGGAGAGCGTCTGGGAGAAGCCCAAGCCCATGAAGGAGCTCGAAGGTACCCTACCACCAGTAGCATGTGTTCCCCAGCTGATCCCCCCGGAGCTGGCGCGTGGAGCGCGCACCGCGCCCCGGACGGCCGCCCCTACTACTACAACGCGGGCAAGCAGGAGAGCGTCTGGGAGAAGCCCAAGCCCATGAAGGAGCTCGAAGGTACCCTACCACCAGTAGCATGTGTTCCCCAGCTGATCCCCCCGGAGCTGGCGCGTGGAGCGCGCACCGCGCCCCGGACGGCCGCCCCTACTACTACAACGCGGGCAAGCAGGAGAGCGTCTGGGAGAAGCCCAAGCCCATGAAGGAGCTCGAAGGTACCCTACCACCAGTAGCATGTGTTCCCCAGCTGATCCCCCCGGAGCTGGCGCGTGGAGCGCGCACCGCGCCCCGGACGGCCGCCCCTACTACTACAACGCGGGCAAGCAGGAGAGCGTCTGGGAGAAGCCCAAGCCCATGAAGGAGCTCGAAGGTACCCTACCACCAGTAGCATGTGTTCCCCAGCTGATCCCCCCGGAGCTGGCGCGTGGAGCGCGCACCGCGCCCCGGACGGCCGCCCCTACTACTACAACGCGGGCAAGCAGGAGAGCGTCTGGGAGAAGCCCAAGCCCATGAAGGAGCTCGAAGGTACCCTACCACCAGTAGCATGTGTTCCCCAGCTGATCCCCCCGGAGCTGGCGCGTGGAGCGCGCACCGCGCCCCGGACGGCCGCCCCTACTACTACAACGCGGGCAAGCAGGAGAGCGTCTGGGAGAAGCCCAAGCCCATGAAGGAGCTCGAAGGTACCCTACCACCAGTAGCATGTGTTCCCCAGCTGATCCCCCCGGAGCTGGCGCGTGGAGCGCGCACCGCGCCCCGGACGGCCGCCCCTACTACTACAACGCGGGCAAGCAGGAGAGCGTCTGGGAGAAGCCCAAGCCCATGAAGGAGCTCGAAGGTACCCTACCACCAGTAGCATGTGTTCCCCAGCTGATCCCCCCGGAGCTGGCGCGTGGAGCGCGCACCGCGCCCCGGACGGCCGCCCCTACTACTACAACGCGGGCAAGCAGGAGAGCGTCTGGGAGAAGCCCAAGCCCATGAAGGAGCTCGAAGGTACCCTACCACCAGTAGCATGTGTTCCCCAGCTGATCCCCCCGGAGCTGGCGCGTGGAGCGCGCACCGCGCCCCGGACGGCCGCCCCTACTACTACAACGCGGGCAAGCAGGAGAGCGTCTGGGAGAAGCCCAAGCCCATGAAGGAGCTCGAAGGTACCCTACCACCAGTAGCATGTGTTCCCCAGCTGATCCCCCCGGAGCTGGCGCGTGGAGCGCGCACCGCGCCCCGGACGGCCGCCCCTACTACTACAACGCGGGCAAGCAGGAGAGCGTCTGGGAGAAGCCCAAGCCCATGAAGGAGCTCGAAGGTACCCTACCACCAGTAGCATGTGTTCCCCAGCTGATCCCCCCGGAGCTGGCGCGTGGAGCGCGCACCGCGCCCCGGACGGCCGCCCCTACTACTACAACGCGGGCAAGCAGGAGAGCGTCTGGGAGAAGCCCAAGCCCATGAAGGAGCTCGAAGGTACCCTACCACCAGTAGCATGTGTTCCCCAGCTGATCCCCCCGGAGCTGGCGCGTGGAGCGCGCACCGCGCCCCGGACGGCCGCCCCTACTACTACAACGCGGGCAAGCAGGAGAGCGTCTGGGAGAAGCCCAAGCCCATGAAGGAGCTCGAAGGTACCCTACCACCAGTAGCATGTGTTCCCCAGCTGATCCCCCCGGAGCTGGCGCGTGGAGCGCGCACCGCGCCCCGGACGGCCGCCCCTACTACTACAACGCGGGCAAGCAGGAGAGCGTCTGGGAGAAGCCCAAGCCCATGAAGGAGCTCGAAGGTACCCTACCACCAGTAGCATGTGTTCCCCAGCTGATCCCCCCGGAGCTGGCGCGTGGAGCGCGCACCGCGCCCCGGACGGCCGCCCCTACTACTACAACGCGGGCAAGCAGGAGAGCGTCTGGGAGAAGCCCAAGCCCATGAAGGAGCTCGAAGGTACCCTACCACCAGTAGCATGTGTTCCCCAGCTGATCCCCCCGGAGCTGGCGCGTGGAGCGCGCACCGCGCCCCGGACGGCCGCCCCTACTACTACAACGCGGGCAAGCAGGAGAGCGTCTGGGAGAAGCCCAAGCCCATGAAGGAGCTCGAAGGTACCCTACCACCAGTAGCATGTGTTCCCCAGCTGATCCCCCCGGAGCTGGCGCGTGGAGCGCGCACCGCGCCCCGGACGGCCGCCCCTACTACTACAACGCGGGCAAGCAGGAGAGCGTCTGGGAGAAGCCCAAGCCCATGAAGGAGCTCGAAGGTACCCTACCACCAGTAGCATGTGTTCCCCAGCTGATCCCCCCGGAGCTGGCGCGTGGAGCGCGCACCGCGCCCCGGACGGCCGCCCCTACTACTACAACGCGGGCAAGCAGGAGAGCGTCTGGGAGAAGCCCAAGCCCATGAAGGAGCTCGAAGGTACCCTACCACCAGTAGCATGTGTTCCCCAGCTGATCCCCCCGGAGCTGGCGCGTGGAGCGCGCACCGCGCCCCGGACGGCCGCCCCTACTACTACAACGCGGGCAAGCAGGAGAGCGTCTGGGAGAAGCCCAAGCCCATGAAGGAGCTCGAAGGTACCCTACCACCAGTAGCATGTGTTCCCCAGCTGATCCCCCCGGAGCTGGCGCGTGGAGCGCGCACCGCGCCCCGGACGGCCGCCCCTACTACTACAACGCGGGCAAGCAGGAGAGCGTCTGGGAGAAGCCCAAGCCCATGAAGGAGCTCGAAGGTACCCTACCACCAGTAGCATGTGTTCCCCAGCTGATCCCCCCGGAGCTGGCGCGTGGAGCGCGCACCGCGCCCCGGACGGCCGCCCCTACTACTACAACGCGGGCAAGCAGGAGAGCGTCTGGGAGAAGCCCAAGCCCATGAAGGAGCTCGAAGGTACCCTACCACCAGTAGCATGTGTTCCCCAGCTGATCCCCCCGGAGCTGGCGCGTGGAGCGCGCACCGCGCCCCGGACGGCCGCCCCTACTACTACAACGCGGGCAAGCAGGAGAGCGTCTGGGAGAAGCCCAAGCCCATGAAGGAGCTCGAAGGTACCCTACCACCAGTAGCATGTGTTCCCCAGCTGATCCCCCCGGAGCTGGCGCGTGGAGCGCGCACCGCGCCCCGGACGGCCGCCCCTACTACTACAACGCGGGCAAGCAGGAGAGCGTCTGGGAGAAGCCCAAGCCCATGAAGGAGCTCGAAGGTACCCTACCACCAGTAGCATGTGTTCCCCAGCTGATCCCCCCGGAGCTGGCGCGTGGAGCGCGCACCGCGCCCCGGACGGCCGCCCCTACTACTACAACGCGGGCAAGCAGGAGAGCGTCTGGGAGAAGCCCAAGCCCATGAAGGAGCTCGAAGGTACCCTACCACCAGTAGCATGTGTTCCCCAGCTGATCCCCCCGGAGCTGGCGCGTGGAGCGCGCACCGCGCCCCGGACGGCCGCCCCTACTACTACAACGCGGGCAAGCAGGAGAGCGTCTGGGAGAAGCCCAAGCCCATGAAGGAGCTCGAAGGTACCCTACCACCAGTAGCATGTGTTCCCCAGCTGATCCCCCCGGAGCTGGCGCGTGGAGCGCGCACCGCGCCCCGGACGGCCGCCCCTACTACTACAACGCGGGCAAGCAGGAGAGCGTCTGGGAGAAGCCCAAGCCCATGAAGGAGCTCGAAGGTACCCTACCACCAGTAGCATGTGTTCCCCAGCTGATCCCCCCGGAGCTGGCGCGTGGAGCGCGCACCGCGCCCCGGACGGCCGCCCCTACTACTACAACGCGGGCAAGCAGGAGAGCGTCTGGGAGAAGCCCAAGCCCATGAAGGAGCTCGAAGGTACCCTACCACCAGTAGCATGTGTTCCCCAGCTGATCCCCCCGGAGCTGGCGCGTGGAGCGCGCACCGCGCCCCGGACGGCCGCCCCTACTACTACAACGCGGGCAAGCAGGAGAGCGTCTGGGAGAAGCCCAAGCCCATGAAGGAGCTCGAAGGTACCCTACCACCAGTAGCATGTGTTCCCCAGCTGATCCCCCCGGAGCTGGCGCGTGGAGCGCGCACCGCGCCCCGGACGGCCGCCCCTACTACTACAACGCGGGCAAGCAGGAGAGCGTCTGGGAGAAGCCCAAGCCCATGAAGGAGCTCGAAGGTACCCTACCACCAGTAGCATGTGTTCCCCAGCTGATCCCCCCGGAGCTGGCGCGTGGAGCGCGCACCGCGCCCCGGACGGCCGCCCCTACTACTACAACGCGGGCAAGCAGGAGAGCGTCTGGGAGAAGCCCAAGCCCATGAAGGAGCTCGAAGGTACCCTACCACCAGTAGCATGTGTTCCCCAGCTGATCCCCCCGGAGCTGGCGCGTGGAGCGCGCACCGCGCCCCGGACGGCCGCCCCTACTACTACAACGCGGGCAAGCAGGAGAGCGTCTGGGAGAAGCCCAAGCCCATGAAGGAGCTCGAAGGTACCCTACCACCAGTAGCATGTGTTCCCCAGCTGATCCCCCCGGAGCTGGCGCGTGGAGCGCGCACCGCGCCCCGGACGGCCGCCCCTACTACTACAACGCGGGCAAGCAGGAGAGCGTCTGGGAGAAGCCCAAGCCCATGAAGGAGCTCGAAGGTACCCTACCACCAGTAGCATGTGTTCCCCAGCTGATCCCCCCGGAGCTGGCGCGTGGAGCGCGCACCGCGCCCCGGACGGCCGCCCCTACTACTACAACGCGGGCAAGCAGGAGAGCGTCTGGGAGAAGCCCAAGCCCATGAAGGAGCTCGAAGGTACCCTACCACCAGTAGCATGTGTTCCCCAGCTGATCCCCCCGGAGCTGGCGCGTGGAGCGCGCACCGCGCCCCGGACGGCCGCCCCTACTACTACAACGCGGGCAAGCAGGAGAGCGTCTGGGAGAAGCCCAAGCCCATGAAGGAGCTCGAAGGTACCCTACCACCAGTAGCATGTGTTCCCCAGCTGATCCCCCCGGAGCTGGCGCGTGGAGCGCGCACCGCGCCCCGGACGGCCGCCCCTACTACTACAACGCGGGCAAGCAGGAGAGCGTCTGGGAGAAGCCCAAGCCCATGAAGGAGCTCGAAGGTACCCTACCACCAGTAGCATGTGTTCCCCAGCTGATCCCCCCGGAGCTGGCGCGTGGAGCGCGCACCGCGCCCCGGACGGCCGCCCCTACTACTACAACGCGGGCAAGCAGGAGAGCGTCTGGGAGAAGCCCAAGCCCATGAAGGAGCTCGAAGGTACCCTACCACCAGTAGCATGTGTTCCCCAGCTGATCCCCCCGGAGCTGGCGCGTGGAGCGCGCACCGCGCCCCGGACGGCCGCCCCTACTACTACAACGCGGGCAAGCAGGAGAGCGTCTGGGAGAAGCCCAAGCCCATGAAGGAGCTCGAAGGTACCCTACCACCAGTAGCATGTGTTCCCCAGCTGATCCCCCCGGAGCTGGCGCGTGGAGCGCGCACCGCGCCCCGGACGGCCGCCCCTACTACTACAACGCGGGCAAGCAGGAGAGCGTCTGGGAGAAGCCCAAGCCCATGAAGGAGCTCGAAGGTACCCTACCACCAGTAGCATGTGTTCCCCAGCTGATCCCCCCGGAGCTGGCGCGTGGAGCGCGCACCGCGCCCCGGACGGCCGCCCCTACTACTACAACGCGGGCAAGCAGGAGAGCGTCTGGGAGAAGCCCAAGCCCATGAAGGAGCTCGAAGGTACCCTACCACCAGTAGCATGTGTTCCCCAGCTGATCCCCCCGGAGCTGGCGCGTGGAGCGCGCACCGCGCCCCGGACGGCCGCCCCTACTACTACAACGCGGGCAAGCAGGAGAGCGTCTGGGAGAAGCCCAAGCCCATGAAGGAGCTCGAAGGTACCCTACCACCAGTAGCATGTGTTCCCCAGCTGATCCCCCCGGAGCTGGCGCGTGGAGCGCGCACCGCGCCCCGGACGGCCGCCCCTACTACTACAACGCGGGCAAACAGGAGAGCGTCTGGGAGAAGCCCAAGCCCATGAAGGAGCTCGAAGGTACCCTACCACCAGTAGCATGTGTTCCCCAGCTGATCCCCCCGGAGCTGGCGCGTGGAGCGCGCACCGCGCCCCGGACGGCCGCCCCTACTACTACAACGCGGGCAAGCAGGAGAGCGTCTGGGAGAAGCCCAAGCCCATGAAGGAGCTCGAAGGTACCCTACCACCAGTAGCATGTGTTCCCCAGCTGATCCCCCCGGAGCTGGCGCGTGGAGCGCGCACCGCGCCCCGGACGGCCGCCCCTACTACTACAACGCGGGCAAGCAGGAGAGCGTCTGGGAGAAGCCCAAGCCCATGAAGGAGCTCGAAGGTACGTCTCCATACGAGAACTCATCATCATCATCATATCAGCCGAAAGACGTCCACTGCTGGACATGGCCTCCCCCAAACAGTGCCACAATGACCGGTGACACCACCCGCATCCAGCGCACTCCGCGACCTTTACCAGGTCATCGGCTACAGAATAATTAATACTTAAATGTGCAGGAGGTCCACCGCCTAATTGATGATTAGCTGTATTTTTTTGGCAATAGACAATTATAGTGGGATAGGGTTGTCGACGGACCACATGACTGAACATCCAAAACTGTATTTTTTTTCAGTCTAGGTTTGTTTTCGAAATAATCATAATTTCCGAAAAATACATTATCAATATTAACATCCTTTAATTGTAAGGAGCCCGTATACTATGTTTTATTCCTTCGCTATAGAGCACACTCTTTAAAAAACTGAGCAGGTCTATCCCACTGTAATTTGTATCTATGGTCCTGTGGAGGTCTAGCTAGGGCTGTACAGCGTATCGCTGGCAATGACACTTCATATATACATTCCGTTGTTTTACATAATTTCATTGATCACACATCATCATACAAATTTAATTTTTTCAACATTTTTCTAACTCGATGGCACAAGTAATCCAATTACATTCACGTATTTTTTTACTTTATCCTTACTTCCCGGCTATAGTATTTTTTATTATGATAAAACGTGGCGCAGTACCGGTCATTGTGGCACTCTTTGGGGGAGGCCTATGTGCAGCAGTGGATATGATGATGACGTATTCCCGCTCTAAATTGAATATCCACTTGACTGTGGTAGTGTATTTACCACGGCAGTGTTTCTAACCTTCTCAATAACATTACCCCTGTAATCTACTAAGGAAACTGATTTAAACACCAATCCTATTACCCCTAAACAGTAGCAGTTCCATCCCTTCAAGGGTAATATAATAACCCCCAGGTTTGGAGCCAATGGGCCACTTTATAAAGAGGATTCTATATGATCGTAATAAATAAATATTAGGGACAATCTTACACAAATCTACCCAGTCCCAAACTAAGCAAAGCTTGTACTATGTGTACTAGACGACGATAAACAAACTTATATAGATAAAAAAATACTTAAATACATAGAAAACATCCAGGACTTAGAAACTCTTTGTGCTGATCACACAAATGAATGCCCTTACCGGGATTCGAACCCAGAAGGCGTAGCACGGTCGCCATTTTATTTATCGTTGTTGATAAGACATCCGTCACCCTCGCAGTCGCATGCTTGTCAGAACGTGACGGATGTCTTATCCACAGCGATAAGTGTTAAAATGGCAACCGTGCTACACCTGCAGGACCTCTTGCTTCGTAGGCAGGGTCACTACAAACTAGGCTAAAGCGGTTGTCGCTCTTAAGGCGCCGTAGGTTCAGCGAAGTTAAGCGAACAGTGTTTTTGAAACAATATAATGCGTCTGTTTATAATAATATGGTTTAAAAAAAAACACGAATAGTAATCTTGAGGCTTTTCTGCAGGGAGATCAGTGGTTAGAAACATGATTAAGCATTTTTCGCTCGATAGAAAAAAATCACGAACATAGGTCTAAGAGGGTCTAAAATACACTTAAAATATTTGTTACAAATTACGAACAAAAGCTAAAAATATTAAAATGGCTTCTAATAATCGGCAATATCATGTTTGAGAGAATTCAGTGTTTACTTTTTTATTTATTTAAACGGCCAAAAAATTTAAATTAAAAAACATGATTTCCGCGCTTCCGAGCACGCACTTCCATCTCGCTCACGCTTATGCTCAATGAGAGGGAGAGAAGACCATGAACCTACGGCGCCTTAAAAACTTATAAAAGTTTATTTTTTGCAGCGCTCCAAGCTAAAATAGCGGAAGAAAAAGGCGAGAAACCTGAGAAAGGCAAGATGGACACTAACAGCAAGATGGAAGGTAAGCATTTTGAGGTGCTATTTGTGAGCCTTGTGGGCTTGGTGATGAGGAGGTGATGGAGGAGCAGGAAAACGTTAGAACCAGGGCAGTATATATATATTTTCAAAATAAAAATGAAAGGCACCTGCAACAAACATGTAATGCTTAGGCTATGGTATGATTTACAACGGATTTAGATTAGGTACTAATGGTTTGGCCGAATTCAATAAAAAACATTTTACACCACACCACACACATTTTAAAAATTATCAATTTACCATCCATATCCTTACTCCATTCGTTTCCGAACGCATCCTTTCCCTTACCTCTGCGGAAGTTGGCAGCAACACTTCCGGTACATACCAAGTGCCTGTGACGTCACGTCCAGTCGCCATATTGTTGCAACAAAAAACTCAAACTCACCGCGCGCGCGCATCTCCTCATGAAAAAACTCAAAAAATACATCAAACTTAAAATAAACCTCTAATTAAGTCTCAAAATTATCAAACAAATCTTGCAAGTAAAATTATGTGATTGGATTGCCGAAGAATCTCAACTGAACCAGCACATCAGGTATTCATCGCAGCAGCATACGAGGTAATCCCTACTAATCCTTTCATAATTTGTACCAACTAATAAAAACACTGTAACTTACAATCCCCCCCGTGTGGTGTCGGCCCCCGTGTGGTGTCGGGTTAGAATAGCACCACCCCCTTTCTTCCCGTGGGTGCCGTAAGAGTCGACTAAGGGAACAGGGTTGAATTGCGTTGTGGGCGATGGGCTAGCAACCTATCACTACGACATCACATTTGGTCGATCTATTATACCCACATTTATGCTAAAAGTGGCACTGGAACACAAGTTTCATGTGCTCTAACCCTTTTAGGGATAAAGGCGTGAATGTATGTATGTATGTATGTAACTTATAATAAACTGCTATTGTGCCTTTATATCTGAAGGCAGGATGGCACTTAATGTATCACTTCTCATTCACAGCATTAACACAATCACTATAAAAAATACTGAATAACTGTAGGTAAATCGAATTTAATAAGATAAAAATCTTATTTTCGTATATTATTAAAATTATTTAAGACATGTGTCTAGATCGATATCTTGGATTGAAGTGTCTTGACAGGAAAACCTGCGCAATGACTGGAATTTGGAATAAGGATTTGAAATTTGAATAGTAGTTATCATAAAAAGTAGCCAGTAGGTTGGTGTGTAACGTTCCGATACACGCATCGTTACACTATTAACCCTTTAATTCGCAAAAAATAGGTAAGGTCTATAGTTCAAGTCTTAGCGGCGCTAAATATTTAGCCGGAACAATACTGGTCAGGAAAAAAGTTTCTCTCAAAAATTTCATTTTTGGTACAAGGTTAAGGACCACATTCTTGGCCAGTAGTTAGCCTGGTTTATCGGTAGTTAGCCATACAATCGGAAGAAGTAAAAAAAGTTCCGTTGTGACACAAAAATTAACCATAGAATAGGCATGATGACAGTAATTGAAAATCACTAAAATATGGTATTTTCTTAATGAAATTTTAATCGTGGAATTCGAAAATTGCTCATATTTTTTTTATTAAGTAAGAGATTATTATTTATTTTGATAAAATTAAACTGAAAAATACGGACGTCCGCCGTGATATGTTAAGCACCAATCATGACGCATGACGTCACGTTTGTAGAAACACATACCCATAACGGCCATTACCACAGATTACAGAGAAAACTTACGTACTGAACGAATAGTAAGATAGGGATAGAACCATGTTATCTGTCAGATCTTCATACGTCATTGTCCCGCTGTCTCGCTCGCACGGCCGCGCAAGGCTTGTAAACTTTTGAATTTATGTTCATTCAATGAGCTAATCTAGGTAGCAAACGTCAAAGGTCTGCGTTCTGTTTATACAAACGTGACGTCACTCGGGACGCCATGACACTGACAAGCGTTTTAGCGCCAATTTGAAATTTAAAAACTAAAATGCATTTTTTTCCTACTTAACTGTTAAATTATCTTGAAAAATCTTATTCGTTGTACATAATAAATGTTCCTAAACATTATAGAACAGTTTTTCAAAATGTGTCATCATGCCTAATGTATGGTTAATTTTCGTGTCACAACTGAAAACTTTCATAGAAAATTTAATTGAGTGAGTTAAGCTGGCCAAGAATTTGATCCTTACCCACAAGTTTTTATTGCCGACTGTACTTTGCTGTATACCATCATCAACTACTCATCGAGACGTTGGTTAAGTAGTGAATTCCCATGGCCACCCTCTGTCCCCATCATCAGATCAGCTCGATGGTACCATAATATTGAATTGTCATCCAAACTATACTTATACCCAAAATTTCAGCTCAATCGGTCACCGGGAAGTGGGTCTTTAACTTGCAAGATTTGTTTACAGACAGACAGACAATAGTGTGACACAGACAGGTGAAACTAAATAAAAGCTTGTAAAGATGAATAAAAGACGGTCAACATGTCTAGCCAGCTGGACAATGCGAAATAACTGGTTAAACTAAATTTTTAAAACACGCATCCGTGGATTTGTTGAAGTACGCGTATACGGGATGTACCAACAATGGGGTGTGATCGATCAAGGGCATATTCGCTAGCGCATTGTGATTCCTAATATGCATTTAAATATTAGATAAATATTAGGGGACAATCTTACACAAATCGACCTAGTCCCAAACTAAGCAAAGCTTGTACTATATATAGATTAATACACACTTAAATACATGGAAAACGACCATGACTCAGGAACAAATATTCGTGCTCATCACACAAATAAATGCCCTTACCGGGATTCGAACCCGGGACCTCTTGCTTTGTAGGCAGGGTCACTACCAACTAGGCTGAAGCGGTCGTCGAATTTGTTTGTTTTTTTGTTTACATTACCTACCGTCTGTGTTATTGTTGACATAGCTTGTGTAACGTAGCTTTCAAATGTATGAAAACATAGCATAGCCCATCTCTGGTGGAAAGGCTCCCCTACACAACTATGTGACTATTTTGTCAGGGAATATTGATACCGCTGTGTATTTTGGAATGAAGTATCGTATTTTAATGCAGAAAACTCACCAATAATTCTATTGTAACATTGATACAAAATAGCCTTGTTCGCATTGATGGCTGTAGACAATAGATGTCGATTTGTCTTATGAGGGCGATTAAGATTAACATTCTAAATCGCGACTAACGATTAAAAATCACGATTGATCAATCTTAGTCGTAAATGTTTCGACTAATTTAGTCACGATTAAATTAAACTTCGATTAAATACGAGCGACTAAGGGCCTGTTTCACAATCGCCGGATAAAGTTATCTGCCAGTTAAAATTATTGCTATCCTTTTCTCCCGTCATATAAAAGAAAAGTGACAGCCAACATTTATCTGACGGATATGTTTTAACTGGAGATTGTGAAACAGGCCCTTAATCTTTAATCGATTGATTAATTAGATTATCTTTCTCTCTATTGATATCCGGAATGAATAAGCGCTCTCGTTCTTTCATACATCTTTCTCATTCAATTTTTTTACCTGGGCTTCATTTAAGCCGTAAACCCTTATCTAGAAGACCCTAAGAGTACTGCACTGTTAAAACCATCTAGTGTTACACAGC